>CM029120.1:3597500-3700000 GCA_016859345.1 Istiophorus platypterus
TTAAAAGCCATCGAACTTTTAGATGCGGGTTTTTTTTCCGGGCTGTTTTCCCTGCTCATGTGGTCGCAGAGGAACCGCGGTCGCTGTCGGACGCCGCCGACCGAAGAGGCCGGTAAATAAACCCGACCGAAGCGACAACTACGATCCCTCGGCGGGGGCTGCGTCACGCCGGCTGTGTGTGGCGGTGCAGGTACCGCAGGGTTTTCACAGCTTGAACGCCCCGCCCGCTCACACCTCCACACTCTCTCACACACACTTTCTCTCACACACACACACGCACACTCTCACGCACACACACGCACACACTCTGCCTTTTGGATGATGCCAAGCATGACAGGCTCCCGGCGGGGAGGGCAATCAGGTGGAAGGAATCAATGTCTGTTGGGGTTTTTTTGTTTTTAGTTTTTACAAGAGAGAAGCAGGAGGGTGGAAAGACGGGAGGTTGGGAGGTGAAGGGGTTTCTTTTTTTGGGGGGGGGGCAATAGGTTGGAGGCCAATCTGGATGCGGAGCTGGTTTATCGATCGAATGATCTGAGGGAAAAGCCAAGTCAGACCGAGGTGTCAAAGGGCGGTTCCTTAAATTTCCTTAAAGTTTTTAAATTCTTTAAAGTCAAAATAACAAAATAAAACAAACCAACAAACAAACAAAAAAAACCCCTAAAACTCAAAGCTCAGGTTAAAGTCTAAAGTAAGTCAAGTGTCGAGTCTTCGTTTTTATAGCTGAAGTCTGAGCCTGAGGTCTCGGGCCTGCATCCTCGGGTCGGACCTCGGGGATACGCAGACCACACACACTACACACACATACACACACTACACACCCTACACACACTACACAAATGCCACAACATGCGGGAGTCGCCCCAACACGCGGGGGTCGCCCCGACCTCGGCGTGGCGTCTCCAGGAAGTCGCCCGGCTCCACGTCCCACCTTGTGCACAGCAGCGCGCGAGGCGAGTCGAAGACTCGCTTTAAATAAGTCTCGCATAAAAGAGGGAAAAAGGGAGGGGGGGGCAACACTTGGCTAACTCCTCAGAAAAAGATTACTCCGCTGTGTTAGATTTGTTTTTTTTGGTTTTTTTGCACAATATGGAGAGATTAAAGCAAACACAGTCGACGTTTACTTTGGATTGATCTGTGGGTATTTCTCTGCCCCGGGAACAAAGAGGGGAAAAAAAATTGCGCTAAGCTCGGCGAACCGAGAAGAGTCCAATTAACTCCTCCTCGTAAAGAAGAAGAAAAAAGAAAGACTCCAGCGCGTTCTCATAAAACATAAATGTGCCTTTCTGATATGCCCCTTATTTGAAGTGATGAGCGCATAGAGAAGGCTGGTTCAGAGCAGATGTCATATTAGCATGGAAAATGAAGCAGGGTTGTGTGGGGTGTGGGGGTGTGGGGGTAAGGGGGTAGGTGGCGGGGGTGCACATGATGAGCTAAACGCTTTTTTCCTGTTTTCCTTGTTTTCCTTGTTTTCCTGACGAGCATCGTTTCAGGCTTCCTCCCGATCCTGTTTTGTTTTTTTTTCTCTAACCGACCGAGTCTCGATCCAACCGGAGGAGGAAACTCTCCTGAGCTGTGTTTTGTCATCGCGCTGCGGCAAAAAAGTGTCGCTTGTAGTTATTTGTTTGTTTATTTATTTATTCATTCATTCATTCATTCTCCACCTCAGGTACAAGCGAAGGCACCTGTTCTTTCCGAAAACCCGAAGGACACTCGACGGACTGTGACAGAAGTCAGAAAAAAAAAAAAAACACTCGTTTCCGCCGCTGGAGTCGGCGGATGTTTGGCGTTTCCCTCCGCGCCCGGTCGGCGGCCGAGCGCCTCGCCGCCACCCAAAGCTCAACGGGACTCGTGCGCCCAAAGAGAAAAAGTTGCGCAATAAACAGTGTGATTCTGCATGTCGGACTTTTTTATGGACTCTGCAGAAAACCGAGGACATGTTCCACCCGTGCTTCTGCTAGGATGGATCCGGAAAAGGCACAAGACACAGGTGGACTTCCACATTGCTTTATAACAAAAGAAATCCAACAGCAAGACCTCGATCGTATCTTAATGTGCTAAATATTGTTGCATGGTGTATGTTGCAGGAGCTCTCAGGCGTCACTAGCCGAGCGCTAACGTTTCCCCGAGGGCGCCGCCGGCGCCGCCACGCGTCCTTACCTGTGGGCTGAGCGTTGGGCAGCCTGGCCGGCGCCACGCAGAGAGGCAGGAGGAAGGCGAGCCAGAGTGAGCGCCGCAGCGCCGTCATTCCTCCGGACGGCGCGGCGGGACGCGGAGCAGCAGGGCCCGACTCAGACCGCATCCTCCGTTCGCATGCCGCCCGGCAGAACGGCGGCCTCCGACGCCGCGAGAAACCGTCCGGAAACTCCCCGCCGCCGGCCTGGAAGAGACAGAGAGACGTGAGGAAACAACGGTCGCGGCTGAGAGTATGGAGGCGACTCAGAAAATCAACAAACTCTGAGGTAAGGAAAAGAAAGAGTGAACACAGTGGAAGAAGTGCTGGGGGGGGGACGGGACAAGCAGCCGTATTCCGACCTGACATTCCGCACAGATTTCAGGGATTAGGGTGGTAATCCCTCTCTACGCAGTTTCTCCCAGAAAACTTTCTCAAATGCACCTGATCGCCGGGGATGGGCGGACGCCGTCCCTGTGCCGTGGCCCCTGGGCGGTCCGTCGCTCCCTCCAAGGGACTACTCTCTGCTCCGGAAACCACAGTATCAGTCGCCCAACAGGCCCGGGGTTTGTTGGGGGGGGTCACAGTGACGGCTGTGGCGAGCGACGGCGGCGAGCGCTCTGCTCTCTTGTTTGCTTTAGCAGGGAGAAGCTGGAATGCACCGAGGTTCAAGGAGAAAGCTCTGAGAGAGGTGCCCAGAAAAGCAGAGCACCCCCCCACACACACACACTCTCTCTCACACACATTAGCACTGTTAGCTTAAACTTTAGGGGCTCTGTCCAGCTTCAGAGTAGCTTTGGCGGCCAAGCGTCCGACCCCCCCCCCCCCCCGACAATAACTCACGCACAGGCCTGGCAAACACACACACGCGCGCAAACATTTCAGCGCTGGGGCTTCGCTGTTGCACACACAGAGGTGTATTGTACACACACACACAGAGTCTAGAGAGAGGTTGTGTTGTCTCAAGCCTTAACAGCGCTGTTTTTCTTTCCCTCTGAGGACCTGCGACCCGAGCGGGTTCCTCCTGCGGGGGCTCAGCTCGCACGCTAAGAAAAGCGCCCGCACACGCACACGCAGACACAACACACACACATGCACACACACACACAACACACACAAGTGCACACGCACACACTCGCCTCCTCCCCGGATGCCTCCTGGAGCCCCCGAGGCCTGAGAGGCCTCGGGCTCTTCCAGACGTGGAGGTAGCTCTTTTCCAGCGCCCCCCCCCCCTTTGAAATTTGAAATTTGTTTTCTCTGGCAGATGCATTCACACACACACACACACACTCACGCGCACAAAGAAAATCTCAGCTCTTTATGGGCACTTCTCTTGAGGAGCCGACAGAAGCTCCAAGGTTCGGTCGCGTGGATCCGTTCAGACAAGTCGCTCGACATCCTCTCCGGCTAATCTGGCGACGATGAAGGATGAAGAACAACGGGAACGAGCTGCACATCCGACAAAAAAACCCACTGATTTCACTATACAACCAGAGAAGAAGAAGAAGAAACAGGAGAAGGAGGAGGAGGAGGAGGAGGAAGATGCAATGTTGGATCACAAAGACACCAGCGAGGAGTTCAAAGCTTCCAAAAGTGTTTTCATGCTAATATTTTCTTAAAGCATGAAAGGATGGGGGGGGCACGCAACCACCGCCGTGAATAATACATGAATATTAATCATGCAGAACTATCTCTACATTGTAACTGCTCGGAGGCAGAGGGGCGCTCAAGCCGAGGGTTCAAATCACTGTCACCCCCCCCCCGCCACCTCCACCCCAACACCCCCCCGGTGAGGAGAGGATCAATGCGAGAGGCGATCACATGCTAGTCACACCTCTCCAGAGTGACAGTAATCTTTAATAATTAAGCCGGAGAATCAGCAGCCAGAGCCAGATTGACTCTGTCGTTTTGGGGAAAAGGGGATTAGAGGCTTTTTTTGGGGGGGTGAGGGGTGGGGGAGGCACAAGTGCAAACAGCAGCCGGGCGGATGGCGGGGGTGGGTGGGTGGGTGTCAGAGGGAAACAGACAGAAGCACACAAGTGGGTAATCTTCCATATCGTCGGCACCCCCCTCCCTCCCTTTTGTTCTTGCGTCTCAGCCTCCAGTCTTTTTATTTCTCCCTTCGCTGCTCCTTGCTGCTTCTCACCACCTTTTATCACGCCGCCGCCGCCGCAACCTCCTCTCTCTCTCTCCTCTCTCTCCTCAGAGTGCTAGCTCGCTCACTCGGAGCCCCCCCCCCCCCGGGTGAGGGGAGGTATCGATCCGGGTTCGGAGGGAGCTTGGCACTTGTGGAAGCTGTTGGAGCTTCAAGCGTGACTCCTGAGGGCGTGTGTGTGTGTGAGTGTGTTGGGGAGGTGGCTGGGGGCGCTCAGGTGGATGGCATGAAGAAGGAGGCTCCACAACACCTGTCCAGATGTTCTGTTCTCTGGAAGTATGCAGGGAAACTAGGGCCTGGAAATAAGTTGATTTCAACAGGGAGGGCACAGATAGGGAGCAGTACCAGGAGACACCCAGGGGATGAGAAGAGTCAAAGAGGCTGACACAGAGTCACGTTCACCTGGGGGGGGGGGGGGGGCAGCGAGTCCTACAGGGCCCCGTAAAAACTTTCTATGAGCTCCTGCAGGGACACAAGGACACTTTATGAATGAAACACACCGTGAATGGAGCCCGATGGGGAAGGTTCACAACCGATCCCGGACCAGGTTCTGGGGGGGGGGGGTCTTGCAGGGGATCAAGCGACAGGAAAGGTCGGATAAGGTCACACACGGTGTTTGTTTCATCTTAATTAGAAAGTATAGGAACGAATTAGTGTGCAGGAAGGAGATCTGCCCCTACGCTGGAATTAGAAAAGTCGGAGCCAATTAATGCCCCGCTCTCCTCCTCTGTATTAAAAAGGAGGAAAAGAAGAGGAGAGGAGGAGGAAGAAAAGACGAGAAAAGGCACAGAGCGATGGTCTCGGGCCAATTTCTGGAAGTGAAAAGACGCAATCGGAGGCTCATTTCGGAGCCGGAATGTCCGAGGCTCTTATTGAGAAAAAAATAATAAAATAAAATAAATAAATAAATATTAAAAAAGGCAGAAAACGTGGCGCGTCATTTCTCGGGTCAATAGAAGCAATTAATGCGCTGCGTTACAGCGACTCTCATCAGCGGCGACGCCTGCTTCGCGACTCCGAAGATTCTTCTTATTATTTATTCAATAGACTAATGCGACACGAGGCCCAAATCTCATTTCATCAGCCCCCTTCCCCCGCTTCCTCCTCCATATACGATGCTATTACCCCCCCCCCTCCTCCTCCTGGTGGTGATGATGACTCGACACGGTGCAAAGTCAAAGCTGAAGCTGAAGCTGAGTGGCTTAAAAAAAACAACACCATCTGAATCGGATTGAAGCGCATGTGTTATTTAAGAAGGGGAGGGAGGGGGGGGCTGACTGATCCGCTGCTGCTGAGAGAGAGAGAGAGAGAGGAGGGAGGGAGAGGGAGGGAGGGGGTCGTTCATTCAAAGGGGAGGAAAGGAAGGGGAAAAAGAATCTGGAGAAACTTCAGAGATGATCAGAGGCATTAGGGGAGCGCGGGCTGATGCGTAATTCATGTTTTCTGCTCCGAAAAAAAAGCCCAGAAGAAGACGTCACCGTTGCGGCGACGGGAGAAAAGGCGTGTTCGCCCCCGGCGAGCACGGGACGCCGGAGAAAGTCAATATTTATCTCCTATATACACACATATAGGTGCAACCTTTTTTAAAAATGCTTGGACCGTCACATTATGCGTGGAAACGTCCGACCGGTGATCGGCGGGAGCCAGGCTCGTCTCCGACGCGTCCGATCGGCGTCTCCAAACGTGCGTAATTTCACAATATCCAAAAAAAGCAAAACAAAACGCAAAAAAATCGTTTTTCCTTTAAAAAATTCCGCCAACGGGTTTTTTTTCCATCGTTCCACGGGAATTTTCTGGAAACCAAAGTGTCAATATTAAAAAAATGGAGGGTTCAAAGCGTTGGGACTTTTGATTTCGAGAAAAAAAAATTATTAAATCAGTTGATTTTTAATGGAAAACTGAAAAAAACCCAAGCAGATATATTTTCCGAGCCCGGACGTGTGCAGTTATTTGCGCAGCGTGCGTAAATTCCACCAGCAGGAACCAACCTGCGCCACACACGGCGCGACCAGCATTTACAAGCTAGAACGTTGAAATAAATAAATAAATAAATAAATAAAACACCCTGCGCTCTTTCTCCGAGCCAGAGTGACAACGACGCGCACGCACTGCGTCCTTTTCTTATATTACTGCGCTGAGACCGGTCGAGACGCGCCGATTTTAGCGCACGGGTCCGGCCGGACGGACCGACGGAGCGGTCCCCGACTCCGGCTCAACCTGTGCGACGGCGCGGTCGCCGTGGGGCTGGTCCCTGCGAGCACCGCACGCTTCACGCTCACACACACACACACACACACCGTGCACACACCGTACACACACTCTTGAGTGTAACACGGCTACTTAACGCTGAGAGACTGGGCAGCTCAACCTGTCTGACGCACATCTACAAGGAAGTGAAGCCGTTTTCTCTCGCAAACCCAGAAGCAAATAACAAGCAGCCGTAACAATGTTACTGATACTGAGAATAAATGTGATAAAAGTCGGTCGTTTACCCGAAGTATTCCGTTTTGACAGCAAATCTCAGCCTTGCAGATTTCAGATGTCACCGAGCTTTCAGAAGAAGAAGAAGAAGAAGAAACAGCCTCGATTCTCCGGGAAACTTCGCAAAAAGTAAAAAACAAAAAACAAAAACAAAAAAACCCACAAAACTACTCTTAAATCCCTCGGTCCTCGCGCGTCGGTGGAGCAGTTCTGGCGTCGGATTGAAAAAAGAAAGAACGAAAAAGAAAAAAAGAAAAGTCAGAAATCCGCCTCACGACTTGACAGCGAGAGTCGTCGGTCCTCGGTCCTCGGTCCTCGGTCCTCGGGCCTCGGGCGCCGCCGCCGCCGCCTCGGCCGCCGTGAAAAAGCCAACTTCTCCGCTAGATCCCGGTTCCCTGCGCGGCGCGCTGCCGTCCAGCGAGTCCGGACCTCCAGAGCGCGTTCATCCTGCCGTGCGGTGCGCCGGAGCGGGGGTGGGGGTGTGAGGAGGGGGTGAGTGTATGTGTGTGAATGCTGTATGGAGGTGGGGGGGGAGCGCGGCGAACGCGGCTCCTCGCTCTCCTCGGATGCCGATGTCGGTGCGTCGGTGTGCCGGTGCGCGCAGCTCCGTCTCCTCGGATCCACCAACCCGGACTGGCGGCTCTCCTCCGCCGGCTGCCCGTCAAGTAGGAGCCGCGCGGGAGCTGCCGTCAAGGCGGCGGCGGCGAGGGGCGGCGGGGGTTCCGGCGGCGGAGCTTCAAAATAAGGGTCGCGCCCGGCGAGCCCGGTGACGCAACGCCTGGCCGGAACGTCGTGGGTCGAGCGCAGAAAGGGACTGGAAGTGGAATCAGATGTGAAAATGAGGGAAAACTCACAAACGTTCAGCTATAACATCACATCTACATTATACAGACCAATTTAAACGGTAAAAATCTACCAGAGTAGTTAAAGACGCCTGTTAGCAGCTAAAAGTTGGTTTGTTTTAACCAAAGGAAGAATTTCACCTGTTTCGACTGGTGTAAAGTCTTTTGCTTTCAGGTATAAAGTCGGTTTGAACTGGCCCGAAAAGGACCAGGCTCGGCACCCGAGCTGAGCCCCTGCAGACCACGGGTGGGGTGGAGTTCACGTCTTAGTCCTTTCGTCGCTGGGTTTTTGTTCTTTGTAGGTTCGTAGGTTTACAAGGTGTTTTTGTAAAAAATAACAAAAATTAAATAATAAAAAAATCATCCAATTGATTTATAGAGAAACACTAAATTCTTCCATGAAATACAAATGGCACGTGGGTTTATTTGAATAAATAGAGATAAATGAATATACTAAGGTAGGAAAGTACAAGTAAGTCAGTTGGAATTATCACAATTAAGTCATTAACAGAAACACCGTCCAGACTCGGCTCTTATTTTGAAGGCCTCGCCGTCACGTGTGTTTCGTTGTTTTTGTGTGTTCTGCGGACTTGACGCTGCCCCCTCCTCCTCCTCCTCCTCCTCCTCCTCCTCCTCCTCCTCCTCCCCTCCAGCCCCTCCGTGGTCCAGGATGCCTCCCGGCTGCCTCCGCCGCTGTTTGTCCCGGCGGCGGTGAAGGAGGGAGCGAGGGAGCGAGGGAGGGAGCGAGGGAGGGAGATCAGATTTCCGCGCACCGCCCCTCTGGGCCCCGCTGGAGGCAGCAAGTGACGGATGCTCCAAGCGCCTCCCATCTTCTTTTACCCCCCCCCCCAGTCTTCTTCTTTTTTTCCCCTTAAACTTCGTTCAGAAAAACTCAATCAAACCTCTTCGCGGTGCCAGACCCACCAACGATTCCTCAGCGTGCTTGTAGACACTGGGTTTGCCAATCTTGGGTTCGGGGGATCCCGGGGGGACCCGGCGTGGGCTCTGGGTGGCCCTAAAGAGATTATGTCACTCTGTGAAGTCCAGTGCGGTGACCCCATGTCCCGGGACGGCTGTCCACCAGAATATGACACTGGAAAAATTAGTTTGGCTCGTGTTCCTCCACCCGACTACGTTATGATAGTGGGAAAACCAGGAAAAACCCTAAGACCAAACCGGGATTTGCTTTTAACTGTTCCGTATGCTAACCCCCCCCCCAGAACCGATGCTGGGGCCCGAAAGCGCAGAGCGAACAGTAAATCAGCCGTTAAAACCGTTCAACCCGCCGTAGCTGTGGCCTCTGGGCTAATTGGCACCTGACAAGCTTTAAATGACGCGTAAATTACCGCCGTCTCCTGAACTGTGTTTAGAAGGGGGCCGGGGCTTTATGACGCCGTAAAGCGGAGCAGCCCCCTTCTCCTAATTGACTCCAAGGGGGTGGGGGTGCGGAGGAGTGTGCCATCCGTCGACCTGTCTGCGTTTGCCATGGAGCGGTTGGGGCTCTCGTCCTTGATTTGCGAGGATCAGCGTCGACACGTCGTAAATGATGGGAGAAGTGGGGCGGCGCTACACCTGCATCGTCAGGTAGATGCTTAGACCCCTTTTGTTTTTTTCCCCGCTCGAACGTCCTCTTCACCTCTTGTGTTTGTTTACGAGTTTTTAGCCATTTTTCCCTTCTCAAATTGTCCCATTTGAATAATTTCAAGAGGAAGGTGAAGAATCCCCAGTCCTCACCTTATTTTCTTTAGCTTTTCTTATAAACATCCAGGCATTTATCGCGCGACCCTTCACGTTTGTCTTCCGACCGCTTGCGGGCATCCCGACCCCAGGTTGGGAAACCATCGGACGACTGAATGATCATGAATTAACCCATAGTTCATGTGGTTTAAGGTGCCAATTCCCATGTTGCGTTATCAGGAATAGAGTGCGTGATTTAAAATCGTTTTAAATCGGTCCTTTTCATAATGGATGCTGGCTGAAGTGATTTTTCTGCATGTTTGCCAGACATTTTTTTTCTTCTGATTCTTTGCTGCCAAGTCCTTTTTTTAAAAACACAAGCACTCGAGTGCCGACGTGAACGGTACATTTACAAGCTGGAAAACGATTGGTTGATCGATTGATTGATTTTTTTAACCCGTAAATTCAATATGACCTGTGCATGGGCCGTGAAAACGCCGCCACGGGCTTCACATGCCACAGGTTCTATTAAACACCTCCCTTCTTCTCCAATTACGCCGACGGAGTTAGAAGAAAGAACGATCCCACGGTTGGATTCCGTAAACACCAACTCCATTAATTTAGTATTTAATCAAGCGATTGGCTCAAACCCCCCCAACACACACACACACACACACACACACACACCCCTGGATCATTCTCATGGGAAAACCACATGAAGAAACAACATTTCCAAGTGAGTGAAGGAGACGACGACGAGGGCCGATGGGGGACGAAGGCCTGGCCCGATGACCCCGTGATGTTCTGTGAGAAACGTCCGAGGTGCTGGGGGGTGGTGGTGTATGTGTGTGTGTGTGTGGGGCTGTGTGTGTGTGTGTGTGTGTGGGGGGGGGGGGTCTCGGGAACAAAAGCCAGTCGGTCGGGAGGAGAGGTCATACAGATGGTGAGAATGCTCAGTCAGACAGCTCGAGCACTGATCGCCGAGCTGACCAAATGACCTCTTCACACACACACACTCACACGAAAACACACACTCCTTGGCTGCTCATGTCAGTAGGAAAACAAACCCTAACCCGACCCCCCCGAACCCCCCTGCAACACCCTAACTTCTAAATTAACACACACTCACACACATCTAGACAAACAAGAGCACACAGACACACATGCACACATACACACAGTCACACACACACAACCACACACACCCATCCCCTCCACTTACATTCCTGCCCCCCCCCCCTGGGGAACAGATCAGAGGGAGATGAAAGGTGAGGTCTTTTCATTTAAAATGGAGTTAAAAATTAAACAACACGAAAACCTCAGAGCTCAGTTTGATGGATCCAGAGACAGAAACATCCAGAAGAAAAAAAAATCAGGAAAACTTCAGTAAATTCTTCTTCTTGTGCCCAGAGGTTTATCTGCCCCCCCATCCCAGAACCCCCCCCCCCCCCCCCCCCGCTGTTATCTGGGCCACATATTTTCACTGATAACCCCAACGAGCTGGTAGCATTGACCGGTCCTCCTCCTCCTCCTCCTCCTCCTCCTCCTTCTCCTCCGCCGTCCGTGTGGGCAAGAGCCAGTCGACTCGCACCGGCTTTGTCTGTGAGAGAGCGGACGAAAGCAGCCGGACTAATCATTAACACGGGAGACCCGGTTCGGGGGTCGGGGCGGGGGGGTCGGGGGGGGGGTGATGATTAATGGATAGGAAAGAAGAAAAAAAAACGCTAAATTCCTGCAGTTTTTTTTCTGACATCTCTCATCTTCACAAAAACAAATAACTTATCATTAAATTCTAATTACTCTAAATACTCTAAGTATTTTGCCGTCCACATTTAAAGTGGTGGATCATAACGACATGTTACCAGCTATTGCTTCAATGATTGCTGGGAGTGTTGATGCGGGGGGGGGGCTGAGAACCACTGCTACGTATGCTACATGTATTTAAAACCCTATTTATGACAATAGGAATGTTTAGAAACGTTTTTCAGCTAAATTCAACCAGGATTATGAATTTTTTTTTTTTTTGGAGACAAGTGCCCCGATTCGTGAGGGAAGTGAAAGCCAGTCTGCCTCATTGGAATGAGGGCGCCATCGAGGTGGCGGCGAGGGGGTCGAACGGGTCGCGAAAACCAGCCGCAATTTTTGTTGGAAATCTGCCGGGTTGCTGCAAGGGAAGGTCGTCGCTGAATCCCAACGCTTCATGCATCCTGAACGCGGCCGTTGTTTTGGTTTACAGGGTCTGACGTTCATGCAAGATTCGGGAGAATCACGTTGGCAGTTTTCTTCAAGTCCGAAAACGTGTCGAGCACCCTGCCAACACCCCCCCCAGGAGTAAATGGCCTAGGTAATGGGAGCATTCTTGGAGGAGCGGATTTGGCACAGTCGCTCCATTAGCGGCTGTGGCGGAGAGAACGCCGGAGCCAGAGGTCGCTTTGGCGGCCACCGAAACCGAGCGGATCCTGACGGAGTCGGGGCCGGCAGGTGTTGAATGGCAGGTTTTTGTTTTCCCTGAATTTACGGCGACGCAGGAACGAAAGAAGGCGTCGGAGGAGACAGTGGAGACGGCCTGTTACAAGGGAGGAGGAGCCGGAAATGTGACGCCACCGAGTCGACCAATCACAGTTCTTGGTTCTTTTATTGGGAGGTTAACGTCAGGCTACGGTGAAGGTTTGACGCAGAAGCATGAATCAACCTCTAAGCACAAAAAAACATGGAGACGAGTCAAATACAAACTGCAAAGCAGAAGTTTGCTGCGAAGCTGCCAGTCAGGAGCTTAAGATCCGGCTGCTCTCGCTCTGTATAAACTCCACTCAGTCCTCTTATGGGCTCAGGGAAACTTCTGGATGAATTTGACAACAACAATGCCCCGAGGACAATTTGCCCTGGATTTTCCGCAGCACCGGCTTCTTCTCCGAGGGACTGGTGGGCTGAGGCTCTCGGGTACTGTAACATTCGCCATCGCAAGCTGAAAAAAACAAAAAAAATCAAAAACATGACAGAAAAAAACAAAACATTCACAGAGACAAAGCTGAGATGATAAAAAAAAACCCTGACAACTCCGACTGGTAGAACCAGCTGCTTCTGTGTGTTTACTGTATAAAACAGTGAACGTTCAGCTTGTGCATTGTGATATAGGGGATTTGCACGTCTCTGTTCGTAACCTTTGAACCAAAAAGAATCATAAAACACCTACGTTTTTAAAAGGAATTTTTTTTTGCAGCCTAAAACTACTCAAAATAATCATAATAATAATAATAATAATAAAGAAAAACACATCGGTGATTCGTTTCCAGAACATCTGGACGCATCCCGCCAGGCTGCAGGTCAAAGGCCGGTTTTTGTATGTTTTTTAAATCAAATTACGCAGGTAAATCAAACAGCAAATTATCACAAGAGGTGGTAACACGCCAGCAGGAGAAACTGGCCAAAGACGCTAACAGGGAGGGGTGTTATGTAACGGAAGGGAGGCGAGGAATGCTGGCAGCGATGGGGACCAAGTTTTGGAGATGGATGTGTCTTTAAATGACCGCTGATGATGATGATGATGATGTGGCTCGTTTCAATGCGGAATTGATCAAAAGGCGCCAACAGTTAGTGATTGACAGTGAAAAATGTTTCACAACGTGTGCAAAGTTTATCCGCGAGAAGTTAAATCGGAACTTTTCTCAGGGGAGTTTGGTGACTTGTTCCCTGCACGACTGAGGAGCTTGTTTTGGTTTTGGGGGGGATGAGGGGGCGGTGGGGGGTGGGGGGGGGCTGGGCTGAGCCGAGCCCCCGTCCTGTCCCATCCCGTCCGTCCGTCAGCCTCCGTCTAGGCCCTCGTTCAGCCTCACCTCCCTCCTGCTCTGATTATGAGCCGAGGCGTAAAACCGAGTCAGCGAGAGCAAACAGAACAAGCCCTCAGCTGTGTTTGGCTTCACACTCAAAAAAACTCCAAGAGTCAAAAAAAAAAGAGAAAGAAAAAAGAAGCTCCCTCATTTTCTACCGACCTGCCCCCCCCCCCCGCCCCCCAAGAGAGAGAGAGAAAATCTGGTGTTTACAGGGGATAAACAACAGAAGCACCACGCCACACAGACCCGTTTATATTCAACTCAACTCTCGGACAAAGTCAAACAAGAGCGGGACACTCGCCGCGAGGCCGGAGAACCAGCTGGAGGAACAGGTTCTAGATGGAGCAGAAAAAGGACTCGTAGAAAGGAGAAGGGAGGGAAAAGGCGGGATCAGATAAAAGCGACGGCGCTTTTCTTTCGTTCTCTTTTTTCTCTTCCCCCGGTTCCAGCTCAGGGCCTAAACACTTCAGCCTGATCAAACAGAGGCGGCGTTATCTAATCGTCAGACATGAACGTCGGGCGATATCTCGGTTAAATAGGCAGCTGGCAGCGCTCGGTGGAGGAGGGCGGCGGCGGGGGGGGCGGCGGAGCCCGGCCCGGAGAGCTGGCCGGCCGCCTCCGCCTCCGGGCCCCAGACGGCGTGTGAAGGAAAAGAATAAAAGCTTTATCGAACTTTATCGACTCAGGGCGGCGGCAGAGACACGGATCCGTGGCTAGATTAGAGGAGAACGTCGTTCCGGTTTTCCTTTTATTTCATGGGGGGGTTTTTGTTCTGAAGTAGATCAGGACAAAAACTGAAGGACTGATGCGTGTTAGCGTCTGAATTAGTGGCATGTTGGATGTTAAGTGCAGTAACTGAGATGGACAGATGGTGGATTCAGATAAAACGTCTTTCTTTCTTTCTAAAATCTGTTTCTTGCCTCGTATCTCTCCTCCTCTTCTTTCTCATTTCCCTACTTTTATCCATCCTTCCTTTCATTCTCCGTTCTTCCCTCTTTTCCTGCCTCCTGACTTCCGTGCTTTTCCTTTTCCCTTCCTGCTTTCTCTCGTCCTTCCCTTGTCCCTACTTTCCTTCTCTCCTTTCCTCTTTTGGCTTCCTTTCCTTCCTCCTCCCGGGTAACTCGCCTGTCGCCGCCCTGCTGCGAGCTGACAGAGAGAGAGAGAGAGATACAGAAAGAAGAGAGAGAGAGAGAGTCAGCGGTGAGTATGTATAATAACAGTATAGTGTAGTAGCCTATTATAAAGAGTTTTCTGAATATCTGCCGAATGTTGCCACCGATTCTGAGTTTGAGGAGACATGTTAGCTGAATAGTTAGCTAACGTTAACCCAGCTAGCTAACTAGCAATGTGGCGGTATTTAGAAAATAAAAATAAAATAAATTTTCATTTGAAGGTAATGGATTTACGAATGAATTCATTTACCGCTGATCGAAATTTTTAAAATGATTTTGCGGATTTTGCACTGGTAAGTCGGTATTCAACATAATGTCCTTATCATTGTGATCAAATACCGACACGTTGTTTATATGCGACACGAGAAGGAAACTTCCGGTAAAAAAATATCCGGCCGACGTATTCTTTTTCGTTTGTTTTTCATCGACCCGCCACCTCAGCCGCTGAATCCAAAAGCCAGTTTCGAAACCGATGATGTCACAAATATGCTAATTAGCGCATTACGTCGCCTGGCTACATTTAGCGACTTTTCCACGGATTTAGCTGCTGAAAGCAGAACTAGCCTGACTCTTGCTGCTGTTTCTGTCTCGACTCACCATAATCTGTGTTTCTCTGTTCATCTCATCTGTCCTTTTTTTTTTTTTTTTTGCCATTTTCGGGGTTATTTTCCGTCTTTATGTAGCTAAATGTCCGGCTGCATTTGAAGACCCCCCCTCCGTTCTTAATCCTGCCCATAAAACTCTGTTGGGTCGATCGTTTCCCCAACTGGTGGAAACAGATGTCGACGAGCAACAGCACCAGACCCTATTCGAAGGGGCTGATTAAATCTGGGCACCAGGTCCCGGGGTCTGGATCCGGGCCCGGACTCGGGGGCCTGGACTCGGGGCCTGGATTCGGGGGCCCTGGGTCTGGGGCTGGCAGCGCCCGGAGGATGCGAGTGAACGCGAGCCAACGCACACAGAGCGTCCCGAGTGTAAGTCGAGTTACTTTGTATCGCGCAGTTTATTTCATCTCATTGCTGTAATTTCGGGACTTTTTTTTTTTTTTTACATTGCGAGGAAAACGATTGATTTTAGCTTTAAAGACAGATTTGCCTTCTAACGTTTTGATCGCGTACAAACGATTGCACATAAAAGTCGCACGTTTGAGTCCAGCTGGAAATGTATAAATGCGTAACGTCCCGTTCAGGCTTCGCCAACTTCTGGTCCAACTGGTGAAATGACACTTTTTCTTTTTCTCAACGGAGCGAACGTCAGGGATCAGAGATTCCGTCCAGCTGCGACCTCTGACCTCTTCGCCTTTCGGCCTGCTCTAATATCCGATCATCACGCGGCCCCCGGCTCAGGTTCTCCTCTTCTCTGCGTCTGTCATGGAGGAAGAGGAAGAGGAGGGGGGCTGCAAACACACATGAAAGGCTATTTTCTGCTCATTTCCCATCCAGAGGCTATTTTTAGTCGCCTTTTTTTCTTTTTTTTCATAACTGCTCGACATCAGAAAAAGAAAATAGCTGCTGCTCAAGAAGAGAAGATGGAGGAGAGAGAGAGAGATGATGGTTTCAGAGAGAGAGAGAGAGAGATGATGGTTTCAGAGAGAGAGAGAGAGAGAGATGATGGTTTCAGAGAGAGAGAGAGAGAGATGATGGTTTCAGAGAGAGAGAGAGAGATGATGGTTTCAGAGAGCAGGGGGATCTGCATGTGTGTGTGTGTCTCTGCGTGTGTCTGTGTGTGTCTGTGTGTGTTAGTGTGACTGTTTGTCTGTGTGTGTCTGTGTGTGTCTGTGTGTGTTTTAGTGTGTGCTGGTGTGTGGGTGCAGGTCAGCGCTAACATGTCGACACAGCTGTGGCGATGATGTAGCCCAGAGGTGATTGAACGCGTGTGTGTGTGTCTGCGTGGTGATATCTGGGAGGCTGTTGGCAAATACGGCGGCGCCGCTTTCTCCCATGATTCACCACTCCGCCCCCTCTGCCCCCCACCCCCAACCCCCAAGCTCCCCCCAGCTCCCCCCAGCTCCTACCAGCTCCTACCAGCTCCCATCGTCAGAGGATAAGTTGCGATCAAGCCGATGACGACAGCGAGGTTTTTTTTCTCTTCGCTCCTACTGCGCCTCGCTCTGCATATGTAGCTGCGTTAATGGCTACGTGGATGGGGGGGGGTCTCCGGCCCCCACGGCTTGGTCGTTTGGTTGGTGGGTTTTTTTCTTCTTCTTCCTCCAGGCTCGTGGGCGGTGAAGGCGGACGCGAAGATGGATGCGAACGCGAAGCTGAGGCGTACTCGGAGGAGGAACCGACGCGGCCGGTCGGACCTGTTTCCTGAGAAGCCCCAGGTGAGAAACGGCCCTGTGGACGCCGCACTCGGGCCTCGCCGGCGTCATTCCCTCGTGTCTGAGGGCGAGACAGAATGACGAGCGCTCCGTCAGAACCTCGGCCTCCGTTTAAACGTTGAAACCCTCGACTGGGACTCGCCCGCGTCCACCGCGTCTACTGCCTTGTCCCGTTGCTCTTTCACCCGATTATCTGACCTTCTCCGTCCCCTTTCATCGGGGCCACGCCGAGCGAAAACGGTCCAGTCGTCCGAAACGGGCCAGGAAACGGGTTCGAGCGGCTCTTCTTGGGAGACGATGTGCAACCGATCGTAAACTCTGTCGTGGCACAGTTGGCAGGTTGTTTAGAAAGTGAGGGTTTCTTTTCTATTGCGGTTTTGAAAGTTTTTTGTGTTGTTATTTTTAGTTTTCAAAAAAGAAAAAAAAGCTTTGTGGTCATTTTAATCCTTGGACTCGAACCAACTGAACCGAAATGAACTCGTCTCTCTCTCTCTATGTGTTTACACCTGACGCGGCTCATTTTGTTAAAATTTATTATATTTTATATATTTTATCCTGGGTCAAGTCTAGTTAGGTCCATTAACAGATTTTCTGTCTCGTACTGAAAACTTTTTTCCTGCACTTGAGCCCAACAAAGAAGTTTCTTGGTTGCTTCGCTGAGGTTGCTGCGTCATAAAGGCGCCGTCAGCAAATTCTCACCACAAAAATAACCAAAACAAGTAAAATATCACGGATGAAACTTTCTGGACCTGAGAATAAAAGGGAAAATACGCTGTGTGGTACCTGCCCCCCCCCAACCCCCCATCTCTGGAGACACTTTGTGACAGCTGATGAATTTGCCTAATTCTGATTAACCTCCCGCCGGGTCGCCTCTCTGTTTGTCAGTGGAAGGTAAGTCTGATTCAGTGGTTGTGAATGGGACCGGACGGCCGGGGTTGGGGGGGTTGGGGGGGGTCGCCGCTCCAAAGCTATTAGCTCGCTCTCTTTCCACCTGTCACACATTGGTGACTTTATTTCGACTCGGCCGAGGCCCCCTGGTAGATATCAGAGGGATCATCTCCGTCTTAGGCTAAATGACTCCAACAAGCGTTGCAGCCGCCCCCTCCCCTCGTGACCCCGCGACCCCTCGGCACCATGGGCCGCCTGAGGAGCAGGGGTCTGCCCCCCCCCCCCCCCCCGCCGCAGGGGGAGCACCGGCCATGGGAAGAGAAGGAGATGGGCTGAAATGAGCTCTGTCATGCAGAAAACTGCAGGAGGGGCAGGCGACGAACACCCCCCCCCCCGCAGATATGCACACACAGCTGGGACAAAGAGAGTCACACACACAAACACACACACACACACACACACACACACACACACACACACACACACACACACACACTCACAGTCAGAAGAAAAAACTCAACAGCAATCAAGCGCAGCTCTTTCTTTCTTCTTCACACTCTTTCCCTCGAGTTTTCTCTTCCTTACATTTCTCTCCCTCCAACTCTCCCCCCCCCTCTCTCTCTCTCTCTCTCTCTCTCTCACTCACTTACACACACACACTCACTCACTCACTTACACACACACACACACAATAGCGGCTGCGACAAAGCCCTCTGCAGGATTAGCCGGTCTTTGTTGGCAAAACACAAATTACAAGTCTTTTAGCGCCGACTCCTCCCTCCCTGCAAGCCACTGAGTGAGTGAGTTGTGTGTGTGTGTGTGTGTGTGTGTGTGTGTGTGTGTGTGTGTTTGTGCACGTGCACGGGCGAGTGTTTGTGCAAGCACATGCATGTGCTAGTGCCTCTTGCTCAATATGATGCATGTAAGGCTGCGCATGTAAGCGTTTTTGCTGCTCGTGTGTTATGCTTCCTGTTTGCAGGCAAATGAAAATCAAGTGAATCTGTTAGCGTGTGTTTATATTTGGGGGGGGGTGAAGTGTTTTAAAGGGGGGGGGGTTGTTATCAGTCCCAGGCCAGCAGAGAAAACAGGCGTAAAGAAGAGGAATCCTTGACAGGACGCCGCCCGAAAATGGCGAGGAGGAGCGAGTTGTCAATTAGGAGACGTCTCTTTTAAAACCGCAGTGCAGCTGAACTAGAGGGTTCAACCCCACCGACCCCCACCCCCACCCCACCCCCCACCCCACCCCACCCCCCCCGGCGCCTCTTTACAATCTTTGTGTTGTCACATCTGCAGCTCAGAAAGGATCCGGGGGAGACAAAACCTGGGAGAAGGCATCGAATGCCGCAGAGTCTTCCTCCGGTCACCGAATTTCACCGTTTCAGGGCGCTGGTGGGTTCCTGGTGGAAAGCGCTCGGATGAGGCCCGGTACAGGCCCGGTCCGGGCCCGTCACCGCGCTCCCCTTCGCAGCGGCCTGGTTAGTTAGCGTGATGAAAAAAAACAAAACAAAACAAACAAAAAAAACGCAAGCGTACCGCGATCTCCGTCGGGTCCGACCGAAGAAGAACCAATGTCACACTGTCACTTTTTCTTTTGACACTTTCAAGTCAGCCGGAATGAAAAATGTCTCCGGCGCAGGAGCGCGGTCGAATTCCCCGTTCCGTCCGCATTTCATCCGCATTTGATTTATAGCTTCTGCTTATCCCCTTTCTCGAGGCAACGCTCCTCATCCGCTTCTCTGGCTGGAGCGCAGTCGGAGTCTGCTCCGAGAGCTAAAAAAACCCAAAGCGGAACAAAACAATAAACAAGCAGAGGGGCTATTGTGTATTGATCTGTATTGATCAGCACGAGAGCTCAGTAATCATGTGGCAGCGAGGTCGGGTTGTGAAAGAACAACACACTACATCAACAGCTCCTGCTTTGTTTTTGTTTTTTCCACGTGTGCCAGAATAGAACAAATCTGACGTTGTCGTCGTCATCGTCGCTTCCATCGCCATCGCGTCACCGCTGCCCGGAATCTTCCAGCAGTCGCCTGTCACCTCTCGAACCAGTGTCTGAGCGAGAGGGGAAGACGGAGAGAACGGCATCGCATTCGCCACAATGACCCGGAAAAATGGCAGCGGTTGACTTGAGTGGTGATTTTTTTACCCAATGGGCCCCAGGCCGTCCCAGCAGCGTCCGTTCGCACGTTGCAGGTCAGGAGTCGCCGGCATCACCGGTACGGATGCGGCGAGCTGGAGAAAAAGCGTCCACTCTGGGGCCGGAGAGGTGCCGGACGTGGTCCTTCGGACCTCTTGGCTTTGTGCCGTGAGGAGAAGTTTAGCCACGAAGGCCGCTGGTCGCTCGACCGCCGTTTCAGATTCGCTTCGGATTCACCTTTAAAGGCGCATTACGACATTTTTAACCTGGGTATAGTCTGTTTCTTCAGGCCGACCTCTTCACTGCGGGGGAACGATCCACACTGGTTCACGATCCCTCACCTCCCGGTTTCTCCTCCTGCTTAGGCTCCCTTGGGCTCGGCCAAAACGCCACACCCAGACAAGCCGACGTGACTCAGTGTGTTTGATTTACAACTTATTTGACTTCATCCCTTACATTGTTTCTGCACCGGGCGCGCGCACTTTGGCACCGCGGGGCGGCATACACCGCGTTTCTGGGACGTTAATCATTTCTCCCTTCGTCTTGCTGTTACCTTGGCTGTTCGGGGGGGGGGGGGTCACTTCCTGGTTGAGGGAAAGGTGTGTCTGAGAGCTGAGACTCTTACATCCTGTTTGAATACACACAAACACACACACACACACATATATATATATATATATATATATATATATATATGTATATATATATATATATATATATATATATATATATATATATATGTTCCCTTATGTATCTTTGTCTCAGCTCAGGTTTTCAGTAAATGTCGCGTCTTCTTGTTCTCGTTCATTCAGTAACTACAGTTCTGGTCAGTCAAACTCTTTCATAGATCACGTTATAAGTGACTTGGTTTGTAAAGTTTTTTGTGAATGAAACCGTGTAATAGCGCCGAGGTCAGCCGTGTCAATATTTTCCCATTTCTCCTGAGCGTCGTCTCTTTTCTTTATCTTTTTTTATTTACCTTTCCTCGTCCCCCCCTCGGGAGCAGCGTTCCTCTCTCATCTGAGGACAGCCCCCTGATCGCTTGAGCCGCCGACCATATGTCATAACTCTGCGCGGGATTAGGCGCATTCTCCTTTATGGGGCCGACTTGTGGGAAGATCGCTTGCACGCGTTTGCAGCGGAGGGGCTACTGGCGATGGGACCCCCCCCCCACTGCCCCCACCACCCCCTCGGGCCGGGATTTATCAATATTTAATAGGACGAATCAAATGATGAACCGGGGCCAGTTACGACAGCGACGTAAGGCTGCTCTGTTTAATTCCCACACATAATAAACAGTAAAATACACAGTGTTAATAAGCGTCCTAGGGCCCCCCCCCCCACTCATTGCACTGTGAATACATGCATACGTAATTCTATTAATGTATAAATAGAGCCACCGGGGGGGGTTGTAATTCCCTCGTTCATTTTTCGCTGTCATGTCCTACGTTGTTGTTTATTGGTTTGTTCTTCCTCCTCCGTCCTCGTTGCCGTGAGCTAATCTCTGTGCTGGTTGTTTGTCCCCCCAGCTGTCAATCAAACAGAGTGGGCGGGTGCAGTGATGAAAAAAATTGAGCAGCTCATCTCGACCGTCAGGCGGCGTTTCTCGGTCGGGCGGCGTTTCTCGGTCGGGCGACCTCTACTGTTTACTGTATAAAGTTCTTTTTGTATAAAGCCCCGCACGTTTTTTCTTCGTCCTCCAGGTTTCTGACGGCGGAGACGAACGGCTCGCCATCGCCACTTCCCGCTCGTCGCCGTGTACGTCCGTTAGAGAACAGCTCTCTATATAGTCCTCCTGTGAATGAAGAAATGAGAATAACATTTTCCCCCACTGACATTTCTGCTAAGGACTAGACTCGCTGACCCGCCACTGCACTGCACTTTGTGCAAAACCCCGCGGGCGCCTCGGTTTACGTGGTTAACGTGCTTTCTTTGAACAGAGCTCCCCTTGTGCGGCGTATCCGGCGGGTGTGACATATACACTGAAGCTCCATAAACATGTCCGTCAAACAGCGCATTGCTTTTAGTTAAGGCCCCAGTTCCCTGTACTTGTTGGTGGTTTTATCGGCGACCTCGGAGGAATCCCAGCTATGCGGTGCTAAGCGGAGGTGGGTAACAGCTTCGGCACTTGGACCGGATATGCGACAGTCTTTAGATTCTTTTGTTGTGTGTTGAATACCTGTCTTTCTACCCCCCCACCCCTCCGAGGGGATGAGCCGCTACCTCCGGGACTTCACTCCTTTCCCCCTGCAAAACGAACACTGAAGAGAGTCTGTGCCTGCGATGGCGTCCGATGTCGTCGGGGGCGACATCGCATTGCGACGTTTCCTGCTGCATGTCTCAAGTGCGGAAACGGGGGGGTCCATGAGGCGTCGGCGGAGCCCCGAGCTGACTCCAGGACTCGTTATCGGAGCGGCTGTCTGAACCATGGAGTTAATCCGGCCTTCAAAATAAAACGGCACCGTTATCACAGGGCTAATTTCACTTCGACGACAAGAAGTTGGCTTGATTTAAAAAAAAAAAAAACTGTCTCATTAGGGCAATGATGACAGTAATACTCTAAATCAATTTCAATTTCAGCACTACCCCCCCCGGGTAATGTTGTGATTAATGGCACTGGTTACTCTTAATTGGAAAATCCGTGGAAAAGCATGTAAGAATTTATATATTTCTTCTTTTTTTGCGTCGTGAGCGAGGTCCAGGGGGATGGCAGCTGGCGGTTACCCTGGAAACAGAAAGAGGAGGGGTCCTTTCAACAGGGTGGATATTGGGC
This sequence comes from Istiophorus platypterus, assembly GCA_016859345.1. Lineage (NCBI taxonomy): Eukaryota > Metazoa > Chordata > Actinopteri > Istiophoriformes > Istiophoridae > Istiophorus > Istiophorus platypterus. Next base: position 3,619,946 of record CM029120.1, read on the forward strand.
TTTAATGCACTTAGGGTGAAAATAATAAAAAAAAATATATATAAGACAATATATATAGTGTCGTGTTGATGGCACAATAGAGTTTTGTCTGATGAGAAACAATATAGAGACGGAAAAAAAAATGTAGCTGCATAACTTTGTCATTAGAGCCACAAAAAATATAGACAAACTTGGTGCCTTTATGAATTTTACGGTTTTATTTCTTGATCATTACGGACTCAACCCTTTTATTGCTTTATCATGACGCGACGACAGCAGCATTCTCACCTTTGTCCCCTACGAAACAGTTATCAGCCATGGTTGCGTAACGCCGCCATTGATTCCCATTAAAATCTGATTTGTTTTCCCTGTTTGGTGCCGGAAAAACAACGTCTGGTCAGCCGTCTCGCTATTGATTATTGGCGATGTATCGGCTATATCCCTCCCTCCTACTGGGAATCTGCATGTAATCTCCACACTCACCTGTAGTTTAGACCCAGGTATTACTCCGAGGTCTTTTGTCTTCACAGGTCATTTCAGGTTTGTTTACTCATGTATCCATTTTCCCAGAAATTTGTCCAATTTTTGTTTGGAAACAGGGATTTGAACATAGTCCCGGGGGGGGGTCATGATGCCACCCTCTGCCTTTGTTTCTAAAAGACGAAGGTCATCGGTCACGGCGGCATCGAGACGCCGCTGCTGCCAGGAAAATCCATGCGGTGGTCAGGGCTTGGCTCAGACACGACGGGGGGTCGGCGTCGCGTCAGAATCGATTTGAGACGGGATCCGCTTCTCCGAACACTCTGGTTCCCGGCAAAACAAGAACAAAACAACAAAATGGTGTCATTTTCAGTAAAGCCTGAGTCCGGGCGCTGCGGCGTGTTTACATTCCTGTGGCGAGACACCGCCTCCGTCCCCGGCAGCCGCCCACTGTCCGCGGGGCAGGCCCGGTAACGCCCCCCCCCCGGTAGACCCGGCCCATCGTCTGATAGGGTCTGGCTGGGACCCTGATAAGGTCCGGCCGGGGACCCCGGGGCCACGCCGCCCGGGTTCGGCCCGGCTCCGTCGGCCCCTGGTTACTTGAACACTCGTCCTCATTCATCTTTTGTGTTCGAGGGCTTTTTTTTTTTAAAGAAAAGCATCAAAAGAAAGTTTAAGGTCAGTGAGTCCAACCCTCCTTCTTCCTCCCTTTTCATATATATATATATATATAGATATATATATATCTGTATATGTATGTATATGTATATATCTCTATATATGTTAATTGTCAGGAATGACTGAAGTAGCCACCCCCCCCCCCCCGGTGTCCTGCTGAAACATAGTAACCGGAGTGTTTCTGTGTGGGGGTGAGAGAGGACTGCACACACACTCGCACACTTGCGCGCAAACACACACACACACACACACACACACACATCACTCATAAATAGGTCACATCCAGAATAGACGACCACAAATAACCGGCGGTACTAGAGCGAGCGCCGAGAGCACTTCAGCATCCAGTGTTTCAGGTACCGAGCGGATCCGGATATATAGCCCCCCCCCCCATAGGTCCTCCCGGTTAGCCCGGCTCATTTAATTCCATATGAACGGTGAGCAACGGGGGGGGGGGGGGTCCCACCAATCCACCAAGCTTGACCCGTCGTGCCGACGATGTTTAATAATCCGCCGGATATCGGAAGTGTGGGATCAGATTAAATCTGACAGAATATTGTAGAGGAAAAGTTAGAAATCTGGTGATGCAGGGCGAACGCTGAATCTACTAAATACGACTCATGCAAATGAGTATTTCAAGTTTTAAATTCATTTTTCATAATTGTAATTCATTTAGACAACTTTTATTTTTGGACATTTTTTGACACAAATTTATTAATTGAAAAACAGTGACGCATGAAAAACATCCATAGAGGCTGAGTCTGTTTGTTTTAATGGCACAAAAAAACCACAAACAAACAAACAAACAAACAAACAAACACTAACGCCACATTTATTTTGCACCTATGATACGTTTACTTGAAGACTGCGGTTGCACGTACGTTTCTGTGCTGGGTAATGGACTCGAACAGGCCCATTACCGCAGCGTTTTCTAATCTGGCTCGGACCGATCGTTTTTCAATCCAATCTTCCTCGAGCTGTTATTTCATATAAAACCACCTCTGTTGGTCTTTTTATTTTTTCTACCCCCCCCCCCCCCGTGCCCTCCAATCGCCAGGCCTCGCATTCTCACGTTAGCTTTGTTTTGACAGGAGTTCCACACTCCAGACAGGCCGAGTATTACTTGACTCCAGACCAGCCCCCCCACACACAACCCCCAAAACCCCCCCACCCCTTGAAAAAAAATAAAAAGGCGCTGAGCTGTGCCTAAGAAAAAAAAAACAAAACACGATTAAAGCCTTGGACAATAATCTTGCTCCATTTCCAACCTCTCATCTTCACTCTCGCCTCCCCCGCTGCCCCCCCCCCCAGCCGGGAGCCGTGTGTTTTCACAACTGCTGGGCTGAGCCGCGAGGAGCGGCCTGTTAGCTCCGCCCCCCCAGCCCGGACACTAAGGACACAGGAGGGACCTCTGAGGGAGGGGGGCCACTGTTAGTCAGTCTGACGCCCCCCCCCCCCCACTCATCCAATGAGACACTGCTTCGCATCCGTCCACTCGGATGAACATTCACACATGAGCCGCATCCCAATTCAAATTTACACAAACTAACACTCAGGGTTTCTAGTAGTTGCATCTAATGATAAATTCTACTCTTGGTTCATCTTTCTGTATTTGATTATTTTTTTTAATTCAACAACTAAACCTTTAGATTTTCCAGAATCTGCGAAAATATGCGTCTAAATAGCCCAAAAAAATCCCCAACAACCCACAGACATTGATTCTACAATGAAATTAAACAGGGAAAAGTTGAAAAATCCTCATGTTCGAGAAGCTGGAACCAGAGAAATATCACTCCTTCTTTTTTTATTACATTATAGTGAAATAGTCGACTAAGATTGATTCGGTAATTTCTTTTTTGAAAACAGGAAATAAAATAACCTCATACCTCAGTAGAACTTGTTGGTTTTTTCCTGCCTTTGGTCCATTTCCACTCGCTCTGATGTTTCCTAATGAAAAACATTTAAAAAAGCAACTGAACTGTCACTTTTCAGTTCATGGACAAAGGTTTTTTACTTCGCTTTGATATGTCGGTGGCGTTGGCGGCGTTGGCGGCGGAGTTCGACCGACTTTCAAAGCAAAGGTTCAGATCCGTGCCCCCCGTCTCTTCCTGCGTCATCCGGGCCAGTTAAAACGCACATGCGATGTCGGACGCCACCACCACCGCTGCCATTGCCACCGCCGCCGCCGCTTTCCAGGTGCTAACGAGGCCTTAATCAGAAGCGCCCGTGGTCACAATCCTGTGTCAAAGGCCAGGAGTCGCCACAGAAACGTAAAAACGTATCACTACCGGGGCGACGTCACTTTCTCACGAACTCGCTGTGGCCGCCACGCGTTGAGACAGGAACTGACGTCTAAAAGCAGAAGCCTTCTGAATAAAAAACATAAAAAGGGAATAATAATCTGTGCAACATGGCGGCGGCGTGTTTTCACAGTTTCTGCCTTTGAAGTCTGGTCCAGGATGAGAGAGTTTGGGAAAATATTGGTTTTTATCACACGATTCGCGCGGACGACACATGATCTGAGCGACTTCAAACGTGTGCACGTTTTAACTGACACTTTCTTTGCAGATCCAAATTGTTACAATCAACTCATCCGCTCTAAATGGGTTTGGCGTGCATGTGTGTGACGTACGCGCCCACGCAAACGATTGGCAGATTATCACTCGGGTTTTATATGGATTCAGCAGAATCAGCTCTTACCATTTAACCGCCTCCCTCACGTGAACCGCATGAACAGGTTTGTATCTGCAGCCGATCACCGTCGGAATCCGTTCTCGCGTTTAGTTCGTGCTCGGGCGACGCCCGGGGGGGACGGGGTGGGGGGTGATCGCACCGCGTCAGGTGCGGCCCGGTCTGCGTCGATCAGGCTGGAATGTGAACGGAGGGTGTTGGCCGACGGGCGGACGAACTGGGGCATTTCAGCCGAGCGGATCCCGTCGGAGAGCGTGTGTGTGTGTGTGTGTGTGTGTGTGCAAGTAAATCCTGCCCCCCCCCCACAAAAAAACTCTTTACACCCAGTTTGAGAGCTAATCAGACAGAAAAAACACTGAGAACAAAGACTTCGCCGTTGAGAGATTTGACATTGATAGTTACATATTTTTCAAGTCCGTGCCTGTTGCACCTCAAAGCGTCGGGACGCCAAACTCCTCCTGCAGCGGCTCTTTCCTTTTTTCAAATGACCCCCCCCCCCGCTACAGGGAAAAAAAATAAAAGGGGGGGGGGCTGCCAATATCGCTGCTAATTCACACACCGACACCCAGACATCACCCAGCGTGACCCTCACACACCCCCCGCAACTCATTTCTCCAGGAATTATTTCAACGGGCCATATTTGCTGCTTGCACATGCATGTGGGTTGGTAGCGGTGGTAGCGGTTGGAGTGGCGGTGGTGGCGGCGGCGGCGGCGGCGGCAGCAGCTCTCGTAATTTCTAGTTCCACCGGCGAGCTATTAATAGAAACCCCAATATCTGGGGTTGCTCAAGAGCCATCGGGACATTGGAAAGAAAAGAAGAAAATCCCGCTCGTGTCCAAGGCGGCGATAATCTGCAGGGATCTGCTTTCACGCCTCCAACAAATTTAATTGCAAAAAAAAAACAAAACAAAACAAAGACAGCGGGAGGAAGAGGAGGCTGTTTCATTCATGAGGGTATATACTGGCATTTACAGGAGACGAAGGACGTGTAGCGAGCGCGATCTCACCGGAGTTAATAATGTGGGAGCGGCGCCTGGAGCCGTTATCGGAGCCCCGCGCTGAAGTGATGGGCCCACGGCCGGGAAGGGGAACGCCGCGAGGTCGCGGCGAGGTCACGGAGGCGGAGGGAAATGAAAAGCTGAGGACGTCGCCGAGTACTAGACTGGAACGCAAACCGGAAGAGATTTTTTTCCGGACGTTGGTCGGCCCGACCTGAGGTTTGCGGCAGTTCGTTCGTGGCGCGTTGAGAAGATGGTGAAGCAGGAAGTGAGCATGGCTGCGTAACACAGGACGAATGTGAAGAATACACAACGCGTTCGACCACGGATTGATCCGGAATCAATCAAGACCAACGTTTCGGATTCCACCTTGTTTTATTTATTTATTCATTTTGAATGATTGACAATGACAGTTGCACGTTGTAAATTGGTTTGATTCAATCTCACAGGTAACGTTTTTCCTAACGTTTGCTGTCACTAAAAAAATAAATAAAAGACGCCGCATCAACAGCCGTGTTTAAGCAGGAGTTCGGTCCAGTTTGCGTTTACCTGATGTAGTAAACCCAGTCGGGGCTGCGGTCAAAGTGGGGGGGTCACGTGCGACCGTGACCCAGATGTTGTCTCGGGAGGATAAGAAAAACCTACTTTATTTTTTAACGTTACTCAGAGGCTGCTTGGTGTCAGGCGCCGGCGCTGGAGCGGATGGAAAACGCCGATGCGAACGAGGAGGAGCCAGATGTGGTAACATGTGGGAAGCAAAAAAAAAAGAAGAAGAAGAAGAAGAAGATGATGTTTACGTTAAGACACAGAAGAAAACGGCGACTTTGAACTCCTGCTTTCAAACGGCGTTTTCTTTCTTTAATCACTTCATGTCACATGAAACATGAAGCAGGAAACGGATAAAGGGCAGCTCCCACGTGAAGCCCTCCGCGTTTCTTCCCTCTCTTCACGCACTCGTCACATTCATATAAGTCTGAGCAGGATGGGAAACGCCGCCGCCGCCGCCGCCGCCACCGCCGCCACCGCCACTATCGCCTGACAGCAGAGAGATGAAAGCGCGGGAGAGAAAATACATATATAAAAACAGATCTTTATAAGAAAGAAAGAAAGAAAAGGAGAACAGCTGGGGCGAGGACGGCGAGGTACTTCACTGACTTCGCGTGGGAGATGTGAGATTTTTTTTCCGAAAACCAAAACCTTGGGCCAGTTTTTATGCTTTCGTTCTGTTTTTTTGCGTTTTTAAATCAATGACTTGACACTTTTCCCGTTTAATATACGGCCAAGCGGCGTGAGAGCGACGATCGCGCCCGTTTCTGGTTTTGTTTCTTTTTGAGTCTCAGCGGGCGAAGGTTTTCCCCAAGGTCCGGGCTCTTCGCTGGCTCCGGCGGAGAACGACGGATCCGCCGTGGCTTCCGATGTCCACATTTTTCCTCACGTTTCTTTGGCGTAATTTATTGTGCCCAGCATCATTGTTAGCTTAGACCCCGGAGCCCGAGCCTGTCTGTCTCTCTCTGTCACAGCCTCTCTTAAACCTGTCTCTCTTCCTAAACCTGAACCCGTCTCTCTCTAAACATGAGCTTTAACCTGAATCTGTCTAAATCCAAACCTGAGCCTGAATCTGCTTTTCTGTCTGACCGTTTCTGATTTAAATGATTTATTTTCATCTTTCATGAATTCCCTTTCCTTATATGTTGATTTAATTTGCATATAACTGAAACATCCCATTGTCTTGCTTTTTCTCTAGTAACTTTTATACTTTGCACAGCAGATAACGTTTCTCTAATTATCTATACGTTCGTAGGAACAAACACAACCACCGGAAGTTTTTGTTGCGCTCGATCACAAATGATGAGAGACGCGATTTAACAGGGCGTCGCCGGTGTGTGTTGCAGACAGGTAGACAGGTGTGTGTGTGTGTGTGTGTGTGGGTGGGGGGGGGGCCTTATTACTCTTACAGCGCTGCTGATCAACAGTAATTATCTTCTCCGACCTGGGGGGTGGGGGTGGGGGGTTGTTCTTTAACGCCTCGCTCGCCGCTGACAGCTCATTAATCTCCGGCGGCCGAGCTGCCGAGCGCCGCGGTGCAAACCTGTTCCGACAGCCTCGACGCATACCTGAGAGGTGACACCCCCCCCCCGTTACCTGCATAGGATCCTGTTTACGTATCCGTCTTTATCGGCTCAGTCGGGACCCGACGCTTCTTTCTTCCCGCCAGCTCTCGACGAGAGGACATTTTTTTGGCGGTGGGGTCTTCAAGTGTAGAAGACGGTGACGACGGCTTCACTTCAGTCTGACTGAAGTGACAAACGCTCTTAGACCGCCCCCCCCGCAGGCGAAGTGTAACAAGTGGAAGCAGGCCGGCGGATGTCGGTGGGGGGGGGGGTCATTGCAATTGAAACAGATGAAAACGGAGCGACTGCCAACGCAAACAGGGCCACAAAACAGTCCTCACCTCACTACGCTCTAAACAATTTATTAAACTTGACTTAAACAAGAAAAGACTGAGCCGGCTCCTCTGCAGACAGCCCCCCCCCCTACAAGTTCATTTTCAGGCTTAACAACAGCCCCTGGGTCGAGGGCTGGGGACAGGGCCCGGGGCCCAGCCTGGGGTTGGGGACGGGACCGGAAAGCGATTAAAGTTTGGGGCAGATCCCTGATTCATTTCCTTTAAATTTTAGATTTTTCCTCTGAAGTCCGGTGCAGGTCGATCGGCGAGTGTCACCATCACTGTAACATAAAAACCTTAAATCACTCTTAACACAGGTCTGTTCAACGTAAACTTGTTGTCAGAGAAACCGCAGCATGTTAACTTAAGCAGTAGCTCCTGGTTATAGTGTTATTCTCTTCTGAAGTTATTCTCTACATTAATGTAACTTAGATTATACGATTATAAGAACTAACTTAATTTTTGTGTTTTTTTTTACTGTATCACTTGGCCTCCGTTTGCCTGTTGCAGAACTCAGCCCGAGATCATCTGATTTTTAGCATTAACCCCATTTCTCTGTGTTCAGACACTCAAAGGTGGGAAGAGCATGATAATCGACCTGATATTTAAAGGAATAGTTCAGCCCTTATTGTCTTTCTCACTGAGAGTTAGGAGATTGGTAACACTTTGTTTTTCCTTTAATGTCCAATAGGTAAATATGAAGCTGCTGACAGCAGCTGCTTCGACTGAGAGGAACAGAGGGGAGGACCGGCCCGGCCCCCCCGGCCCCCCCAAAGAGCTCACACGGCCAGACACCATGGACAAGGTAAAAAGGAAATGGAGGGGGGGGGGCAGTGTGTGGAGCCGTATGTTAAATGTCTATAAACAATCGATGGTTTACAAAAATCCAATGACTTCATTTAAAAGAGATAAAAACCCTCACAAGAATAGATAATCAGTACCAGCACAGCTGAGATACCCCCCCCGCCCCCCGCCCCCACCCCCCAGGAGATGGCGATGAAAAATGTCATCATTAAACTGAGTCACAAAACAACAGCAACAACAAAAACGACGGCGACAAAAGCATCTCCGAGACGACGCGCTCCCACACAGCTGGTCTGAATGGGCAGAACCCGGCGACGGTCGGCGGCGGTCGGCGAAGCGACGGTCGCTCTGCTCTTCCTCCCTCCCCCGAGTCCGGCGGCTGTTTTTAGCCGCCTTCGGCGTTGTGGCCTCCGACCCGGTGGCCCGTGTGCCGCTCATGGTTCAGACCGGAGTATTCCGACGAACGCCCAAAAAACGTAACCACACGTCGCGGCGACGCAGACCACGAGACCTGCGAATGGTCGGCTTGGTAGCATCGCATTCCCGGATTCTCCTCCCTCTAACGCACGGGATTAACCAGTCACATTCTCACTAGCTTCAGCTGTACTTTGTGTTGGGCGCAAGTTAGCAAGTGTTGTCATGCTAACTCGCACCGCACAAAAAGTACAGCTGGTGCGAGTTAGCATGACAACACTTACTAAGTTCATGTTTAGTGTGGTTAACTAATCAGATTCTCATTAGCTTCAGCTGTACTTTGCCTTTGGTGAGAGTTAGCAATTTTGCATGCTAACTCATATCAAACAAAAAGTACAGCTGGTGGCACTTTGCACGCTAACATTGGCTAAGTTCTTATTAGCTTCAGCTGTACTTTGTGTTTAGTGTGGTTAACTAATCAAATTCTCTTTAGCTTTAGCTTGTGTTTAGTGTGGTTAACTAATCAAAACCTCATTAGCTTCAGCTGTCCTTTGTGTTCGGTGCGAGTTAGCAAGTTTTTGCATGCTAACACGCACCAAACAAAAAGTACAGCTGGTGATAGTTTGCATGTTAACACAGGCTAAATTTTCATTAGCTTCAGCCGTACTTCGTGTTTAGTGCGATTAAATAAGCACATTCACATTAGCTTCAGCTGTGCTTTGTGTTTAGCGCTAGTTAGCAAGTGTTAGCATGCTACAATGCTAAACTGAAATGGCAACGCTGGCCTCTAGACACCAGCCTCTTAGCACTGTCCCCATTTGCATGGACTTCATTAATGCACGGCATCATTTTATGTTTGCGTTTTCATTATGTGAACTTATTTTTATTTAACCTGCACTTTCCTATGTTTTTTGTTTTTAAATTGCCTCGTGTACAAATAAACTCCGACTTGTTGACGCCTCCGTCAGAACAAACCCGTCAGTTTTAAACTGGAGACTGTCTCTCTCTTGCTGCTTGGCAATAAGAAAAAAAAATCCTAAAAAACCCAGCAAGCACGTAATTGTTATATTTATAAGGTTTTTGAATCAAACGTTTGTGTCCCTCATTTCATTTCACACACCAGACTCATTCAAACCGTGGATGAGTCTCAGCAGCGAAACCGTCTCCTCTTGTTTCCTGCCTGTTAAACTCTGTGTCTCCTGCTGATGGGTCCTTCCTGGATAATAACAATGTTATTCAGGGATCCCAACTGCAATATTTGCAACATTAGATGTGAATGAGTCTCTTTAAGAGATTTTCCTACCCACCCCTCCGGTTTTATTTTTTATTATGTCTGCCTGGCACCACAAATATCTCCCCAGCCTGTCTGCCCCCCCCCCCCCGAACCCCCCACCCGAGCCGCTGCAGCAGAAACAAACAGCGCGATGATGATGGGGTGAGGGGGAGTGTGATGAAGAATGGTGGAACAAATGGGAGGGGGAAGGACGGGGGGGGGGGGGAGAGGAGGCGACGGAGGGGAAGATCGGAAGGCAGATGGGGGGGGGCAGAAAATAAGGAAAAGATATGAGAGGGAAGAGGCAACGGGAAGATATAAGAAAGGATGGTATGGATGGAAAGGGGGAGGAGAGGAACGGGGGGGGGCAAGAGATAGCGATACAAACTATGAAGGGGGGGGGTGAGCGAGAAACACACCGTTCCTCATTTTCAAGCACTGGCCTCAAATGATCCCTCGAAAAAACCGGCAGATTCACCCGCCATGTGACTCGCGTGGCCGAGTCTCGCTCGGTGGTGGCGAACGGGCGACCTGGCGGCGACTCGGCGGCGGCGACTCGGCGGTACCGCTGACCACAGCCCGGCCACAGCGCGGCCACAGGGATCCCTCAAGGCCTCACAAAAAGAGGAAGAAAAGAATAAAAAGATAACCAGAGTAACAATAAACCGCTCTCCTGTGGGATCACATGGTTATCGTTACGACCTCTGACCCCCGTCTCAGCCCCCCCCCGATCCTTTTCTGGCGTCACATTACATTAAAGCCCCGAACGGTGCATAGATACAAGGTACTTCATCGGCCACGTGAAAAAGCCCAGTGCACCTACTCACTGGTCGGTTCTGCTTTTTCTTTTTTCCTGCTCAGGGCTTTATAAGTCATCCTCGCTTAACATTGAGGGATTTTATGTTTTTTGTACCGTTCAGCCGTTTGGACCCTCCTGTGATTCAGAGCCTTGTTTCACATGTGCATTCTAGCTCGTTCGGTCCGGACCAAGGAAAATACGACGCATGAAGGCCCCTTTTTTTTTCTTCTTTTTTTAAATTTTCATTTCTGGTCTGGTTCTCGTTCACGCCGGCGTTTCACAAACAAACAGAAAAATACTAGACACCGAGGCCGTGAGGTCTGACACGTCGCTCACTCATTGGGCGACGCGGACGACAGCGGCCGAGACCGATGGGTTACCTGTCAGTCAGCCCCCCCGGTTCATTTGTAAACAGCCAGTGTGAATGAGAAATGGACCAGAACCGAAAAGCTAACAGTGCATTTTTTATTCTTTTTTTTTCCCCTCGGTCGAGTCCAAAGGAACCAAACAACGTGATGAACCGGTTCGGTTTGGTTCAGATGAACTCGGTTGACCCACACGGTCCCCGGAACCACATTTATTCATTAAATATTTATGTATTTTTAAGGCAGGTCGTGTAAACGCCTAGTCAGTTCCACGCCGGGGTCTCGCCGTGAATGTTCACATCGACCAGCGTAACAGAACCGCAACCGCAGGCAAACGCAACCAATCGTAACCGAACCCAAGGGGGGCGGACACGGAGGCCCAGGGGCGGGGCTTGTGAGGCGCTAATACCAGGAAAGACTGGACCAAACCGAGATACCGTGACTTTTAGACCCAGGCGCGGGTCAAGCTGCTGCAGTGCTGGATCACGTGCTTCACGTAGTGCAACTCAATAGCATCTTTCCGACCGGAGCCGTCCCCTCGCTGGACCACTGCTCATTTTTCCGGGCTTGACAACCCCCCCCCCCTGAGCCTCGGAAGATATTACGCAACTGTTTTCAGTGGCTCGGCGCCGCCAGTGGTGATCAAACTGATGCTGATGTATAAAACTGGAGTATTGGCTTTGAAAGTTTTTATTTGGCCTCTTTAATCAGGGTTTAGTTTCGTTTTTTTTTCTTCTTAAAAGCAAAGCACGCTTGCACGACGTTTCCCGAACTAACCCCGGTCGATGCAGCCCCCCCCCCCGCCGCCAGGACTCGCCGGGTTGAAAAGGTCACGGCTCTTGGCGAGGAGAGAAAAAAAACAACCCTCTTTGTGAAGGTCTGCCGGGAGACGCCTCTGCCATGTTCCCACGTGTTCCCCTCTCTTAGAAATGGGAGCTAAATTTGGATCTGCTCGCGGCACGTCTTAATCTGACGCTTGTGCAACCGCACCTTGTTTCGCCCTCAACCAAGCCACTGTTTGTTTGATTATACCTCGGTTCTTTGCCAAGCTTCTGCTTTCCACTTTTTCTTTTTCCCTCCTTAAGGACAAAACTTCTCAGAGGTTAAATACATAATGCAGGGAAAGCGAGGCCAGAGCGCCAGGAGCGGGTCGGGGAAAACAATGAGAAGATTGTGATTCACGGTTCCCGGTGAATTTGTGACGGAGAAAATTCCTCAGGAGCAGGAGTGAAAGGTATTTCAGCGTAAACCCTCCTAAATGCCCCTGTGTGCAGCAGCAGCAGAAGCGGCAGCAGTTGCATGGTGTCGATGGAAAAAAAAAAAAGAAAACTTTTACGTCCCCATAAAAGCCGGTTTACTGCGGACTAACTGGGTGTGTATTTATATCTATAAAAATGAAAAAAGAAAAAAAAAGCAGGGAGGACTCTCGTTTCGTAATCCGGAGAAACGTGCACACGTGTGAACCGCGGCGCCCACTCCAGCAGACGGGCCGCGACGAGCGTCCGCCCTCGCAGATGCCCCCGCTAGGACTGAGCCGAGCTCGGCCGTGGACTCCACGGTCCGGGGAACCGGAGGTCTGCCGGGAAACCGGAGGTCTGCGGCGGACCGCGGCGTGGAAATGAATCTGTGCCGATTCCACGTCCGACAGTCGGACCTGCTACGGTCAATAAGTCAGAGAGTGGACGACAAGTGGCCGAGGTGAGGCGAAGCTGGGGCTTGGACCGCGTCTCCGCCAGTGTCTCCGCCAGCGTCTCCGCAAGCGCCTCCGCCAGCGCCTCCTCCAGCGCCCCCCCCACCGCGTCTCCACCCGCCATCAAAGCCGGGCTGCCCAGACTTTCAGCGTCCTTGGGGGTTCGTTTCATCTCATTTCATCTTGAAAAAGGGAGCACAGGACCTCTGACCGTGTTTTTCTGGTGGGGGTTAAATGGTAGCAGGAGGGGGGCTGAAGTTATTCCACGTGGGGGGGGGCTCAGACGATGACTGGAAGGCAAAAAAAAGGGCCTAAACTGGTCTGTGCAAATATAACCGCCCTGCGGTGAAGATGCCCACGGCGCAGCTGCTGTTCCCCAAAATGGGAGCAAAAAAGCTGCGTCCGTGCTTGTGTGAAAGCACATAACTGTTTTTCAGGATGTTAACCATGTGTTTTCTAACCATATGTGTTTCTGTGTGTGTGTGTGTGTGTGTGTGTGTGTGTGCGTGCGTGCGTGTGTGTGTGTCTCGGCTTATTCGGGCAGCATGTTATTCTGGTTTGCTATAACCAGACGACAATTCAGAGAGCGCCTTACTGTAAACCTTACTGTAAACCTCCGACCAAGGCACCGGCGCGGCCTCGCCAATTCCGTCCCCGTCGCCCGATGCTCGATATATTCCGGATGGTTTAAAAATAAAAAAAAAAAAAAAAAAAAAAAATCCCTTATGAGGAGAAGATTTTTGATTTGCAAAATTCCGGGATGGTTACCAATAAAAAAATACAAAAAAACAACAAAAAAATCCCCTTATGAGGAGAATTCAAGAGATTTTTGCACAAAAAAAGTAGCTCAATAAACTAGAATCCGTCAAAAGTCTATTATTCAATCAGAAAAGAATTGTAGCAGAGATGTTTGTGATTAAGGAGTTTTCAGTTTTTGGTTTGAAAGAAAAATTATGTTGAATCTTTAACATATAAATCAAAGAGCAGTTTAAAGTTTATGTCGTAGTAAAATGAGGAAAAAGTCATCGGGACGGGATCCAGTCAAAGCGGATCACAAACCACTCGCATGTGTTGAATCAAGATCAGATAAAGCTTTATTCTGCACCTGCGGCTTTTCCTACCTGTGCTAACAGCGTTTCACGTTGAGTGAGCTGATGAGGGAGAGAAACAAAAAACGAGACGCTTCTCTTGCTTTTCCTGTTGGAAACCTTTAAAACACTTTACATCATTTCACCGAAATCGTCCTGAGACCCGGCTGGTCCTAGAGTTTGCCGTTCGACCGAGGGGAATATTGATTTCTGGCGAGAACGCTCAATCTGTCCGGTCATGTTCTATGCAGCCGACCCCTCCCTTTCTAGGCCGCTCGGCCACATCTGCTGCTGTCATGATTTTTCTCCGTCCTCTTCCTCCTCCTCCTCCTCCTCCTCTCCCTCCGCCACCCCTCCGTTTTTTTAACCACGCAGAGACGACGTTCTGACGAGGATGAAGCAGTAAAGCCCGGCGGGCTCGTCGTCGGAGCAAACGAATATTTGCGTAACAGCATCTTCTGCTCGATTTATAGCCTGCGGCGTTTGCCCCCCCCGTAGCAGTGGCGGTGGTCAGGCTCTGGTTTCGTGCTCCTCTCATGAGGGGTGAGCTTGAATGTGCTACAGTCACTGATGGTGGTGGTGGAGGACCTAAGGCTCGGAGAGAAAAGTTTTCTGGAACATATTGAAAATGTTCATTACCCCCCCCCCACGAAGAACCCTGCGTCAGAACCGGACCACCCACCCAGACCTGCGGCACGTGAGCGAGCCGCCGGATCCGACGGAGAAATCCTCACGGGGGCCGTTTTAGCGGCACGAAACAAAGGGGTGGCGCCGCACACGGGGATTGCCGACGGTTTCAGAGTGATTCCACAACAATGACAGAGCAGGGCTGGGTGTTGTATCTGTAAATACAAACCGCTTTGTACTCTGAAAACTTTGTGTTGACACTGCGGTGAGACGCTGGAACACAACAGGCTTGTATTTTTAATGCCGAAGATGAGAGACTGCTGAACAGCCTCTTTTTTTTTTTCTCTCCCCAAAGGCTGCAAATCTCAGACTCTGACATCCTCAATGACAGATGAGTGTGTTTTGGTTTTGTTTTTTTTCAAATGAGGATTTTAATCATTTGTACGATGCATGAAACAAAATCTCTATTCTTTTAGCTGACACCTTTATCTCGGGGGACTCGCGTCTGCGTTCACTTTAATTTCTCTGAATAACTCCAGGTCTGCGGTTTTCCTCTGTTCCTGTATATGATGAGGCAGTCAGAGGTTCTCTAACATGTATGGATAGGTATTTCTATATACGTTCACGGACAGGTTTCCCAGGTTGAAACGCGCTGGCGAGGTCTCCCATCGGCCCGTGACCCCCCCCCGGGGGCGTTTGAGCCGAGGCCAGCAGGAGAGGCGTGACGAGAAAGTTTGTCATCGCCGCTCCGGCACCAATTCCCCACGGAGCCATAAAGCAGTGGAAATATAAAAGGGACTCTCCATAATTTCCCTTAACTTCTGACAGACATAAGAAACCTCAAGTGGGCCACCCCTCATTTCATTTGATGTCCTGTTTCTGTCTGCACGCAGAGCATGAGGAGTTGGGATCGGCTGCTTCTGGCGTTCTGCTTCCACGCCTCAGCGCGAGCGACCCGCTCCGGTAAACTGCCAAAGATTTTCAGAAAAGTATTTATTTATTTATTTTTTTGTAAATTGCACTGACTCAAGTTAAAAAAAAAAACGCCGCCCGGACCAGTCGCAGTCGCTGATGTCTTTTTTTTCTTTTTTTCCTCAGCCCCCCTCAGCTCTGATTCCGATTTCGATCCGAACGCCGGTGGCGTTCGACCGCTTCGGCCTCGTGACGCCGGTGACTGGGCGCCGCTCCGGATCCGGCCGGGCCTCAGCGATCGCGTCTGGGTCGGCTCGGCTCGGTCCCACCTCCGCGGTGGGTCGCCTCTGACCCCTGGTCCGTACCAGTAATCAAGCCCCCGCAACAGGCCGGGCCTGCGAGGTGGATCGAAAACACGGACCCCCCTCCCTCCCCCATCCCTCCCCCATCCCTCCATCCATCCCTCCGTCAGCCTCCTCCTCCTCCTCTTCTCCAAAAACCCGGCTTGCAGGCTCTAGCATTCCTTCGGCCTGACTGCATCAAACTGCGCTGAATTGTAATTAATTAGCGGTCGGAAAAAAAATAGAGACTCGGCTGGCTCGGAGAAAATTATATAGTGCGCTTCCAGGGAGTGAGAAACTTTTGAGGGAGCGAAAGGCCTCGGCTGCAACAACAAAAAAGCCCAGACTCGCTTCGGTCCCTCCCAGGCGGCGATGGAGGCAGCATTTGTGCGTCCTCGTGGGCAGGAGGAAGGAACCCATTAGGAGGGGGAACCATAAAGTCCCTCTTAGAACACGTGTTTCAGGCCCACCTGCCCCCCCCCCCGCTATCTCCAGAAAGACTCGAAAGATTTGTCGTGTTCAATTAAACCTCAATTAGCCGATAGAGCTTTACGCCGAAATGCACCAGCAGTTTGTTTTGTTTTGTTTTGATTTTCTTTTCAGTCCATTTCTTGAACAAATAATTTGCTAAAAAAAAAAAAAAATCAAGATATGTGTTGATTTTTTTCTTTTTTGTTTTTTTCTTTACTGCTTGAAAGAAGCATTTTTTCCCCCCTGAATTCGCCTTGGTAGGAAAAGACAGATTATTATTGTCCCTTTTTAAGTAGGACACCTGATTGAAATTCCTCGCAGGAGAATTGCACCTGTTCCCTCTTCCTTAATTGATCCTATTTGATATTGAATAGAAAGTGAACGATTCATATTTTAATTTTTTTTTCTGCTGCACAGTAACAAGGACGAGTAGCGTCGCTTTTGAATTTAGGTTCCCAGGATTACAACGGGCGGTGTTGGGGGGGGGGTCCCTTTTATTTTAAAAAGGCCATAAATTTCGACATGCTGAAGTAAAGAGTCGGCGTATTGATCCACGCCGCTTCCGACTCCCGAAGGTATAATAACGAAGATTTCCCTGCTACGCAGCGTTGCCTGCTTCCTTTTAAACGAATGAACATCACCCGTCTTGTTCGTTGTGTTTTTTTTTTTTCCCCGAGAACCTAATAACCAAACCCAGCAGGTAAAACCCTTCAGAGATGAGCTTGAGATTAAGGGCACATGCAGGCTGAACCACTATTACTGTTTGAAATTGATCCATTTCCTCTACCTGGGATTCATCAGTCTCCTTTGGCACAAGAGACCCGATTAGATTTGCCCCCATAAAACTGCCTCATCCTCGCTCCCCCGGCAGACTCATTTATAACGGCCGGGCTGATAAGGAAAAGTTGTGCGCAAAACTTTTGGTTATTGCATGACTTTGTTTTTTATGTGTCAAAAGCTCAGTCAACACATTTTTTGTGTGAGTTGTGCTTAGAAGGACCAGTGTCCACATTATGCAACATTATGTACTGAAGTGGTTATTAACACTGGAAATGTCATTATTTTCCTCCCTGCAAGCAAATGAACAAAAATTTGGACGCCCCACATCGACTGAAGTGAGATTCAGGGAGCTCAAGTTTTTCTGAGAATCGTCGTCTCAGCCGTAAGTTTTCAAGCTTCTGAAAGTTTTGATTTTCTCCGCAACACTGATAATCATGACTAGATAATCACAAACACAAAGTAAAAGAAAAAAAACATTATTTATCAAGGGTTTAACACCTTAAAAAACTCAAATATTTAGCTAATCTTCTAAACCAGGGCTGTGTGGACGCGGCGTGATCAGATTAAATCTGCAGCCACCAAACGAGCTGCCATCTGGCATCGGATTTTGATTCGAACGACGCCGAATCCCGATATTTGTGCACAAAAGTATGTAAAATAATTGTTATTTTTTTACCCCCCCCCACACACACACACACACAAACTTCAAACAAAGGAACGAGAGCACACAGAAAACACAGAAAACAGAAATCTCGCATATGAAATAGAGAAAACTTCATTCTGCTTTTAGCTGAGGGTTTTCATGTGGGATCCCATCGATCATTGTGAAAGGCTAATAGAGAAAAATAAGTTTTCAGGGCCTTTGACAATAGTAGTTTAACTTGTGTGCATCTAGAGTAAATTCTTTTCTATAAATCTCCAGAAACAGAGAAGGTTTCGCTGTCGTGAGAATCGAGTTTAATGATACAAAACAAGCAAAAGTGCGAATTTCGACAAACACATTTTTCACACATCACATCACCGTCTTTTTCAAAGTAGCGGACATGGAACTCATTACATAGTCGTTTTAACACAAAAGTCTAAAGCTCTTGACGTCAAACCCTTGTCTTTGCCTTCCACTCCCGACGCCGGACACACACACACACACACCCATACACACAAACGAGCGCTTCAAGACTTCAACACAATCAGGCATCAAAGCCGCCACGCTTCTTCCTCTCCTCGGTCCTCCTCGCCGCTCGGGAGGAAAAAAAAAATCCGCTGAAGATGCAGGAAGATGCAGGAAGATGCAGGAAGACGCAGGACTCTCTCCTCAATCAGTTAAAATGATGCGGGACGAGCTAAATGGAAGCTGAGTTTGCTCAAAGTCACCAAAGGAAAAAAAAAAAAAATATATATATATATATATATATATATATATAAATATATATATATTCATCTCCATATCTCCATCCGACTCCAAATTAGCTCTGGACGGATAAAATACTTTATATCGGCCGGAGTGAATGACAGCTTTGATATTGGAAAAGATGAAAGATTTATATTTCACGTCTCCGCTGGAGAGATGACGGGCTATTTTCTTCATGCCTATTTTCGCTCGGTAAGAGAGGAAGAGTAGGGCACTCTGGTTTTTTGGATGCGGCGCTCCGGTTCTTCGGAGATAACCGGGCGTCCCCGGAACTTGGAACTTTCTCAGTTATCACCGAGGTATTTGGACAAAGGAGTTAAGCCTGGCTTAAGGGGAGATCACTCGTCCCCTGGCTGAAACCTGGTTGGAGTCAGCTTGTACAAGCACGTCCCCCTAGATTAGGACTTTTTTAGCTCGCCCATGCTAGGTTTTGTCGGTGGGGTATTGCAACCGGTGACTCCACATTGGTTCTGATGTTTGCACCAATTTTGAGGTTTTTAAGTTTAAAGCTTCTACAAAATCCTGACGGGCTTCTATGTCAACGGCCGTTTTCAAACTTTGACCGTGATTTTCGTGCCGACCTTCAACGCCGATGCCGGTGCCGGAGCCGGTTCCAGTGCCGCTGAAATTCCTGGAGCTATGGTCTCTCTTGGCTTTTCCTTGGCAGCTTCAACTTTGCTTTGAACTATTTCTCAGGACGCTGCCGCCCCAACTCACGACCACGGCCGAACTTTGTCCCTTATAGTTTACGCTTCGTCTGACCGTCGCCCCTCTGGATGTGGGGGATTTTGGGCGCCTGAGGTTCTCCACCCTGCTTCACACCGCCCTGGCTCCTCAATTACTGTTATTAATGTGTTTTGTTGTTTTTACTGCTGCTCTATAAATACATGAACGTGGGGGCGGTTTTGGCTCAGGTGGCGGGGCAGGTTGTCCACTGATTGCAGGGTTGGCGGCTCAACCCCCGGCTCCCTCTGTCCACAAGACGCCGGGAGAGGGCGAACCCTCAGTTGGAGGCAGCTTTGGATAAAGGCGTCTGCTGAACGGTTAAAGGCTCTGGTGCCTGCAGAGCCTGTCCTGCCATATTAAAGCCCTAATCACAAAGTTTAACTCAATCTTTGGAGAAATCTTGGGCTCTGTTGCCCCCCCCCCCCTTAATAGCCCTGGCTGAACAACAACAGCCTTGTTCATAAGCAACTATGTAAAAGGCTGAAACGTAAATGGAGACAAGATTTCATTTAAGATACTGAAAGGCAAAAATACCAGCAATCTGTGACGGCACCTCACGTGTCCCTGCCAAGCCTAAAACCGAACCAAGACAAAGCAAGATTACTGCTAAATGTTAGTTTAGCCTCTTAACTTCTGTTGGATCTCTGCTCTGCTTAGCTAGCTAACTCCTCTGGGGCTTTAAAAATGTGGTTTGTTTATCATTTAAACGTTGATAAAATATTATCTAAATGTGAAAAAAATCTAATTTTGGCCCTGAGAAATATATCTAGCCAAAGCTAACTCCATATTACAAGCTAAAAATGCCCCTTAAGCTAACGTGCCGGTAAACAGGCACACCGAGCTAACACGTAACAGCATTAGCATTCATTTTAGTCGGTGTTTTATCCACATGAGAGTAAGTCCAATATTCATTTTGAAATACTGAAGAGGCAAAAAATACCAACAACCCTTCAAAGCTGCGACGGCACCTCACTTGTCCTCGACAAGCCTAAAACCAAACCAAGACAAAGCAAGATTACTGCTAAATAATTAACTTCTGTTGGATCTCTGCTCTGCTTAGCTAGCTAACACCTCTGGGGCTTCGAAAATGTGACTCTGTAAATTGTTATCAATTGACAAAGTATTATTTGAATGTGATTAAAACAAAAATTTTGGCCTCAAAGCCGTCGCCGCATTACAAGCTAAAAATGCCTTGCTAGCAAACGGGTACACCAAGCTAACACATGGCAACGTTAGCATTCATTTGAGCTGGTGGTTCATCCATGTGATGAATGTAAGTTCAGTATCTTTGCCTTCTTGGGCTCCAAGCAAACCTGCAGAGCCCGATTCAACTAGACTGACCCTTCAAATTATAGTTTTTCTCAACGTTCACATTAAAATATTGATCGATGCAGGTTCGTCAGACCCGAAAAAACCACGGCAGTTTCCTTTGAGACCTTCATCAGAAGAAAACGACCCAAACCTCTGAAAGGGCGAATCACTGAGGCGCCATTAATCCGATCCTGCCCCGTAGCGCGACTGTAACCGAGTACTTTCCACCTCTGTTTACGAGCGGCCGAGGTCACAACGGGGTGAGTGTATCCGGGAGCGTCGGGGGGCAGAGGCAGCACAAGGGAGCCCTGTTACCAGGCCGGCTGAATACAGACCATTCAAGGTGAGTCACAGGGCGACAAACAGCTATTTATTCACAAGTTTACTTATCCACTTCAGTTTGTTTCAAAAGCGGCAGTGAAAAAACAAAAAACAAAAAACAAAACACCTTGTCCTGACTCTTGTAAAAAAACCAAAACAACCAAACAACAACAACAGAAACGCTGAGCGATGATAACGTCGTCGGGGGGGTGGGGGGGTCGGGGCTGCTCCCTCCTTGTGGGGTCAAAGCTCTCTATTCTATATGAGTGAATGAGGGCCAGGGGACCTATGGTCAGTGGGGGGGGGGGGTACCCACCGCAGGCCACACACACTAAGTTATATTTATCCCCCTCATGTCTCCAGTTCATTTTCCTTTCGTCGCAAGGTCTCTGAGGCTCTTTTCAAAGCTCCTGTAAATGCTCCCAGTGTAGCCAGTGTAGCCCCGTTGCCTAATAACACAGGATTTCTTTTTATTCTGAAAGTCGCCCCTGTCTTCCTGGATCGCAGCCGCCTCCTCCTCCTCCTCCTCCTCCTCCTCCTCCTCCTCTCATAAACAGCGTTCCTGTTTTATGTGCTCTGATGTACTGTATCAAACCTGTCAGCCTTTTTCTGCTTCACTTGACCTTCTGCTATCAGGTTTGCTCTCCCTCTCTCTCCCCCTCTCTCTATCTATCTATATATCTATCTATATATATATATATATATATATATATATATATATATATATATATATATATATATATATATATATGATTTATTAGGTATAACATTCGTCTAATCCCATCCAGTACGTTACACTTGCTATTTATGTATGTGTGCATATGTGTTTATATGTATTTGTATGTTTCTGTATGTTTCTTCTTTCATGTGAGATGTGGGTGAGTATGCTATGGAAACAAATAACAACCCCCCCCCAATCTATTGATTGTGTTAAATGTGGATCTAACCCATGAGGATTAACTTTATTTCAAGTGAAAAAAAAAAAAAAGAAAGAAAATCTGGGGATTAATTATTTTGTCTTGATTTGAATGATGAAAATTGGATTTAAAAAATAATGTTTGCAGCACAAAGCAACATTTTCCGACTCATGGAGACGGAGAAGTTGGTTGAGGCTCACTTTTCCCGCTTCTGGATGGCAGATGAGTTTTGGTTGGTCTTTGGCGACAACTGGTAAAAACCCCAAAACAATGAGCCCTGCATTCTGTATCCCGCGTTGATCCAAACAACTAAAAAGGAAGAATGGGTCGCTTTGCATTTAAGAGGCGCAAATCCTAGAAGAATTTCATTAGTCGGGGCCTCAATGCCCGAATTAGCGTCGCACAAAAGCTTTTTTTTTTCCCCCCTCGTGACAGAGATGAAAATCCGAAATGAACGCGAAATAAAAACATCAAGTTCCTGCACCAAAAAAACGAACGTGTCTAAAAGTAATACTAAAGCACCATCTGTCCGGTTCCACCGTTTCCAATCTCGCTTTAATTAACAAGAGGAATCTTTTACTTGGGTTTTCTCTCGGTCGTGCTATTTGTGATCTTTATATTCGGGAAAAAGGGGGAATTTTTTTTTTTTTTTTTTTTTTAAATAGCCCGAAAATCTGAAGTGAAAACAAGGAACGAAGGGAGCGATGGTGCTGAGGGACCGGAGAGAAGGCAGGAGTGTGTCGGTTCGTTTTCGGCCTCGCAGTGTGTGAGAGTGTGTGAGTGTGTGTGTGTGTGTGTGTGTGTGTGTGTGAGTGTGTGAGTGTGTGTGTGTGTGTGTCGTGCTCTGTTTCTGGAGGATGGTGTTTATGTTAAGAGCAGAGCCTTTTTTTCCCTCCTCCAGTCAGTGATTAATGTGGTGCCCTGAATGCCACAGCTTCCACATCAGACAGATAACAGTTTTCTGCCTCCTGTCAGAGCCTGAAAAGTCAAAAAAAAAAAAAGGAATCTGGTGTTTTCGCACAAACGCCTGCAGGTATGTGATGCTGGCCTCTGTCCACACACACACACACACACACACACACACACACAGAAGACATACGTGCCCATTTACACATACGTGAATATGGGCTGCCCTCGGTGCGACGACAAACCCGTGCACTGTGCTGCCCTACAATACACAGACACAAACATATGCTCAGGGCTCTCTATCTTTCTCTCTCTGTCACACACACACATTCCAGCGTGCACACACACACTCACACACACACTCAAGCAGGCAGTGAAAGTCATGGTTTTCATTTTCCATTGCGCGACGGGTGACCCTAAATATTTACACTGCTTGGCAGAGGCAGTGCCCGGGGATTTGGGTCTCTGCGAGCAGCGAGCTCCCATCTCACAGAGACGGGGGGGGGGGGGGTCACGTGGTTACACGGAGCGCCAGCCGTGCGGAGAAAAACAAAAGAAAAAGTCAGCGCCGGCACGCACCTCGCCTGTCGTGCTCCCACTTTGGGAATCCTCATCTGGGGTTGTGTAAAAACAAAAGAAAAGAAACACCCGGTGCGTCGGCCGTGTCTGGCGCGTCGGCGACTAAATGCCCCGGGCCCCGGTCCTTCCAGTCCGGACCGCGGGGGCTGAGCGTCGGCGATTAAATGCCCCGGGCCCCGATCCTTCCAGTCTGGGCCGCGGGGGCCGAGCCGAAGTTCACCACTCAGAACCTCGCTGAGAAGCGTTAAATCCCCCCTGACACCGCATCAGACTAGACCCACGGATTCCAGCGGCATCTATGAACATTCCCACATCTTCCCTGATAGATGTGGGAATGATCACAGGAAAGGAGGTCTCGGATGCAGCATGTCTGCTCCTGGACCTGCGCCGTCCACCACGGTCCTTTTTCCTGCTCGGGCTGAAACAATCATGAGCTGCAACACTGTGCGAAAAAAACGTAAGTCGGGTCTATTCCACGAAACACCGATTACATTTTATAAGAGCGTTTTAAATCCTAAATCCGTGCGAATGCAGCCACTCTACAGTTAAAGGTATGTTGGAGATTACCGGACAAATAAAACGCTGCTATTTGTCAGTCTGAGACAGGATGTGAATCCTGCTCTCTGGCATGAAAGCCGGACGGGCTACAAGCCTGTTCACCACTCCAACTCTAATACCCTTGTAATTTTTTTTGCGCTTAGCCGTGTACCGGACACACTACTTCCTTCATTGGCATTGGCACTGGATGTTAATCATGCTGCAGAATCGCTCCATGCGAATGTAATTTCTTGGAACCCCGGGCTGGCTGAGCAGCGCTAAGCGCACAAGAGTTTGGACGATCACAACCGGCTCCTAATCACAACCAGAAAGGTCAGTGTTTTTCATGAAATATTATTATTGTTTTCTTTAATGGCCTATAAAAGTCTCTCGGGCAACATTCAAAACGACCTTTCCACCTCATTAACAAGCCACGATGATCGTTTTTGAGTCGGCGGGCCGCGACGTGTCTCAAACGCTGGCTTCGCAACCAGCCGGATCGCTAATGATGACAGGCCGCCGCGGGAGGCGGAGCACGACAGGGGCCGGGAGGAGCCTCGGCGGGGCGACTTTGTTTTGCCCCCTCGCAGGATGCCGCCCCCCCCAGACAGCATCCCAGCCATCCATCGTTTTTCACAGCGTTGCGGTGTCGCCCCCGCCTGACGCAAGCGTCCTCCCGGGGCTGTGGAATGCTGAGCCCAGTAACAAAATGACTCCTTGGAGCCTCTTTTTCGCCGATATAATTTGCTTGAGTTTTATTGGCGTTGGCCTGTCTGGGCCTCAGTGCTTGCGGAGAGCCATTAACTTTTAACGGGGCCCGGCCAGGCCACTTCGTCTAGCGGCGAGGGCAAGACGGGCGGACCATTAGACGGCAAAGACAGAGAGACAGACAGGCACTCGAAACACACCTTACTGTACGGCATAATCGGCCCCTTTAAAAAATACACAAGGCGGCTCTTTCCATCGGTGTCCGTGACCTGTAAATGTTGGCGAATTTTTCACAGTTGCGGTCGGGGGTTTGCAAACGCAGGCGAAGCCGAAATTAAACCCCTCGCTTGTAACACACACTGTTAGCAGTTTTCTTCTGCCCAGGAGAAATAATTATCAAAATCTGAATGAATTACAGCAGGAATGAACACTCTACATGCCCCGTGAGGTTTCCACTCTCATTCAGCACGCATATAAATGGACTGATTTAATATTTGCCACATCTGTCTCCATATATCCATTTGAGAGGAACAACATTTGGCCTGTTACATTCAGAGGCAAAATAAAGAGGGAAAAAAAAAAAAGATCCAGGCATTCATCAGATTTTCGAAATTTTGTGATCAGGCGAGGAAATGTGTTCCTGCCGTTGCACTTTCTGGCGGAGTCGCTGTTCCCTCGGTGGTCGTGTGCATGTTCCTCGGCGAAGTGCGACACATCAGAGGTCAGACGAACCCGGACTCCGACCCGAAAGACGGGGGGGGGTGATCAAAGTCCTTAGGTGTTGAACAGGTGCTTCCACAAAACAGTGGGCGAACAAAGAGGTTTGCACCAACACCGATTGGTTTACTGCTGATTTCGATCACTCGCTGATGAGCCCCCCCCCCACAGCCTCGCCGCGGTGAGGTTTCCCTCCCATTGTCCATGTGGAGGACTGTGTGTGCCGTGTGTTCGTGCCAACCTGTTGGTCCTCAGCCAGCTGCCGAGAGAATGAGGACCCACTCGCCCCACGTTTGGCCCCATTGTTCCCTCCCTGGGCCCAGGGATTGGAGGGAGCTCTTTGTTGGCAGCTCCTGGCGCTGCCGCCCGGTCAGAGGCATCTCTCCTGGGTCGCGTTGGACCATCTGTTTGCCCCCCCGCGCTCAAGCAGGCGATCACCTTTGCCACTGCGGTGGTCATTGCAGTGGCATTTTGTAGTGAGAAGGGCGACGTACGTTACTCCAATCAGGCTAAATTCATAAAAATTTGAATCGGGTAATATATTCTCCTCAAGTGGAGAAATCCACTTGGTTGAAAACCACAGGCCAACATTTAACATATGTCGCAGGCTGCCGGCCCAAAATGTTAATGCACTGCAAAAAAAAAGTCATTTTTTTAATGTTATGTCTTTATAATTTGTGGTTCTCTGGAGAATTGCTTGCTACAATTCCGCGATTCATTTGGAGCTTTTATCCGAAGCAACGGAAATCTGCTTCCTGAGAGTTTCTTGATGGACAGTGGATCCATCTGCCAGGTCTTCATTGCATTGTCTCCAGGTAGTCGTCATCCAAACTAAATTTACCGCACGTAACTTTGAAAATTTCACAGACCGGGTGCCCAATGTGAGGTCCCCTTGGTGAGTGGGGTGCATGCTGAGCCTAGGTTGGGGTGGTGAGGGTGGGGGTTGGGTTCGGGGGGGGGGGTGTACGTGCTAGCCTGGCACAATAGCTAATCCACAGGCTAAACACTCAAAGCCCTGATCTGTGGGATCTGATCCTGGTTGTGTGAACAGTAGTCACGACTTGGGAGAGGCTGGATAAACAAGCCAGTACCCCCCCCCCCCCCGCCCCCCCACCGCTACCCACTCAGAGCCACATCACTCCACATTTAAACCTCTTCATCTGGTCAGTGTTGGGCAAAATGAGAAGTGATGCTATTTACAGAGTCTGTCCTGGCTCTGACGCTCAGGAACAGAGCAACGTTAATGGCTCTCCGCAAGCACTGAGGCCCAGACAGTGAAAAACACCTTTGCTTACTTTTTTGAGGAAAAAATTTAATTATGGTTTGAAATGAAGCACTGACCTACAGTCGTGCTCTTGAAATTACCCCCCCCCCCCCGAATTTTGAGCATGAAATTTTGACTATCTTTGGAAATCAATGGAAAATAACCAACAATTGATCAAAATATTTTAATGAAATATCCAAGATTATTGAACACAAGAAAATAAGAAAAAGAAAAAAAAAACTTGCATCATAGCAAAGTAATTCAAACACAAATTGTACCCATGACACAATTATTGGCACCATTCACTAATACAATCCACTGTGGAACCTTTGGCAACAGCGACGGCCTCTGAATGTGTCTTGTAGCCGTCTAGAAGCTTCTCGCTCCCGTCTGCTGGTAGTTTCGGACACTCGTCCACCGCTATGTGTTTGAGTTCTTTAAGCATTTGCAGGAGTCCCATTTCGCAGCGCTAAGTTTCAGCTTCCCACAATGGTTCTAATGGGATTCGGGTCAGGCCTCCTTGCATGTCAGTTTAAAACAGTCCGCCTTTTCCTTTCCAACCAACCCTTTGTGCTGCAGTGCTTTGGGTCATTGCCCTGCTGGAAGACCCAAGGCCTTTGCCTCCAAATGCTTTTCAGACCCCGGGTAACACATTATTTTCGCTCTAAAATGCCCCAGTAATCATCATCCTACTTCTTCGCTCCTTTGATATGTTCAGTGCCTCGAGTACCAGAGGCGGCAAAGCAGCTCAATAGCATGATATAACCTCCACCATCTTTCTACTCTGGGTAGAGTGTTCTTGGCCACATTTCCTCGCCTATAAACAAAAACCAAAGCACTGCATTCCCAAAGGGCTCCACCGTCGTTTCATCTTTCCATAGAACATTACCCCGGAAAGTCGGCGTCTTTTCTATGAAGGTTTTTGCGAACACTAGTCTTGCCTTTCAGTAGACTCGTCCTCCTCGGCCTCGGCCGTTGGGGCTCGGTTTAGTGTGGTGTTATGGTCCAGGCTGAAACCACCGCTCCGGATTGCTCCGGGTCAGCCTGAAGCTTTTTAGATGTCTGGCGCGGTGGGTTTTTTTGTTTTCGTTTTTTTTCCCCCCACAATCCACATCGACCTCAGCAGGCTTATTTCCTCAGGTTTCCTAGAACCACGTCCTCAAAGCGTCTGAAAAGTTTCCCTACTATGAAACTTCCTTGTAACATTACCGGCTACTGAAAAAGCATTTCAAGGACTTTGGCCACTGGAATTGTCCTATTTTTTGATAACGGCGTTTCCGAAGCTCTCAGACAGCTCTCTCGACTTTGCCGTTGTGCGAAAGAAACCGGAAACAATCAGAGCCCTTTATACAAAATTGGTCAATCTGCATTTATTTCTGATGACAGTTTTCTGTACTTATAATTCTGGGGTGGCAACAATTTTAGCCAGGACTCTAAAAGTATTTTGTGATTCTCTGAAAAAAAAACCAACAACAAACTTTTAGTTAAAAAATCAAGTTATTACCTGTGGTTTTGTTATTTCCATAAATGATAACCCCAACCTGATATGTTGAACCCTGAGGTCTTTTGTGACCATCAGTAGCAGTCAGGATGAGCTCATTTCATTCCCGTTTGGTTTCTCTTGGTCCGAATAAGGTTCATAGCCAGGTCTCTTGTGGTTCTGGTTCTGGGTCAGACCTGCTGAGCTCTGAGGCCAGTGAATCTCTTATTAAGTCCTTTATCTTTTCAGTGTCTTTGTGCACCAAACATGCAGGTAGCCGCTGCTGACTCATGGTCTCACTGGTTTCAATTAAATTAGTCGGATCACTCAGGATATTTTAGGGATGTTTTGCAGGTCAACAAGCCAAAGTATTGAGTCTTCTCAAGTAAAATGATTGCGCTGATCAGATCATTTCAATTTTCAGCTCTTCCCAATTAGGCTTGTAATTCAACATAGAAAAAGTTTAAGATGTTCACTTTGGCCGTTTTGAATCACGACCTCCAGTATTTGGAAAAAAGTTGCTTGTGAATAATCTACATCACCAATAATCAACAGTTCATGTCTTGCTGCTTGTCATACTTTTGGCGCTGCAGGTAAAGGATGTGAACTTTAATTTCCCCGTCACCCAAAACCTCCGTGTTTCGAGCTTCTCTGCCAAAGTGACTGATTCAATATTTCCACTGGATCTTCTGAGTTTTGGTAGCTACACAGACTTTGACAAATTTGAGTGTTGACTCATTGGTATCAAGCCTCAGCTTGAGGTTTAAGGCATCACAGACCCACAGGTAAACCTGGGCAACCCGGGAGGATGTTGCATGAACTTCTGGGTTATAGAAATTTTGTATTTTCCAAAGTCCTCCCTTCTCGCTGCAGGCTGATTCCCTCAATCCGTCATTTTGTCCGTTTTGGTGTTGTACAAATGTCGTCGTGGATCAAAATCTCATCATCTCTCACCCCCCGACGGCGGCCTGTCAACGTTGAGGAGCCCCCCCACCCACCCTCGTCCATTGTATAAAAAGGTTGGACCCCAGCTGGCTCCTCTGAGCCCCCCCCCCCCCCCCCCCATGAAGCCTTCTCGGATTGTTTGCTCAGGCTGTCGCTCTGAGGACGGCCCACTCAGTTTGGATGTTCTTTTCCCAGGCGGGAGCTGCCGGCTACATGTTTGCTTTCCCTTCGCTCTGAAAGGCCACATTCACCTCAGGCCCCGGGGAGAAAAAGGGAGCGCGGTATATGAAAGTATGCGGGCCACGGTGGCGCAGCGCTACTTTGAAACTAAGTGCCCGTTTTGGTATGTGCAAGCAGACGAGGGTTGTCTCGGTGCCTTTATTTATTTGCCTTTTTTTTTTTTTTATTGCGAAAGGCACTTGCATTCCTTACAAATCAAAAACGCAGTTCGGAGCAGTGTCAGAAAATCCGGCACGGTGAAGATAAAACCGGATAAAGAGGAGCAATAAAAAAGAAGAATGAATAATTATCGCTTGTTTTTA
The DNA here is from genome assembly GCA_016859345.1 of Istiophorus platypterus. Classification (NCBI taxonomy): domain Eukaryota; kingdom Metazoa; phylum Chordata; class Actinopteri; order Istiophoriformes; family Istiophoridae; genus Istiophorus; species Istiophorus platypterus. The sequence goes on from CM029120.1 coordinate 3,649,144, forward strand.
AATGCTCACATCAAATGCCCGGATCTCTGATGTTCGCCTGCATCAAAAAAACAAAACGACGGCCGCGGTCTCCTCATTCTTTTTCTGCTTCCAGGCGGCAGCGTGGGGGGGGGGGGCTGCGGCGGTTGATTAGATGAACGCATTAACACCCTCAAGCACGCCCGGACCCGGAGAACGTAATTAGCACAGAGAATTAGCAAAAGTCGTCAGATTATCTTGTCACGGTTTATTATGAAAGTTTGAGTTTAGCGTAATCCCCTTTCGGCTAAATCACCCACCCACCGCCGTAGAACCAGACTAATGAATGTGCTTGGGCTGCTCGCCAGAGCCACGCCCAGTCCGCCCGGTTGTTTTTTTCAGCCTCCAGAAAAGTGACAGAAATACTCCGGAGAAACTGGAACGGGGCATGCCAAGCTGTTTTTAAAAGAACCGACGGGGGCCTGCGCCTCAGTGTCCCGCACTGGGCAAATCCGTCCCTCCCCGGGCGTACACGGTACGTTGTGGCGGCGGTGCAGCGCGAGAGAAACCCCATCGAGCATTGGGTGTCAGCTGCATACAAAAGCCCCTGGCGGGAAACAGGAAGCAAGAACAACCATGCAAAGTGCACCTATAGCACCAAGAAAGGCATCGAGGGAGCCTTACGTTCCTTGTCCGATTGTAGCTGACGACCAACCGCATTTACACACAACTGATTTGCAGCGGCGAACGTGTTCCGAGGGAGCTGCAGCCAGATTAAGTCTTCGAGCAAGGCAACGTTACTTTGCGTGTCACGCAAGTCCCAAGCGTGTTGACAAACGGGTAAAATGTTCGGTGGCAACGTGTCGGTTTTCTGCAGAAACAAAAATCCGACCTCGTGGAACAGCGTGCACTGATCCGGCGTTATTAAACCTGTTTTTTTTCCTTATGTTCTCCCCAGAACTCGGTTCGGGTTCGGGACAGATCGCCGTCTGGTCCGTTACAGAAAAAAAAGGTTCACGGTGACCTCAGATACAACGTGTTTATTGATATTTGAGCAAAACCACAATCTTTCCCCTGACCAGGGCCAAGGTGCTTTTCTTTGCCCGAGAAACCACGACCGCAGGCAGAGCTCTGGCTGAGGACGACCCCCCCCCCAAACTTTACCCCCGGTCATGTGCTTCATCCCCCCACCCCCAACTTCCTTTTGGTACCGTTATTAAACCTATCGCCTGCTTACTTCTCTGCTGGCACCTCAGAGCCTTGTGTCAATCAATCTCACTGCGCCTATTAAAAATTATTTATACAAAAACATGATTCATTTCCTCTCCGGCGAGCGAGAGACGTGCTGCGCCGGAGGTCAGCTGCACAAAAATGACTAACGCCATGACTAATATTCGCTGGTGTGCGTGCATGTGTGTTTGTGTGTGTGTGTGTGCACTTGCGTAGCTACCGCCGGTCACCGCACACACAACACCACCGTTAGCATCGTCCTCTAGCAGCTGTCTCTCCGTCCCCGTCTCCGTCTCCGTCTCCACCTTCGCCTCCATCTTTCATAAATCTGTGACAGCAGCAGCAGAATCGGAATTTGGTTTGTGACTTTTGGCTCATCAAGGTGATTCTTACCAATATTAAATATTATTACTTAGGTTTTTTTTTTTATGTTTCTCCGGGATAGTATTTTTCTGTTATTTTGACCTAAAAAGTCCAGTGGTGCTATTTAATTTTCTCTTAAATTGAGCCTCTAATGTGATGTTTATGCCTTTCACCATGTTCTTTACTCCGTCTTATGAGTTTGTGACGATTGAGCCTTGATGTTGATTTCACTTTGTCTTATGAAAGTGGTCCGAGGTTGGATAAATTGGCGGATTCGTTGGGGAGGCACGCCACAAACTTACGTAATGTTGCAGAAAAAAAAAAAAAGAGAAAGTTGAAAAAATTTGCATGGTCTTGCAAAAGGTCAGATTTTGCGCCGACTCCTGCGAGGTCAGGAATCCCTGGACAAACTCTTGACCGAACGGCCAGTCGACGCCCACCTTTCTCTGCACGGCTGATTAGCTCCGTCATCGGGGTCACTGAAACTGACTTGAGCTCACAAAACCTCCGTTTTAACGACACAGCTTTTGCATTGCTTTGATCGATTTGGTCCTTGGTACTGGGGGAGGCACAGGTGGAACCGATGGGAACAGTGATTTTTCTTTTTCCATCCTGGCGTCCTCAGCTCAACGCTGGGACCCCTAGAGAACCAAAAGAACCCCCGCCGTCGTGCAGGTTGCTGCCGACGCCCGCGCCTTTTTTCCAGTGACCGGTCGGGACGCCCGCCGCGGGCAGGTTCTTTTACAAGGACCCTGCAGGCAAAACGTGTGGCACACGGCCCGCCTGCGGCCGCTCTGCCCCCATGCAAAGATTGACGGACCGCTGGGCGACTTCGCGATTTTTGGCAAGTGTTTTTAGCATTTCAAGGGGACGCAGGTTCCTCAGAAGGCCGTGTGTGTTTGTGTTTCTCTTATTGTTTTCCTGAGTGAAACCCAGGAAAACAACCCCCCCGCCCCAACTAAACCAGACCAGACTGTGAGGGGACATGACTAAAAGTGAGAAAGTCCAGAACGGGCCCCCGCTCCGCCTCCCTCAGGTATCGCTCTCTCTCCCTCTCTCTCTCTCTCTCTCTCTCTCTCCCTCTCTCTCTCTCTGGCTGATTTCAGGGGCGGGTTTTCTTGAAGACGACCCCCCCCCCCACCCATGGCCGTGGAACTATTTCTCTGGTGGCCGGCGTGCACACAGAATGGCGGCGAACAATGGGCAGCGTGCAGTGAAGTGCAGGCCATAATGAGGCAGATGTCTGGGCTATTGGGAGCCCACAGCAGGCAGAGGAGGAGGAGGAGGTGAGGTGGAGATGTGGGGGGGAGGGGGGTTTGCACATCCCTGCTTTTGTTGATGGGCTTTACACTCTCCCTCTCTCTCTCTCTTTTCTCACTCCTCTGCCTCTCATGGCCTCTCGCTCTTTCTTCCCCTCTTACAAACATGTGAACATGCACATATGAAAACCACACACACACACACATACACGCACACACACACACACTCCCCTCACGCCTCCCCCGGACTCCATTGGTTTTAATTATCCCTCTCCAAATCTGCCGCTCCATTAGTAGCTGTATAATAGTGCCCCCCCACCACCACCACCACACCACCCTCTCTTCTACCTCCTCCTAAGCCCCCCCCCCAGCAACCTCCCCGGCTCCTCTCCATTCAAGCCGGGAGGGAAGAGAAGCTGCCCTTTGAGCCCCTGTCAGCCTCGCCAGCCGGGGTCTCCAGGTTCTCACATTCCCTCACAGCCAATCGGGGCCCCCACGCCGAGGCGGGGCCCAATTAGACGGCAGCGTCCTGCCCAGAGGAGAAAGGGGGGGGCGGCGAGGGCGGGGTGGGGGTAGGGGGGGCGAGGGCGGGGTGGTGGGGAGAGCCAATCGCTGTGATTAATTTATTCAGATTCCCTCCGGGGGCTGACTCTCCTGGAACGCACCCCCGTTTTTATGTACCCTCATACCATGCCCCCCCCTTCATTCCTTTATTGCGTTTGTGAAGAGTGATAGAAGAATGCAGAGTATTTCTTTTTCAGGCACTTTTAATATGTGCCCCCCCCTCTCTCTTCACTTCCCCATTTTACCCCCCCCCCCAAGGTAATTACAGAGAAGTCTCAATAGATGGGAAATTCATGTCTTTGAGCCTAAGCCATATGATGTATGAGAGCGAGGCTGGTACAGAATTAAAGGAAGGAGACAGAGAATAAGGGGGGAGGCAGGAACTTGAACCCGCAAGTGTTATTGTGATCGGGCCGGGGGAGGGGGGGGGGACAACACATAGTATCCATGGTAAATAAAACAGAGAGCTTCTTCAACTCCCTACGTCCCTCCCTCGCCTCATCCCCCTCCCCTCCCACCGCCCCCCACTCCCCTTTGCGACCTGTTGCTTTCTTCCAGCCACCATTGTACCATCCCCCTCTCCGGGAGTGTGAAGTGGGTGACATCACGCTTCCTCTTCTAAACAGGTGTGATGAGACTGTGGGGGGGGGGGGGCAAAAACGCTCCACCGTTCACCTCATGCCCCCCCCCGAATCGCCCTCTCCCACCCTCACCCCACTGACCCACCCTGCCCCCCCCCCAGCCCTACCTCCACCATATCTAATTTATGTATTTAGCTAAATATAAAGTATATCAGAATCCAGCCGTGTGAGACGAGGGTAACCCCCCCCCACTCAAATTGGCGCCTGTGTATGGTGGTGGGGGGCCTGAGAATCGCGTCCCGCGGAAAGGCCAGAGCCCCATGTCGGAAAAAAGAGGAAAAACTCGATGATGCACCAGGTTTTGTTATTATTTCATCAGGCAGGAGGTCGAGCACTTTTTGTTTTTTCACAAATTGATGTCGATGAATAATCCCACACAATCAATGGTTAAAAAAACCAGCTGGTTATCTATATGCTTGTTGGTGGCGGTGCTGGGACAGCGGCCGCTTCCCTGCAGGCGTCCGAGCGCGGCGTGACGCGACTGAGCAGCAGGGGGCGACCAGCCGCCGCGACCGGATCGGTCGGGCCCCACGTCGGCTCGGCCCTCGTACCCGCCTCACGATTTCCGATCCCGTGAACGCGATCCGAACAGTGGGACTAATAAATAAAACCCGCCCAGCGTGTTGAAAGGTCACCGAACTGCACGACCCTCAGGAAAAAAAAAAAAAATCCTTTAATCATTGTTTTGTTGAAAAGCCTCCGACCTCCAGCAGCCTCATTTGAATATTGGGAACCGATCACAGCTCGAGCTGAGTCTGTTTTTATTGAAAACGCTCATTGATGCCAGATGTAGATGATGATGAGACGTTATTACCAAATACAGATGACATGTTTATGACCAGATGTAAATGGGGGGTGGGGGCAACCAATCAACCAATTGGCTGCCGCTGCGGAAGCGAGAGTAGAAAAACCCGCACAGCGTCTGAGAACGCCTCCCATGTTCAGGCGCCGGGGGGGGGGGTCGGCCATCGTCGCCACTGCGGGCAAATCACAGCCGGCATCTCACGTCTCTTTGCGGTAAAGATACACGGATGTCGGCGGCGACATGTCGCCGCACCACGATCAGTAGCCGCGATGCTTAACCCTAACCCCCCCCTTCACAGGCCGATTTGCTTCGACTCTTCCTCCGCCATGTTCCTGCCATTTCCTGTGAGGGATTTTCTGTCGTCCGAACCACACAGAGCGATGAATATTTGTTGGACTCAGACTTTTATTTTTAAAGCTTATTTCTGTTGTAAAAAAACAACCCCGTGTGTTGAGCCGTCGCGCCGCTGGGAGCTTTTTTAACGTCCGACCCGTAGAACCCCCCCCCCCCCCCCCCGTGATTCCTGCCGCCCTCGACTCCGTCGCCCAGCGAAGCAGAAATACCATTTAAAAAGCTGGATTCTGGAAGCTTATGTCAAGTTTTCATTTTCCTCACATCGAGCGCGTGCACACACACACACACACACACACACAGTTTGCTGATGCCGCACGCTCGTCTCCATCCACGGCGTAGGAGCCCGCCACCCGTCTCCTGGAAGCCCCCCCCCCCCTCGCATCCTGCGCCGTATTAACATCCTGTTAATCCATGGAGCCCGCGTCCGTTGCCCTGATGATTTATGTGTCCGGCGTCCGGCGCCGGGGCCCTCGAGGCAAACGTCACCGCAGCGACCAATCCCACCAGGGACGATAATTAGCGAGTTAGTCTCCCAGTTACCGTGGCCGCCTCATTAGACGAGTAGAATGACGCCGGCCGCGCTTTTATCTGCCCTCAGTGCCGACGCCGTGACGTTATACCAGGGCTTTCAATCTGTGGGCCGTCACGCCGGCAACGCCGCGCGGAGGCGAGGGCGGCCGATGGTCGACAGCGGCGTCCACATCCGGGCCTCGGGTGGGAGCGGGGCAATCGGTCACACCCCCGCCGGCGCCCAACAGGGGCAGCTGCTTGGGATGCAGCTGGGCGCACGGGTGCCGGACCGGGGAGCGTGCTGCAACACTCGGCCCGTGTTTCCTCAGCGTCTGCTCTCGGCTGCAGGGACGTGACAAATGCATGATTCATCGGGATGAAAGCGAATTGAGCCCCCATCAAACGGGGGGGCGCCCCCCCCCCCCCTTCTCCCCACCTCCGCCTCTGCCTCGGCTGTGGAGACGGACCGTCACGCCGCAGCTCGGCGGGAGTGATTAAATATTCATCGGAGACTGAATTAAACAGCGGCGCCGGCATTTAACCCCTCTCCTTCCTGTCCGCCTCCGCCGGGGCGTCTTCACGCCCGAAACCCCGGCCGAGATAAACATACTGAAAAAAAGAAAAAGGGACGAGTTTACCTCGTCTCCTCTTCACACGAAGAAGACAGTCAATTCACTGTGTGGCTCAATGAGTCGGATACGGACTTTCTTTCTCTATTTGACCAAACTCTGGATTTTAACCGCGGCAGATTCGCTGAGAGCTACGTTTTGGTTTTCCAGCCGCTGCGGGAAGGAAATGCTGAATGAGCCCCTCCGACTTTCAGCGGTGGTCAAAATAAAAACAAATGTGCAAATATATCCCCTTTTCCAGAGATTTCTATATATATTTTTTTTATATGCTGGTTTATTCACATTTTTTTGTAAAGCAATTAAGTACTTTTACCTCAAGGACTGACTGTGTTTAAGCACAGTTTTAAAACCTTTGTACTTGAGTCCATTGTGGCGACTTGCAACGCTGCACTTTTTCCTCCTCTACATTTTTTTGACCCATATACTCACTACATATTTTGCAGCCTTTGATTTTCATGCAACACATGTGATCCCACAATCAATACACATACCCAACACTACATAAAGCACTTTAATGTGGCTCCTCCTCCACTAGCCGGCTCTGTAAAATGATTTATTTTATTGAATCGTCGGTAGCGGAACCGTTTATCGCTGAAATGCAGACAGCACCTGAGAAAAAAAAACACTTAAGACACGTGAAAACTATTTAAGACATAAAGAGAAGAACATTAACAGTAATGAATAAGGCCAATAAAGTGCAATGTGTGATGTAAAATGTGCAAACGCAGCAGGTTGAAACAGTTGAACAGTTGAAACAATTTTAGGGCAAAAGGGTTTTATATTATTACAAATAAAAGAGTTTAGAGTAGTAGGCCTCCAGTGTGTGTGTGTGTGTGTGTGTGTGTGTGTCCGCATGTGTTAGTTTAACAGCTTGTTTTTCATCAGTAATAATGATCCAAACGTAAAACGAGACACTAAAACCCACGGCAACATTTAACGCACACTCGCGAGCCGTCCTGCAGAATCACGCATGTTTGCTTTTGATTCCCTGTTTTCCAATTTTTTCGCGGGAAATGCTTTAACCTGACGCGACACACACACACACACACACACGCTCTCATGAAGAATCCATTATAGGTCCTCGACAGAGCTTGTTTTTTTTTTTTTTTTTTTTAATTCCCTTTGTACCCAGATTCCAATTTTTTTCCAAAAACCTATAATCAAAGTCGAGGGCCGTCGCCTGTTTGTTTTCCCTGCCCGGTCGCACATAAAAGGGAGCTCCGATGATGTTCGGGCCGTCATACTTTAACCCCCCCCCACGATGAGAGAGAGAATCCCCTGGGGTATTCATTAGTCAACCCACGCCCCCCCCTTATTTTCCCCTTCCTCCCTGCTCATCACATCATTGCAGGGTTCCACAAATGGCTTCACTTTGAGTCCGAATTGGGAAATTCGGTTTTACAAGGGCTGTCAGTGTAATTGATCAGCGTTGAGATGCTGTGGAGTAAAACTGATGGAGCGGTGATTGACCCCGGTGGGTGGAGGTCAATCGGGGGGGGGGGGCTCCCACCGCTCGCGTTCTTGACGGGTTTTTGTTTCCACGTGACGGCCTGTGACGGAGGAGACGGAGCTCATGCACATCCGAGCGACGGATCGAGCCTCGACCATGATAAGGAACCGTGTGTTGTGAAAAAAAACAAAACAAAAAAAACACCAACCCCCCCCCCGGCGTTCGCGGGCGGTTCTCAACCAGTCGCCGGAATCTGTGCCGAAGTCAAGTCGTTTAAAAACTCAACAAGAACCACGGATGGGAAAAGCCAAGGACGCCTCACGTTACTTTATACGAAAGGTCAGATGTTTGGAGCACATGTCCCTTATTAATGACTTCCTCCGCCACCGGGTCCGGGGAGTCGTTCATAACGGGTTAAATATGTTACAATAAACAAGGAGCAGAAAAACAAGACATATTAGACATATTACAGCCTCATAAAGCGGATACAACTGAGCTTTTGTCTCCGTCGAGCTTTGCCCGTCGGCCATTTTTTGTGCGGGGGGGTTGTTGGTGGGGGGGTCAGTTTAAAGTTGTGGTGGCTCGGGACCAAAACGCTGAACCAAAAGACGGCGAGCGGTTCTCGGTGGGTTCGACGTTTACGGGGGACCCCTCACCACACTAGACATGGAAGCCAGGCCCCTAAATATTGATCAGTGGGGCATCGTTGGTGCCGATCGGCTGTTGAATATCGCCGGGAAACGAGAGGAAAATGAGTCCAAATGAAAACCGGGGGGGGCACGGTTCCAACAGCAGTGACCTATAAAGCCTCGGTGAATAATTTGTCAAACCCTCAATGAAACCATCAGTTAAAAGCCCTTTACGACGTGGGGCACAGAGCTGTGCTGGGCTTCCTCTCGCTCATTACTGCCGAGGCGAACACTGAGTCACAACGGGAAAAATGGGAAACCACACAGATTGTAATTGTTCACGCGGCGGTGGCGGCGTAAACAATACACACACGAGCGTTTCTGTGATTCTTATTTTTTAAATTTTACCCCCCCCCCGCCCTCCTGTTTTGCTATTTATTATTATTGATTATCTGTTTTTTTCCCTGGGGGGGGCATAATTTTTCAGGGGTGGGGGGCATCTCTCCGAACACCCCGGCCCTGTTTTCTCCTCCCAGAGGAAAAAATGGAAGCGTCTCTGTAATCGAGACGAAAGAAAAAAAGAAGAAGAAAAAAAAAGAGATTGTTTTCTCAGATGTTCTGTGGCCCCCGCCGTTCCCCGCGGTGACGGTGACAGAGGCATTCTGGGATAGGCTGTGGCCGCGCTTGGCAGGCCTCGGAGGCGTCGGCGCCGTTTCTCCCGGGACGTCCTGGCACCGCGTCCCAGGCCGCAACGCTGCAGCAGCCGCCTAATTAAAACCACACCGCTCCTCCTCCTCCTCCTCCTCCTCCTCCTCTTCCTCACCGAGTCACAGCCCCTTCGCCCCACACACACACACACACACACACACACTCACTCCCACTAGGACCCATCTTGAATGCTATTTTGAAATAATTCATACTCTAAGTGTTTGTTTTAACCCCCCCTCGCCACAGCAGAAAGGGGCGGGGTTTACGGCGTCTGGGTTTGTTGTTTTCTTCTTCTCGCTAGACGGCTCACCGTCAGACGCTCTCTCTCGCAGTCGGCCGGGTCGACTCCTCCGGCGCTGGCGGTGCTGTCGCATGTGGCGAAACCCGCCCATCTGGCTCCGGAGTCAGTAAGAAATCCAGCCGCTATAAAAGAAGTGTGTGCACATGTGTGCGCATGTGTGCACGGCCCAGGTCGGACTCACACACACACACACACACACACACACACACAAACACACACACACACACACATGCAGAGTGAACTTTTCACTCTGCCCCAGACACACACACACAAAGTGGTGGGGGCCTGTACATTAAAACATCTTACAACCAAATGTGTTTTTTTCTTCTTCTCTAGTGTCGAGGCTCCTTTCTTTTCTTTTTTTAGCTTGTTTCTCTTCTTTCATTAGTTGAAATGTCAGCGGTTGTTTGGCTCAAAGACTTAAGGTCGTTACAAAAAAAAAATATAAATATATATATATATATATATATATATATATATATATATATATATATATATATACTCTTTACAAGTCATGTGTGGTTTTGTTTTTAGGCGCCAGTCGACAGCGTCTGAGCCGACATCGCTGACTTCGCCCCGGCCGTCGTCTTGTGGCATCACAGCTCGGGTCTCATCGGATCGCGGACTCATCACGGTCAGAAAAAATAAAGGGATAGATAAATAAATAAATTATTGAATGAATGAATGATTAAATAAAAATCAGATACCCACAATCCAGCGGGGCGTTTCACAGCATCCGGAGCTTCAACCTCACAGGATCCGCTTGAAGAAGAAGAAGAGGAGGGAGGTGGGGGTGGCGGTGGGGGGGGGGGGGGGGCACTGTAAGTGATCCCAAAATTTACATCATCACTATGCCCACACACACATACACACGATGACTTTACATTGAAATTCCCAAACTTTTCCAGGACTTTGCCCCAGAACCTCATACCAGGTTTTCATGGCTTGTCATATTCCATAACATTTGCTCCCTTTTGTGGCTGCGGGAAAACTGTGTCATGGGGCCTTACTGAAGTCGCCCCCACCCCCCTCCACCACCACCACCACCTCCCCCCTTGCTTGTTAGAGAGAACATACCGAGCTGCAGAAAAATGAAGGAAAAAGGAAAGTAAAGACCGACCGGCAAAACCTAAAATGTTTAAATGTTGGCAAACGCGTTGGATTTACTCTCCGTCACTCGTGATTCTGTCTGCGTCGTCTCACTCGAGCTGCACGACAGCGTCGCCGATGGTGCTGTTCAATAACAACTACAACAAAAAAAATAAATTGAATAAATAAATAAATAAATAACAGACCCAGCGAGTGTCATGGAAGGTGCTCAGTAATTAGAAGCATCTTAATCAGCCCAAACTGCAGAAAATGCATTTCATCCTGGAATTAATCCTTCACTATGCAGCAGAGTTAAATATAAAAAATATATAAATAAAAAAACAGAGTGAATATTCATGAAAAACTCAATATATGAAAAGAAAGTCAAACAAAAAAAGGGTATTTTCACGCCAGACACACCAAAAAAAAAAAAAAAGGGACGAGGCTTTGCGGCGAGCCGGGCGTCAGACCGGCGAGAAGACGGAGCTGTGAACAAAATGACAAAACGCCCCCCCAGTCTAATACTGCTTCGTCTAATGTACAGGCTCCGCGTCCTGCCACGAAAACGCAGGACGTGAGATGAGACACGATGAGTTTTCTCCTTTGTCCTCGTGCGTGTTATTTTTTTCTACTACTTTAATGCTTTAATCTTTAATACTTTAATCTATTCAAGTCATTTTAAATAGACGTGACCGTTGGGCCGTTTGTAGAGGAATCGATAATTCAGAGATCTTGTTTCTCCAGTTTTGCCAAAGCATTTTTTCAAAGTTGTGCTCAACACATCTAGTTTCAGTCGTGTCTCCTGATCAAGTTTCCCTGTGAGACGGACTTTTTTTTAATATCAGTTTTATAAACGCCGGCGCCACGGGAACATTTTCTAAATCGATCGTTTACACTCGTCCGATTACGTGTGTCAATCTGACACGACAGCCTCCATTTTGTGCCGGCGTTAGCTTAGTTGTCGTCGCTGTTAAATAAAAGCAAACAAACACGTTTTCCACACTTCAGTCTCGTGGCACAAAACCAAACTGCTGCTCGTCTCCTTTTCAGCGATCCGCTCTAGAGGTTCTTGTTTTCTTCTGTGAGAAGTGTGATTTTCTTCTGTCGCTCAAACCTTCGACCATCCGCGACGTTTGAAAAGTGTCGGAAGAACGGCGCCCCCATTTTGTTTCGTGGCTCATTCTTGTTAGAGGCTGACATTCTTCTCAACATCGGTTTTGTTTGTTGTTAATTATGTTTTAAAACCTTGCGTGATAATGTTTTATTGATGCTAAATATCATGCGGCACCTTTAAGCTCTGCAACTCTCATCCGGTTTTATAGAAGCCGGTGCCATGTGAATGTTTTCTAAATTGTACGTTTACTCTCGTCCGATTACTTGTGCACACAACACACAAGCTCCATTATGTGCCGGTGCTTAGATGTTGTCGGAAAATTCCCAATTTGTTTTGTGGCTTATTCTTGTTGTAAGAAATATAAAATGCAGCAAAGCCTGATGGAGGCTGATGTTCTCCTCAACATCGGTTTCATTTGTTGTTAAATATATTTTAGAATCTAATGTGGCAGATGCTGCGTTGATGCTGAATATTTACTGCGGCACCTTGTAAATTTCGCAGCTCTCGTCACGGGACCAGACTCTCGGCAGTACAACGCCGTGCGGCAGCCTTATTTTCTTTTTTCTAAAAAGCACTTCCAAGCTTGATTGTGCTGCCAGCAGCTGTTTTGTTTTTTTTCCCCTTTCTTGTTCACGCTGTGAACGAATTGCACCGGGGATGATTGCGCTCGCCTCCCTGTGCCGCTGCGAGATTTAAGACGTAACCCTCATTGATTTCTTTCTCCCTGAGTGGAGCCCTGCGCACCGGCACACACTTTGATATAAGAGGGAGAATCTGTAATTTGTTAGATTGGGTTACACCTAAATTATAGTTTATGGGCTTTTTTTTTTTTTTTTTGCTCTTTGCTTCCGAAAGAGTCGCTCTCCTCTGCAAATTGGTTTAGCCGTGTTCTTCGTCTTCGTCTTCGGCGTGTGCTCCAGGCGTCGTCGGCATGGCGGAAGGCGATATCCGCCACGCGGCCTCGTTTGCACTGGAGACAACGCTGCTCCTCCGAGTGGCCTTGAAAAACTGCGTCCAAGGGAGGAGCCGAGGAGCCTGACTACAACATGGAAACTGGGCTCAGTGCGGCTTTTTTATGAGGCATTCGGGTCATAGCAAAGATCCGAGTGACCGAATAAACTGCACTGAACCACGTAGACGGACCCTCTGCGACTACAGAACACCAACAGAGCCCCCAAGTTGAGTTTTCATTGGCGGCGGCGGTGGTGGCAGCCCCCCCCCACTTTGGATGCATCCCAATGCACTCATGATGTGGCCGGGACTGAAATTTTAGTCGTACAAAATGAAATGTCGTCTTTTCTTCTTCTTCTTCTTCTTCTTTTTCTTCTTCTTTTTTTTTAAAACCACCGGTTTTGATGGCTAAATAACATCGGGCCGAGCCAAGTGAAGAAAAAAAAAAGGCAAGGCGTGGGAGAAACCCAGAGTCATTACAGAGCCAAATACCGGCGCTAACAGCATCACCGCACAGAGGCAATTTAGCCATTATTTATGTTAAGCAGCTAGGCGAGCTAATCCCTAATCTATTTAGCTCATGAGCCGTCCGGCCGGGCTGGTGGCTCTCCGGCATTGGGAAAGCCACAGGAAAGGAGGGAGCTGAATTTGAGCAGATTTCAAGGTTTGTTTTTTCCTCCAGGTTTGACAAATCTTCCATTGTGGGGGAGGAAGGCCCCTTCCCCCCGCTCGTGCTCCCGCGGGGACTGGCGTAGCGCCGTAAATCGCGGCCCCCGGCTCGACTCCAGATCGAGGTCGGACCAGCCAGAGGTGTGGTTGGGCCCAAAGCGGCGGTAAAAGATCAGCACCCCCCCGGGCCCTGCTCCGGAGGTGACCCACCGGTCAGTTGTCATCCGGGGGGAGGGAGCAACAGGTCTTATCTCAACAGGCCTCAGGTAATATTAACCTTTTGCTGTGATACCTGTACTTTAATATGTGGTAAATTCCCACCGAAGATGAAAATTTGGTCTAAATACATGTTAGAAAATGAAGAGAGGCGGCTTGGTTTATGTTTAATGCTGCTTAATTCAGTTTAACATATATTGACAGAAGGGAAAAAACGGGCACAACTTTTGACGGCACATCACCGTCAGTCGGCGTCTCTTTGTGAACGTCCTCAGTTTCGACCGTTTCACCAACGGCGCCAATGGCGCCAACGGCTACGGTTGTGTTACGGTGTAGTCGGTCACCAGTGTCGAGCGGCGGCAAAGTGCCAGACTGGAAATAACCAGCTCCGGACTCCTGGGTAGGTGAACCTGAACCAGAACCCAGAACACTTTCATTCTTCAGTTTGGAGAAAAACTGATGGATCTCACGCGTCTCCGCTCCCTGCTGGCAAAATCCCGGCGCCTGATTGGTTTGTGTCGGCTGTGCTAACACGTTCAAAAAAAAAAAAAAGGAGACAGCGATGATGTGGGGTTACCTGGACAGGTGCAGCCTTCGGTCGAAGTTCCTCAGTGTGACCGTGAACCACGATGATCACGTACGAACCCGACATCTCCAGGTGGAAAAACAACAACAACCCTGTGCAACGTGAATATGGGTTAAATGAACAACAGGCGGCTGCCCCCCCCCCCGTCTGCCTCTGTAGTCCATGACAACTCATGATTTATTCCTCTCAGAGGTTGCATAAGCGCATCCCACACACACACACCCACACACACATACACACAGTGCGATGACCACTTCCAGAGCCCCCCCCCCCCCCCACTGTTCAACTCTGCTCCTCAGCTTATGTATCATCTGCAGGAACACGACAACAGTGACGACGGCTATGACGACAACAACGGCAACGACGATGTCGCCGCCGGCGATGACTCACTCTTGCGTGGAACACCTGTGTAGTTGTATCGCGAGCGCCGCATCCCTCCGTTCCCTGAGAGGATCAAGGAGAAGGGATTTACGGCCCTTTATTACCCCCCCCCCCCCGACAGTGCAGCGTCAGGCCGCTGTTCTCAGAGAGGCCATTTATTGCCTCTGGAGAAAGATGAAGCAGAGGAACCCAACAGGAACCCCCCAGCCACCCATGCCGCCACCACCGTGCCCGTTACGGGTTCCCAAACCCTCTGGGCTGGTTCTTTTTCCATTTTTTCCCTCCTGCTGCCTGGTGAAGTTTTTCATGGATCCTGGAGCCGCTGAGGAAACAATAACACATCCGTCCCTCCCGAGGGGACAAGTTCTCCGGGGACGTGTCCTGATTTGACGGGGTCCCGGTCCGATCCGGTTCCCCCTTCGAACCTCTGCGCTTCACCGCGTCGTACTGTTCCACTGAAACTATACAACGGTCCGACTCGTAATGCAGAGCATATGGGGGGGGGTGCTCCAGTCTAAATAATAATTTAGTTGTAGATTCTGAAAAAAGAGCCAGTAATGGCTTCATCTGTTATCGAGTTTTATTTACACGGTTCGATAATCATTTACATCCTATTTCTCTTGGGCCAAACGTCTCATCCCGGAGCAGAAAATTTCGTTCCCAGCGCTGAAGAACAAACAAGAAGGAAGGTCTCGCGGCGGCGGCGGCGGCGGCGGCGGCGGCGGCGGCGCTCTGATCTGTTTTGGTGAGTGAGAAATTTCAGCCTTTTGTTTGTTTGTTTTTTTACTACTCTATCGTTCCTCTCCTGGATTTTTTTTTAAACGAATGTTTCCGTATTTTTTTCTTAATCTTTTGGCATAAAGAGAACCGGGCTGGTTAATTATAACTATAACAGGAACTTGTGGGCTATCGCTGCCGCCACAGGCCACTTGGCCACAGCTGTGACCCCAGGAACTCAGGCTCGTTATTCGTTTACAGGAAACCCATTTTACAATACACACTTGATTCATTCATCCATAAGCCCAGATCCTGTATTGAGGTTTTAAATAAAGAACAACACACGCACACTTTCTAAAATACTCTGAGCTTCACCCTGAATTTTGAAATGAACAACCGAAGCCACATCTTGTTTTTTTATCTAAATGTTGCATATCTATAACAGGAGCCCCCGGTCTCCTCACCCCTGCTCAAATTGTATGTATTTTTTGAAATTGAATTTTTCCTCATGTAGTAACTTTTAAGGAGTCGGACTTTAGGGCGTCATCAACAGCCACTTGCAGCGAGTAGGTGGTTATTCTCTGCGGGTTTCTGACCCTTGTATCGATCGAAAGATGAAAATTCGAGGATGTTTTTTTTTCGTGTGTGGAAAAGTCGCCGCTGATAGTTGATTGAGCTGTTCTCCCCCGAAATTACTATATTTTTTCATCAGGAAAGCGGCAATAATTTGAAAGCCCATCCATAGCTGAACGCCTCCCACCCCCCTGCGGTGCGCTGGAGCCCCGCGTCTGGTCTTTCCGGCGCTGTTGCCTCCGTCGCCGGCCTCCTCCACCAGTAAATTCCCCGCTGGCGGTTTAATCCCGTAGCCGATGTTCGGGGGGGGGGGTCACATCGCACACAGACATGTCGGCTGACCGGGGCACCCTAATCCCCCGATATCCCCCATATGGAGCCGCTGAGAGAGGGCCAAGACCTTAGATAAGACCCGGAGAGCGAGGGAGGTATTAGGACGCTGAGAGCACTTTAATGTCTCTCAGACTCTTTTTTTTTCTCTTGATCTTCCTCCCGCTTGATCTCTGTCTCTCCCTCATGGTGCGTTCGGGTTCGAGGCGAAGAGGCGGATTTTCCTGCGGTCTGCGTTTGTTTGCTGTATTCGCAGCTGTTGCACAACGGCCATGCAGCAATACTCACGCTCCAAGACAAGAGAGTGTTCCGTGTGAAGATAACAACAGTTATAATCATAGATAATAATCCGTTTGAGAGTTTAATTAGCCATGTTTACCAAGGATCAACAGCCAAGCCAGCGGCTCCACTTTGAAAGGTGCTTCTGCATCGAACCTACGTCGTTAGCTTTTATACTTCTGCGTCGGCGTAGCTCTGCGGTTACACCGCTAGTTGAGCCACTGCTTTCCACGAGATCGTTTGCGTTTCTCGGCGTTCGTCTGCGTTTCTCGGCGTGCTTGGTAGCTTGCTAGCTGGTTGAGGAGGATCTCGTTTCAGGTACACCGTAAAAAAAAAAAAAAAATCTCAACTCAACATCCACTTACTAGAATTTTTCTAGAACTTTTAACAAAAATCACATCGTCTTCATCAGTGGAATGGAGCTGACTCGTGGAGACGGATCTGTCGAAGGCGTGAGCCGTTAATAATGGGTGAAACGGAAGCAGATGCAATCGTGGTCGAGCAGGGAAGCGACGCGGACAGAAACTCAGGGAAAGAAAGCTAGTAAGGGGACCTTGAGTTGGGCCTGCCCCCCCCCCCGGCACTTTTCACTTGCGACGTGCTGCCGGTAAAACTCGCTCCGGATGAACCATTACTTCTCCAGCTCACTGGTTTATTTTCAGACTATTTTTCCCACTGTCCCTTCTCCAAATATTTCCCCTAAAATACTCGATTTATTTTTTTCCACTCGTCTTACATTTACATTTACCTTTTTTTTTTTTTTACACCGAACGAAGCAAACTTCCAACTCCTCACTTTCGCATCTTTCTGTTTATTCATTGATGTCTCTCTCGTCTGGTTCTCACTTCATCTCACCCCCCCCACCTTACTCACACACACAGACACACACACACACTTTCCTAGTCTCTAATTTTTTATTTCTTTTCCCTGCTGCTCTCTTTAAGCCTGCGAGGCTTCGGCGAGTGGGGGGGGGACTGATGGTGGAAGAATGATGGGGGGAGATGGGTCTGTTTGAAGCATCGCAGCGGAAATCCAGAGTCCTCACTGTGTGTGTGAAGCATATGGAGAGCACATGGCTGGATACTCTCTCTCTCTCTCTATCTGTATCCCACTTCCTCTCCATCTCCCCCCCTCTGGGGTGGGGGGGGGGCACTCTGAGGACAGTCCAACCCCCCCCCCCACCCCTACTTCACTCTGGACATAAGTTGCGAGGCTTAGTTGTGCCCATCAAATCCCCCCCCCCCGAAATGGCCGCCTCTATTTTTAGGGCTCCGACTTCCTCCCCTTTTTTTTTTCGGGGGGGATGCGGCACAGTTCACTCGCCCAAAAGTCCGACCGCCCGATTGGCGTGCGAGGTGAGGTGAGGAAAAACAAACCGGACGGATGGATGAGGGAGCAGGTTGTTGGGGGGGGGGGGATAGAGAGAGCTTCAGTTCAGTTAATCTGTCATGTGGCAGAAACAGCAGCCTGAATTTTGTACAGCCTGTTAGCTGTGTACTGTGTTCATCATGCATATCCAGAGACCGACGCTGCCTCTCAGCAACCGCTGGTCAGACTTCCAGCGAGTTAAGTTTTGTTTTACGATTACAAGAACAGAGGGGTTTTTGTTGGGGGTTTTGTGGGGTTTTTTTTTCCCTTTTCGACTCTGGACCAACAAACTGACTGACAATCTGAACCCGATCTGAACGATGTCTTCCCGTTCCCCGCGGGGGTTTCCCCCCGAACCCCGGAAGGTGTCGGGCCCGGCCCCGAGGAAGCTTCCCCCCCGCGTGCCGCCCTCCGCCCCATGTCTTCATGGCGGGCACGCATTTTTTTTCTCGTTTTTTCCAGACTTCTTTTTACTTCGTCGCGCCGACAGCTTCGCATATTGAATCATCAAAAGGCCAACAAAAGGTCAACAATCGAAGAGCGCTAGTAAAGGTCAACTTTTTTCTTTTACACTGAGGGAACCAGAAGTGGCTGCTTTTATCTGCAGAAGAGAAAAAAAGGAATGACAATATTCGCCCTGCTGCATGTGGCGAGGAGGATGACCCCCCCCCCCGCTGATAAGAAATCACTATTCCATAGCCGTATTTTTTGTCTTATTTTGAAAGGTTTGCATGTAACCCAATCACACTGGGGATTTGTCTAAATGGCGGCGAATGTTCAGGACATTTCTCACTTCACCAACGCCCACTTTGGGCCCTTTCGCATGTCGTTTACCACTGCTTTGGTTAGGGGTTAGGGTTCGGGTGGTGGTGGTGGTGGTGGGGCAAGAAGTAGAAACATGACGTTGCGTGAAATATCACAGGAAAAGCAAAGGAACGCGTGGCGATAACAAATAAAATGACCTAAGGGAACTGGTGTTTTTACCCACTGCTGATACCAGGCCGTTCCGTTCCCCTTCCTTAGCTCAAAGCACCGTCTTTTATAATTGCAGCTGAGTGTAATCCTGTAGAATAACCAGTCTACAGCTCTGTGTTGGAGCCTCGTGTTGCACATAGTTCAGTTAAGGAGCAGCATTTTTCTCTTTATGGACTTACGGACTTGTTTTGTAACCTTTTCCTCAATGTTAAGAACAAATATGATATATTTGGAGTTTTTTTTCGTTAGAAAAGTGTCAATTATGAGCCTTAATTATAGTTATATGAGTTATATAAGGGCTTTTTTCGCTTCTTTGCTGTATAAGTAGATCGAGTTCTATGGCAGCGAAGCCCGGGCTCTTGGTGAACCGTCACACGTCTCACGGCACGCTCCGTGCCAACCGCCGAATCATCAGGAATGTTTGTTGAGCTTTACGATACCCGTAATTTATGCACAAATATTGGATCTGGAACCGGCTCCGGTTTACTCGGAGACGGTTACGGCCATCCCGCTCCCGAGAGCCCACGGGCCAGCCTGCCAGGAGCCCCTCCGACTCGCTCGTCATCGCGTGGTTGCACGGAGTCCCGACCGTAAACTACAATTACTCCACATTCCAGGTTGGCTTGTGGTCGTCCACTGCGTCTACATCGCCCCAATTAGCTTTTCCCGGGCTTTGGACTGCAGGGAGGCATCCGCCCTCTCGGCCGCTTGTGGTCACACAACTATTCCATTTATTTATCGTCTAAGCATTGTTTGTGGGCCTGTGGCTTCAGCGTTCCCTGGAGTTGTTGCTTGGGCGGCCAACGCAACATTCTGATGGAAACCATTGGTACACATCACCGGGGAGGGGGGAGAGCCGTCATCACATTTTTTTGCCAGCCAAAATTAAGGAATGTCAGCCTTACCCTGATGGCCTCTTTGTGATTGAGTAGCAAGTGCCCCCCGGGGAAACTGTCATTTCATGTCCTCCGTCAGGCGAAGGAAGCAGAGCACGACAGGGTGGTGATGAAACTCAGAAAGAGAAAACTCTGAAAGAGTCTCCTCGGCTCAGGGTGCAGTCGTGGCCTTGGGACGGAATGAAGGGGGATCGCCGTCTGGAATCCCTCGGACCGCAGGTGCGACATTGCGCCGGGCCAGATAAAAAGTAAGCACCACGAACGCGGTAGTTCAAAAGCCTGGCTGCAAGGGATTGAGCGGCACGCAAAAAAGACCCCAGCTTCACGACTGTGGTATTTGAGTTTGTGCCAGAACTCCCGGAAGACGGGGGTCTGGGTCTGTGGCTCCTGTGAAACTGGGTCGAACCAGGGAAACTGTTTCTCTTTTTCATTAACCTGGGTTCACTAACGGGTTGAAATGGTAACTGCTTCCCCAAGGCCGTTACTGCACCGTCGTCCAGGATGTCACATCCGTGGAAGTCGCATTAAGGTTTCCCTTAGATGGAACTTAGGGACCTTGCCCAGGTCACTGAAACCCAAATAGCCCCCCCCCCCCCCGGACATACCTTTGGTCGCGTTGTGTAGACTGAATGATCAGAATACCTCCAACACTATGAGTGTATATTCCATGAGATGTTTCCCTGGTTTAAGTGGCCCTCATCAGGGATATACTTTCAATCCTGCTGCTCTGTAACCTTCCGTGAACCTTCTGGATTACGCCACCATATTTACTCCCGGGGGTTAAGACATAATCCCAGGATTCATGTCTTAACCCCCGGGAGTAAGCGTGGAAATATATGAGCCTATTGGAAAAAAAACAAAAAACAAATCCGTGTTTTGTTCTATGACGAAAGGTCCTTGCCCACACTCGGAAACCAAGATGCTGCATTTGCTTGGTATGCGGCAGGATGCTCTTCATGCGCTGTTGTGTAAATGCAAAGCTGTAAAAAGCCTGCTCAGCTGCCCTCATAAAGAAAGGTTAAGGAAAAGATATCATCACCTGCCGCATCTTAAATTCATATAGACGAGCTTCGCGGTAAACTCCCCGGCCTCTTCCTCCAGATGCTTATCGAGGATTCTCGTTCCCAAATGACCCAGACCTGCTTTAACTTGCTCTGAACCCGATGTTTGCCAAGGAAAATCATATTTCAGAAACTCCCTGTCAAATGCAGGTTTTCCAAAATACAAAAAGAAAAACGTCCTCCCACAGAGATCGCTGTAGCGCCACAACTCCCGAAACCGGGGAGCAGATTTCGACTGTGGCGTGGGACTTAGATAGGACAGAGCCTATGGGAAAACGACCGGCAGAGAAAGTGACGGAGACCGTAGGTGCAGGAGAGCGGCGGTGTCCTCTCGCATTCAGGCGTTGGACCTTGTCTCCGTGGGACAGCTTTACCTTGAATGCTCCGAACATAGCAGGGAAATATATCAGGCCTTAGGAATGTGAGGAAAGATCCAGGGGCAAAGGGGGAGCACTGACCTTGCACCTTCCTAGGTCCTGATTTACTGTAGCTCCTCACCTCACCCCACCTCACCCGACCTTGGAGGCTCGCAGTAGGTCAGTATTTACTTTTCTGGAATGTCCTGTTATCAGTTGCAGTTGTTCGGGGACGTCATGCTGGATGACAAATCTATTTCCCTCTTGACCATCTGACTGTTCTGACCGAGCTCAAACGCACGTTCAGCTTTAGCCCAGAAAAACCTCAGATTCATTTTCATTTCTCTTATATTTTCCCCCTTTTTTGATTTTGTTTTCACGGTTTATGTCTGTCTCTTTGTGTCCCTTGAAAAAAAAAATATATATAAAGAAATAAAGAGGTTCATCTTGAGGGTTTAAATCCCAAAATTGAAGATAAGTAAAATTCAAACTTCTTTAGGCTGCAAAGGCTAACAAGTAAAATCTTTAGCCATTAGCATGAGGCTACTCTCAGCCAAAAGTCCTGATGAGCTAATTGCTAGCATGAGCATACCAGTGTGTTCACAATGACAATGCTTGGCTTAGGGTGTTAGCAAGCTAACATTTGCAAATTAGTATAAAATAATGTATAGCAGTCTTTTTTCTTAAATCATAAATGAAAATATTTGACAGTTTAATTTTTGACCAGGTGATCGCACCGGAATAAAAGTCATCAAACGGCAAATGGAAAATTATCATCATCATCGCAGAATTTATATCATTTTATTTTTTAGGTGGATATTTGCTACAGATAACCTCCTTCCACTAATCCATCGTGTTCTTTCGCGTTTTTTGTTATTTTCTATGTAAGTTCGAGGCAAAGCAGCCGCGGCATCACGGGACCACACACGCTACTTTGGCCCCTTTTTATTGCCGCAGAGGCTAAAATGATTAACGCACCTCGGCACGACCACAGTGTCTTCGGAGTTACAGCCAGCGGCGTACGAAGGCCCAGGGAGGAGGGCTAATTGTCAGCAGGTGTGTGTGTGTGTGTAATCATCCCAGCAGGCCGGCCACTTAAGGGATAGAGCCAAACCCTAGAAAGCATTTACTCATACTGTTAATTCCTCTGTTTTGTTTTTGGGTTTTTTCGTGTGTGTTTTGTCTTTTTCCTGCTGAACCGTTACACCTTTGAATCCACGGAGAAAGAGAACGAAGTTAAGATTCTAACAATTAGATTAGATTGAAATAAGATACCTATCGACAATAATAGAGTGCAGTTACAGTTGCAGTAATAAGTTGCCCCAAATTCAACAAAGGAAAATAAAGAGCAGTAGAGAACACAACACTGTTTTGAATTTAGATCTAATCTGATTAGATTTGGGAACATTTTAAACCATTAAGAACTTGGCTCCAAGTATAAATTGCATGTCCTGCAACCGCCGCACAATCAGAACCATCCCGTGTTTCGCACAGTTGAGCATTTTTACTGAGAGGCAGCAGGAAATGTTGGGTTTTGCCGTAATGGAGAGGCGAGATATGGTTGGAGCGCTGTTTCCTGTGGGTCCCAGCTCTGGGACCGTTGAACCTGCAAACCATCAGGCTCCGCTACCGGGAATGACTCTGTCTGTAACACCTGGTGGAGCGCCTACGTCCACCGGCGCCAAAATGATCCGGCACACGTCCGCGGAAAGAGGTGAAAAACGAATGACGGCGATTGAAACTGTCGTCACATGAGCGTCACCGTCCCACTCCGGCCCCGTCTCCGACCAAGGGGCCAATTGGCTGGATGCACTCAGGCCCCGGGCGGCTCCTCGGTGCCGAGCGGCATTGAGAGACCTGTGGCTCCCTGGTGCTGTGTGCAAGCGCTCCGGGGCGAATGTGAACTGTGGCGGCGGTGGCGGCGGTGGCGGCGGTGGCGGCGGTGGCGGCGGCTGTAGCAATGGCTGTAGCGGCGCGGCTGTAGCTGTAGCCATAGTTGCGTGAGTGAAATGTCTCACTGCTCATTTTTCAGCTGTGGTGAGGAGGACGCCCCCCCCACTCCAAACGAGTGGGGATGGATGAGAAGAGAGAAGAGATGAGAGGCGAGATTGGAGTTTGGGGTTTCCTACTGTAAATCACTGGGTCAGAGGCGTGTGTGTGTGTGTGTGGGGGGGTAAGAGGATATTTCATCTCGGAGTAATGTTTGATGTCTATCTACTCCTTCTGTCATACATAATGTAACAACCCTTTTTTTCTATTCTGCAGATACTGAATAACTAAAAAAAGAAAACACTGTTGCTGCTGCGACGTGCGAGTAAGCCCCCCCCCCCCCCGACTGTAGTTCCAGAGAAATAAAACCCGGCACCGGTTGAAATATCTTCTCACTTAGATGTGCGAGGGAAGAGCAGCAGCTAGCTCACCCCCCCACCCTCACTCAGCCCCGCCCAGCCCTGCCCAGCCCCGCCCCCTTTTGCCAGCTCGATTTGTCAGGATAACATATGCATTTTTAACGGCTGCACATTAAGCGCGCCATGTCCCATCGGGGGGAGTTTATTTGGGGATAAACTTATTTGCTGCATGTCATTTTGCAATTTTGTTGTCTGTGCTGCAGAGTACATGGAGCGAGGGAACAGAATTATATATATATATATATATATATATATATATATATATATATATATAAATATATATATATATATATATATATATATATATATATATATATATATATATATATATATATATATATATAAATATATGTGTGTGTGTGTGTGTAAATAAATACATAAATAATCTTTTACCTTGCTCACATCTCCGTATGAACCTTATCCTTATTCAAAGGATTCTCTCTATGCTTATTTTTTCGCCTCTTTCCATCTCTCATCCTGTTTTTTTCTCTATATCCGCTATTCACAGTCTCTCTCTTCCTCTCCCTCTCTCTCTCTCTCCCTCTCTCCCTCTCTTTCTTCCTCTCTCTCTCTCTCTCTCTCTCTTTCTCTCTCTCTCCCTCTCTCCCTCTCTCTCTCTCTCTCTCTCTCTCTCCCTCTCTCTCGCTCTCCCTCTCCTGAAGTGGAAAATCTGAAGTAATTGGTTTCCAAATTAGAGAAAGCAGAGCGCGGATGAAAACAGGTTCTAATTCATTTCAAGTCTCGCTGGGAGAGAGCCGGGCGGCGGGAGACGTTTGGGGAACTCTGGCAAAAAAAGAGAAAAAAAAATCCCTGAGTTTTTCCTCCCTCTATTTCCACGCCAACAATCAGCAGCATCACTTGGAGGACGGAGGAGTTTCTATTAATAGAGCCCCACGTCGGCTTTGGCATACGAGGCCTCGCTTTGACCAACCTGGTTCCTGTGCAGCACTGGGAGGAGGTTTGAGATGATGGGGAAAAAAACAAAAAGAGGTAAGAAACAAAACAGAAGTGGTTGGCCGTCAGGGGAGGGGGGGGGTCGCAATTAGAGGGGGGAGGAAAAGGAGAGGGAGGGGGTGCGTCCGCTCTAGCTACCGGAAATACAGGGATTTTTCCAAGCCGGAGTGAGGCCGACACGAATGCGCGACACAGCTTATTACCAAAAAAAAAAAACGAGGCGTTACGGCAGCTCTGCTGACGACGAGGGTCCGAGGGGACCGCGTGGCGGCCGTCCTCGCCGTTCTCGGGAGGCTGGGGGCCCCTGCGAGGGCTGGGGGGGGTCTATTGAAACTTTGTAGTTTTAAAGTCAAAGAGCTGATTTCCAGTTCGAGGAGCTCGATCACATCCCCTGACTTATGTCATGGTTTTACGGGAACGAAGAGAGAACGCGAACACACTGTTTATTAACCTGAAAGGTCCTGGCACCGAAACGCCTGAGTTCGAGTCCAGTACGACCCACGCAACCCCATTATTATGACCCCCCCCCCAAAAAAAAGGAAGACAGAGGAAGAAGACCAGTGAGGAAAACCAGGAGTTGCAGGGAGAGCCAGTAAGAGGACCTTGAGTTGTTTTTTTTTCTCCAGTTTGTTCGCTCGTGGCGCGTCCGCCCGCCGGAGGCATCGTCGGTTCTGTCTGAAGCGTCATGTTCTCCGATTGCGGATTCTTGTCAAGAAAAAAAAAAGACTTGTGCTGCGCTTGGTTTCTACAGCATTTTTTAAAAAAGGCCAGATCTTCTCCAGTGAATCGATCACATAGTTGAATATTTATTTATTTATTTATTTATTTTTTGCTTTTTCGCTTTGCACTCGCCACCGCCTGACGCTTGTGTTCCGTCCTGAGGGATAAGACATCGGCCAGTGTCTCTATTTTTCCTTTTTCTGGAATAATATCTATTTCCCATGCGAACAGCTCCTTCTGTGGACCGGAACGCTCCGTTAGGTGCTTTTAAAATTTTTTTATCCATGGCAGCGAAAGGCGGTGACGCACGGGGGCATCGGAGGTTTTTCCGGGGGAACTTAATCAAAACGCAGGACGGCGCTGAGAGTCTGTGTGAAGGCAGAAGGAAAACAAAACACAACAACAAAAAATCTACATTTTCTACTTAATATATATATATATATATATATATATATATATATATATACATACATATATTTTTTTTTTGTTTAAATCTCTCAACCATGTTATGGATATAAATTGTTCTTTTTTTTTGTTCTAAACCTTTAACAGATCTGCCAGGAGCTTTGTGGGGTTCTTTTGTTTTGTTTTGTTTTGTTTTTTGCATAAGCTGCTTATCCAACTTCCAAACTGTTAAAAAACTGTTACAGATTAATATTAAGTTTACATGAAGCCCAGAACAATGAGCCAGATGTGGACACTAACAGCTGCGAGGTTCCAGTTAAGGAGAAACTTTGACAGAGTTCACAGAGAAAAAAACAAAAAAACAACCTGTGTTGGTGATTTTTTAAAAAGTTTTGCCGCATCGAGAAGAAATCAAACAATTATGTTGTTGTCGTCATTTTTTTTTTTAATCTCAGCTGCTCTGTCAGTTTGTTTTTACTTCCCTGGCGTCGCCATTTGGACGGATCACTGCCGCCGCTCAACGACCTGGACTCATTCCTCCTCCTGCTCCTCCGCATCTCATCCGCCTCCGTCCGCCGACGGAGCAGGAGACGGGGATGAGTTTCCTCTGTCACCCGGGACAAAGGAAAATAAAACCAAATAAAAACCATCATGATCACACAGCCAGGAACGTAAACGGGGTGTTTAATGTAAACCAGACGCGGCGTGGGGGGGGGGGGTCCAACCCAGGTTACAGTTCGGCGTTTGATCCTCCGAGGGGGTTCAGATCAATCAGGGCCATCGGTGACATCACAGCGCTGTGAGCTGACGGTGATGGATGTGGTGAGGGGGAGCTCACACACTGTAGACTGGAAACTATGTGTGCGTGTGTGTGCGTGTGTGTGTGTGTGCGTGTGTGCGTGTGTGTGTGTGTTAGTGTGTGTGTGTTAGTGTTTGGTGGGAGTGGGGTCAGTTTGGAGAACTGTTTTACACCACTAGCACATGTTTTGTGTGTGTGTGTATGTGTGTGTGTCTGGTATCATCATCCCTGCTCTTTACTCTCAGCAGATAACCTCTGATTTGTATGCGGGTGTGTGTGTATGTGTGTGTGTGGGGGGGCTTAATCCGGGGATGACGAGGGGGGACGTTCCTCAAAGTGCTGCATCTGCAACCTCTTGGTCTGCAGGGATTTGTCCGCCCAACAGTTACAAACGTAATGAGACAACAGTCCCTTTCACGCCTGACCCCCCCACCCCCTGAAAAGCCCCCCCCTCCACCGGGATCACAGCACACTGATCAGCAAACCCCATTCACTCAACAGCTGGATCACAACATCAAGGGGATCAATCCTTTTTGAGCAGACCCCCCCCCCCGTTGGAATCTGACAGAGATCTGCCTAAAAAGTTTCACTCTATCTCCAACTTAACTGGATGTGCTGTTGTAATGTTGCTGAAGTTTACATGAACTGCGACGCTGAGACCGAATCCATCAGGAGAAACTCGTCCTAGTGCAGGTTCCTCTGTCACCGCTTCACTTTTCCAGAGTTAACGTGGAACTTTGAAAACATTTTTTTGTTATAGTTTTACATCAGGAGTAATCTCCCACACCAGAGAGCGGAAAATAATTTCCTCTGCAAAACCTTAGAGGAAAAAAGTCCCTAAGGTCCGAGCATTAGCCAGGGACACCCCCCCTCCCCGGGACCTCGGTGGGACGTGATAAAACGGGCTCTACACCGAACACAGGACGGAGACCCTGACAGTAAAATATAATGTAGGGGGACGGGGACGGGGACGAGGGGGGGGCCTGCAAAATAGCATGTAAACAGACCAAACGAACGGAACAGTTCTGTTAGCATCTTGTGTAAACAGTGTAATACAATATACTCGTATTTGGTTGCATGTTTGATACAGTGAAGACGATGGGATTAGACTGCGAAAGTAAAAACGCTTCTGACCCGGGCTGATCAAAGCGCTTTTTACACTACCGCCACATTAACACACACATACGTTCATACAGCGCTGCCACGTACACACACTGACGATACATCAGGGGCAGGCTGGGGGGGGGCATTATCTTCCCCAAGGACGCTTTGGCCGGAGGAGCCAGGGTTCGAACCACCGGCCGTCCGGCAAACATGTGTTAAGCCCAATTTATGCTCCTGCGTCGAACCTACGGCGTAGCCTTGGCGTGCACCTCGCAAAAAATGTAACTACGCTTCATGGTGACAAGGACTGTGACCCTTGATTGGTCGGCTTAGGAGCATGGTATTTCTGGCTCCTCCTTCTTCGCCGCTGTCGTACAGACCGTCTCCTCCTACGTCTCCTCCTACGTCTCCTACGTCTCCTCTTACTTCTCTTATGTCTCCTTTCGTTTCTGCATCACATCAATTTCAGGGATTACTAACTGCTGTTCGGCATCTACTGGACCCGATCTGGCGCCGACAAACGGAGGCAGAGAAACTCAACACGGTGCCATTTGAACGCCGCCGCCAACGAGCGGTTTGGCGGTTAAACCGCAGCGCGACGTAGGAGTGTAAATGCTCACAACGGCGTAGGACACTTGCAGTGGCCACGGTGTAGGTTTCACACAGAAGCATAAATGGCCTTTATAGCAAAAGAAAAAGAATGCAATTCTGAAAATGTTTGTTTAGCGAGTGAACGAACGTCCAACCTGTTTAAATGTGCCACCTTCCTGCTGGAGCTTATCCAGTCAAATAAGATAAGATGGCGTCATGCGTGACCGTAGAAAAGACTTCCTGCCTGAAACCCCGGCACTGTCAACCCACCATCAGAAGTAAACAGAAGTAGCTCAAATGGTGTTCGGTGTGAATAAATCCCCGTCCAACAAAATCTCTCTCCCGGGTGGGTTTCGTTCTCCCCCTTTTGAGAACCTAATTGCTTCCCTTCGGACTCTTCCCTCAGCGGACGATCGCGGCGGTGGATGGGGCTGAATTCCTGCAAGTCTCTCTCCGTAGGTAATGCGGGTCAGACGCCATTGCACGCCGCTCTGATCTAATGATCCTCGCTGATGAGGAGGAGGGAGAAGAAGGAGAAGGAGAAGAAGAAAAAGTTGTGTATTTCATTTTGAGCGGCAGAAACGGCTCCTGGGGCTGTAAATGAAAAACACTGGAGTGTCGAGAAGAGCTGGAAAAAGGAACTGACCTTGAAGGCCCCCCCCCCCATACACACACACACACACACACACACACACACACACACACACACAGATTTACACAAAAATCACACACAATTAACATCACACATAGACTTACACAAAGATTGGCCATCGAATCCTAGGAAGTTTCTGTGTGTTTGCTTTAATCTTTATTTATGTCTTTCATTGCCTTGTAAAATCACTCTGAGCGTGTTGTTTTGTTTTTGTTTTTGTTTGTTTTCCTTTAAAACACTTTCCAACTAACACCATCATCGCTGGAACTAGGTCAGAGGCGCCGTGTTCACCCCCCCAACGCGCCGCCCGACGCCCCCTCGGCCGCTATCGCCGCCTGACAGCCTGATTGATGGAACACGCTCGGAAGATTAGGGCCAAACTGTTTTGGATACAGCCCCCCCCACCTGATAGGGCACTGACGCAAGGCTCCGCTCGTGTTTTCCTACGTGTCTGCTGACAAGCCGGGGGGGGGGGTTATTGGCGGCGTTGGGGCAGAGGCCCGACCGATGCAGCAACACGGCTCTGTTATCAGAGACAACAACATCAGGTTAAGAAATAAGAAAAAAGAAGCTTTTTTTTGGGGGGGGGGGTTTATTTGATAGTTGACTGAGACAAAGTGTAATGGAAGCTGACGGAGGGGGGACGGCCTCCACTAGATGTAGTTTTACGCTTCGCTTGGAGCCTCAATGCTGTAAATTCTACTTAGTCCGCCGTGATTTATTGTCGTCCGACTGCCAGCGCTTCGTTTTTAGAGCTCGTCCGTGCCCCCACACACACACACACACACACACACACACACACTTTGCAGCTCCGATATTCTTTTTCTTCTGCAGATCATGGCTGTGGATTCTATGCCGTAGTTTTACCGCAGCCACTTCCTCCGTCCCTGGAGTTACACCTTCATTCGATCGATAACGAAGACTTTTGTTGAGCTGACAAACCATCACCGTTACATTGACATGTACATATATTCATAGACAGTTGACAGTTAGGTTCATAAATATCTGGACGGCGACATAACCTTTGCGATTTTTTCTGCAGGTCAAGATGTGTTCGAGGTGAAGGCTTTCAGCTTTGATATGAAGGGGTTTCACAATAAATTAACATTACTATATATATATCTATATATCTATATATAATCTGTTTTTCTTATTTGGTCATCAATTCTTTTAGCTATTGTTTGCATATTGTTTATTCTCTAACAATCTTTCATGCTTGAGCTGTAATATGGTTGCGGATCCTCAGTGATGGTGCCCCCCCCCCCCCCCAGGGACCAACTGGTTTCATGCTTTTTTTGGCAGTGTAACTTATTATGCACTGAGCTACAGTAATCTAGTGCGTATTTCATCTTAGCAGGAAACATACGGAGATTATTAAATCATATCTAATGACAAGAAGAAAAGATAAATTGTTTGCTCTCTGATCTAAGGGCTAATTCATGTTAGTGAACCTCCAGCAGACTCGACCAGCGGAGTGACAAACGGGGCCGTCCCACACCCAGAGACGGGCCTCCGAAATGGGGTATCAGGGCATTGGGATCCGCGGGGCGCTCCAGGCGGCGCCAGCCGGGCCTCGGCGTCCGCCGCTCCCCAGGGGGATGGAGGCCTAAAGCACACGAAGCCCCTCGCTCAAAGTCCCCTGCTGGATCCTGTTATGGAGATGTCCAAATAGGAAGTTGACTTGGAGAAGAGGTGGGTCAAATGGTATTTATGATTCTTAGCACAATTTTAAAGCTGCTTTATATATATTGTTTCCCCTTTTATGCAGTGATTAACATTACTGAGATGATCATTAGATAAATAGAGGATTAATAACTGATTGACTGTCTATTGGTGATTTAGCATCATACACCACTGACGCTTGTTAGTAGGTCCTCCTCAAAGGGGAGGACTTGTTAGCTCGTCTTTCATTCACCTAAAGGAGGATTTTAAAGTTGACAAATTTTTTGTTTTGACCCATGGTTAGCATTTTAGCATGCTAACTACATAGCGGGGCTTGATAGCTGGGGCTGACAAAGTAAAGGTAGCATTTTAGCTGATACATGAATATCACATAAAGATTAAACATGTTTCATGTTAAATGCAAGCAACTTATTCATCTTGTTATTACGTTAACTTATGTGTTTTAATGTAATGCATATTAGCATTAAAACATTAGCATTTAGCTTACAGCACAGCAGATCGTGCTAGCTGGGGCTGACAAAGTACAACTCAGATTAAAATTGAGCCGAGTCTGACGAAATCCAAGACGAGTTAGCTAACTAACGTGCTTGGATTTATTAATAATAATCTGAGAAATTGTTTAGGCTTCAGCAGAAGTTTTACTGTAAATGCATTTAAATACACAGAAGTAGTACCACAGTACCAAACACAGAGTGGACAGGAGAGATGAGGTGAAAAGAGGAAGCGGCTTGAAGATAATCCCAATCAAAATGCGACCAAGATCCGAGGTAGACTAAGGGAACGTCTCCCCTCAAAGGCCCCACGGTAAGAAAAGAGCTGGCTAACGCCTTTAGCCGGGACAGACTCACCAGGACCTCCGGGGGCCGAGCGGCAGCGTCAGCCAAGTCCGATCCCGTTGGCAATGAGCCACGAGCCGTGCGTCATTTGTGTGCAACCGTACGACGTGGCCCGTCGGTACGTCCCAGGACCCGTAGCCGGTCGCCGACGGCTTAGCACTCTTGGCCTTTTTATTGATGCTACATTCACACCAGCTTTCCTGCCCGTGCTACGGCCCGATTTTTCACGAGCGTTTGCCATATCTGGAACATCCAGAGTAAATGCGCCGAGGTTTCGCTTCCAATCTCATTTGGACGATTGAGACATGCGCCTCGACTTAATTGAGGCATCTTCCCCAGAACACCAGTGAAGTCAGCTACTTGGCCGCCCTCCCCGTGCTGAGCCTCGTTTTCCCCCGCGCAACATTTCACCCTGCCAGGACGAAAGCGGTGCCAAGATTATTACTTACTGTCGTGCCAGTCATTGCGTTTTTAAATGCAAAACGCTTGTATCTTCCGGGCCTTGGGAACTGACTCCGTCCCGTTTCTCCCAGATTGGAATTAAAGAAAATGTCGGGCAAATGTTCGGATTTGTTCATTTCCGTGAGGAGAACATTAGATCTGTGCCACATCTGTCACAGATCCAACATACAGCGGAACCCGCTCTGCCGTTTAAACATGCCTCAAACCAGGTTCTCCGTCGGCGGAAGGGCAGATTGAAATGAGAACCAGCGGGAGGGGTTTAGGTGAATGCCGATCTCATCTCGGGGTCCATCAGATTATCCGGGCATGCGTTCTCCAAAGAGGGGGGGGGGGCCTCGTGGCCATGTACCGTAGACAGTGAAGCAGGCTTGTTGATCCCCGGTGGAGAGCCTCCTTATCTGCCCATTGTCGGCCCCTGCGAACATTGATCAGGCCCATTGTTGTGGCCCGTCCCATTGAGGCCGCGGCGAATGGGCCCCGCTGTGCGGCGGGAATGAAGACGTTCCCCCCACCGGAAGGGGGGGCCCTGACACACGGAGTGAGACGTCAGCCTGACAGCGGGCGTTGCGCCGCATCCGCCTTTATTCTCCATTCACGGTGTTATTTCTGTGGCCATATAATAGTGAGTTAGATTTTTTTAGGGCGGTTTTATTGAAATGTGTAGTCTTTTTTTTCCAAGACTGTTTTCTCAGATTGGAGAGATTAACACGGAGAATTATAGAGCTATTTGTAGAACCCAAACGTTGTATTTCAAAGGTATTTTATGCACTTACTTTGAAAAATCTTTTATTTTTAGAGCTATGAACCAATTTTCTTGTCTGGCCGTTAAATCCTACCTTTTCTAAATGAACCGGGACACAGACAGACGTCACGGGGCTATTCTGGCTGCTAAGGCCCTGACCTCGGTTCTAGGCTCTATTTCATTCCCATTTTTTTTCCTTTCTCCTCTCGTATCTATAACTGCAGGAGCCTTTTTTACCACTTAGGCGACCGGCTGTATAACGTCGGCCCGTCTAAATTGAGACATTGTGCCGCATTGACCGTGCGGCTTCTTGGCAGCCTCCTTGCTTCACGGTAACTTAAACACAATATTTACTTTACTCTCGTTTGCTTTTCCACCACCCCCCCTTTTTTAATCCTGCTTTAGAAATATTGTCCTCTCATGTAAACTTTTTTTCCTCTTCTAATGGCTAAGAAAAGTTTGTGGGCAGAATCTCATTATTAACTTCAATGATATACGTATTTTCCGGCTGGGTGTGGGATATATAAATATATATATATATATATATATATATATATGTGTGTGTGTGTGTGTGTGTGTGTGTGTGTGTACAAAGCAAACTACCTTCATTTAAATGATTAATTGGTGCTTGATTTTAATGAATTCAGCCATGATCCATATCATATGTACAGTTCATGAGATCAGGGCCATGACACAGGAGCAGAGCTGTGAGATTACTCATCTGGATTGACATACAGGGATTATGAATATTTAATTGTACATCTTAAACAAAAACAAAAGAAATCTCAGTGTTGTTGAGTGACTATATTCAGCACATTCAGGCGGTTTCATCCATGTCTGTCGCCTCCTGACTGTTACACCTCCCGCTGCCCTCCTGCTTCATGTGCCAGCGCTGTGGGTGTGGTGACTCTAAGTGTTGGTGGCAGCGGCCGCTCGGTGCGTTCGTGCGTTCGTGCGTTCGTGCGCGTACGCTGGCATACGTTCGCCGCGGGGAGGTGTGACTCAAGCGCCCTCTACTGGACGAGGCAGGGGGTGGGCGTCAGAGCTTTGCCCCGAGGTGTCTGGAGCGTAATGGGTTTTTGCTGGGGCCACTCATGCAGAAGGGAAAAGAAAAAAAAAGTAATGTCAGAGAAAATGATCTCTGTGTTATTGATTGTCAACAAGGTTTCTGTTTCCTCACTTTCCTTGTCCCTCGGCCTCTCTGCGGTTCCTCCTTCTCTGCACTCACCATCTGTTAGTTATTTGCAGCGTAAGATGTTGAGAGCTCAGAAAAAAGAGAGAGGGAAGAGAGAGAAAGAGAGAGAGAGGTTCAATGTTTGATCTGCAAAAAAAAAAAAAATAAATCTTTGATTTTTTTTCAAACCACCAAGCCCGAGGTTGATAATCACGTCATCCTCCAGCCGGTTTCATTCCCTGGATGTTAATTCATACATAAACGAAATAATAAAGTTTGGTGCATTTAACGTCTCCACATGCTCTCTCGGAAAAAAAAACTATTACAAACCCGTGTTTATTTATGTGTTTTTATTTATTTTTCTTGGCCTAATCTGAGAACACTAAATACTTGTCGTCCTTGAAAAAAAAGGGGGGGGCACAACTGTTTGCAAGTTTTTTTTAAACTTTGAAGTTCAGGTTGTTGAAATCCTGCAAATTTCTTGAAAAAAAATAATAAAAAATTGATATCGAGCACAAGATCTCAGGAACCAAGAGAAGTGTTTCAGGGCAGACCAAAGGTCACAGGTCAAAGACCAACCCAGCAGCAATCTCCCACTAATACACCTGTGGCAGGGAACCACAGGTGAAAGAAAAGTCTGCACACAAAAGCCTGAGAGCCGCTGTTTGTCTGCCGGCTGCTGATAGTCATAATGATATCTCTTTCTGATAGCACACGGCTTTGTCCGCTGCCCGATGTTTGCCCAACACAGAAAGCACAGCCCTTTTTCCGGGAGCGTATGAAAGAGGCGGATCGGCCCCCGGCTCCGCTTTTTGCTTGTCTTTCCCATGATGCCGCGTCCCACGCTGCACGGGCCGGGCCCCGGACCCTCCTCCTGGCCGAGCCCCGGCCATTCTCGCCGCCTCAATAGCCCAGTGTGACTCCCCCAGCGCCGAGTCCCGAGTCTTTCTGAGAGGGGCCTTCAGCGGAGTCCCCCCCCTCCACCACCACCACCACCATCGGGCCAGTGAAAAAACCCAGCGGTGGTGAAGAGGGGTCCCTCTGTGCCCCCGCACTAAAGAGCTCCAAGACAAAGGCGAAGAGAAAGAAAGAAAGAAGGAAGGAAGAAAGAGAAGAAAAACTACTACTGGGTCGACCCAGCGTTCGCCCGTTTGTCTGACAGCACAATTTGTGGCAGGACTTGAGATGCTGCCCGGAGCCAAGCTAACAGTTTACACATACAGAACGGTTTCCAAGGACAGGCCATCAGACGGGGAAGAGGGGGGCAGGGAAAGAGCTGGAAGGGAGGGCGAGGATGAAAGGGAAGGGAGGTGGAAAGATATTGGGACAGAGGGCAGAAAAAAAAGGAGAAAGAAAGAGAGGAGGAGGAGGAGGAGGAGGAGGAAGGGTGAGGGCACAGACAGTAACAAAAAAAAAAGCAGGAGATGGAAAGTGACTGGAGGAGGAGAAGATTGAAGAAGCAGAGGGGGGAGAGTAGCGGCGCGATGAAGAAAAAAGACAGAAAGAGACGAAAGGGAAGCGAACGCAGATCCGCCGCACTTCAAAATAAAACCTCTCCCCACAATCAAATAGTCCTCGAGCGGATCGAAGCGTCCTCGCAGCCGAGAAGGTCGGACGATGGAACAAAAGAGTCGGCGAGACTGCGGAGAGAAGCTGATGCTCAGAGGTGGAAATTGTTCTACGGGGGAATTATTTTAGGTACAGTTGTGTGTGTACATTTGCATTTTGAGTGTTCAAAATGAACCAGATAATGGAAAAATAAGATAAAACTAAAGTGCGCGCGGCGCCGAGCTGAGAAGGTCATCGCGCGGAGGCAGGTGTGGTGAAGGGAGACGGAAACGCGTTTTAGGAACGAAACGCCGAGAAGGCGGCACCTGATCTCGCCGCTTTCGCTGCAGACAAAGCGTCGGTGGAAAGTAGGCGCGCCGTCGAGGCCGGGGCCGGGGCCGGGACCGGTTCATGTCCCGCCAGGGGCGGGGGCAGGGGCGGTGGGGCTTTCTGTATGTCTACCCCCGGCGGCGGTGACGATTTTGCACGTGTCGGAGTCTCAGGTGCCCCTTCGGACGTCGGGTGTAAAAGGAGCCGGCGGAAACGGCGGCAGCTCAAATCTCGCTCCGCAGAAATTCGTCTCTCGATAGTTACGATGGGTCCAAATTATTTCATTTCCTCAAAAGCCTCCGAGGTCTGGCGCTGTGGCTTTTCAGGGAAAAAACGTCGCCCGATCGGGGGCAGATCTTTCAGTGGTCGGGGGTTGTTTTCGGCCGCGGTGCCACCGGGGCTTCAGTGATGAGGGAACGTGTCACCCGGTGCAACAGTGAGGCTCGCTAATGTGTTTTTAATAGTTTCTGGAAAAACAGTGGAGCTCTGAGGCACAGAGGAATAAGATATACCAGAATGGCATCAACAATAGTACTAAGATACCAACAGTAATAATAATAATCATATCGTATCACATGGTTGGTTTTTTCTTTTTCAGAAAACAAGACAAAAGTAGACAAAGGATTTTTTCTTTCATTGTGGAAAAGACGAACAAAAAAGGGGATGAGACGAGAAGGAGGGAGCGAAAGCATAAAAGGAGGAAGGATGACAGGTATGATGAGAGAGTGATTGAGAGTGGCAGCCTGGGGGGGGTGATGGAAACAGAGAGAGAGAGAGAGAGAGAGAGAGAGCGTGTGAATGGGTGGATCCACGCAGGGAGTGAGACATCAGCCCAAATTACAGTGTGCTTGGCTTGGCTCGCGGTTGCCATGGACACCTCGAAGCGTAGGGACAGGTGTCCCGGGTAGCCCCCCCCCCCCCCCGTCCTCAACCGCCACCCTCCGACAGAAAACCGTCAAATGACGTCGTCGCCGTGGCTGTAACCGTGGTGACGGCTCTGACATCAGACACATCAGACTCACGAGCGAACGCACACACACCCATTTCGGTCACACCTCGGCGAGAGATTCTCACTTTTCCACTCATCCCCCCCAGAAGCCATAAGCCCCCCCCCCCCCCCCCCACCCCGCCCCCACAATTCCAGAGGCAGGGGGATGATGAATTCTTCTCTCCGTGTGAAATATTTATGCGTTTGGCGGCTTCCAGTTCGCTCGATGCATAGGATTTTCCTATATTCCGCAGCAGCTACAATGCAAACTTCCACTTCGGGAGCCGAGGACGTATTAATCTTAGGAGTCTTTTCAAAAGGCAAAAAGAAAAAGAAAAAAAAAAAGTGAAAAATTCTTGCGGGGATGTAAAAGACTGGGAAAACATCTCTCTCAGCACGGATAAATATTTGGATTAATCCCGGTTTTCTCATGCAAAGTGGGGCCTTAGTGATACCTTCAGCAGAGCGCCGGCTCCTGGATGAGTTAAGTAAGCCCCAGCGGCTTAAAGAGATCAACTGGAATCCTCGCCCCCGCCGCCCCCCCGCCCCCGCCCACGCCCTCCTCCTCCTCCTCCTCCATTTTCTCCCACTGCCCATTCAAAAGAGTGGCCAACAGCGTGAGATGGAGGCACACTCATGTGTGAAATAGACTCTTCATGAGGACGCCGGTCTTTTGGATCGTCTCGTTTCGGGACCTCGTCTTAATCCCCCCTCTAGATCCTCCGAGGAGGGAGGGAAGGCGAGGACAAGGCCTTTTCTCTAGGGATGGGGGGGGGGGGGGGTGGCCAATGAGCAATGGGTCCATTGACAACAGTCGCGGTACGTGTGGAGATCTAGGTGATGATTTCATAAGCGACGGTCGACCAAGCAGCAACCCTCCGCGCCGATGTGATGTGTTTGTGAAACTAACGGGCGGAACTTTCCTTTAATGCAAACAATGGGTCCGACCCCGACGGGTAAGGACGCGCACATTCGCGCACATTCGCACACATTCGCACACAAAAAGCTCGAAGAGAGCAAAATCGTACGCCTGCACGTGAACACACACGTCTTTTTTTTTCAATGAAACCTAATATCCATATTCATTATCCTCAGAGGATGAGCTCTAACGGTTCTGATGACACGGAGCTCAATAAGGAGGAAGAGTTATTATGAATGTGTCTGTTGAATGTGTCTGTTTCTGCAAAGTAAAAAATCCTGAAAGTGTCAATTATCCAAAAAATTGAAAAGAAACAAGCAAATATTAGAAGAAAGTCTGAACAGTTAACTTCACTAACTGAGCTCTGTAGCAGAAACATGTTTGTCTTCCTGTCTTGTTGATCGTCGACTGGATTTATTTTGAAAGCCGATGTGGAGACTCGATCCCGACAGGGCAACTTTTCCACGCCGGCGTTTTTCAGGCTCTGATCGTAATCGGTGCCGATGTCACGCTCAGAAAACTTGCAGGCGAATCCCGGTTTCACGAGGTTTCGTGCAGGTAACACGTATGGAGCCGGATCTGATCGGTGAGATGCATCGAAATCGGGATCAGTTTTGGCGAAATGGGCCCCAGAGTGAGCCGCAAGGGCCGTGATCCCTCACTGGCTTCCCACTGCCGGTTGACTTTATTGAAACAGATGCATGAACCAAAAGTATAGTCGCTTGTTGATGCAAAATTGGATGACTCCTTCCTCTTTAGGACCCTTTAATGAGCTTTTGACATCTTCAGCATAAAAGTATCTCATAATTTTCTACTTTCTACAAAATTACTCAAGAGAATAAACCATTATTGTCTTATTAATGTTTTTCTTCAAATACTTTCATATCATTACGGCGCAACAAATGTTGCAGCTTCAGGCTCATGCAAAAGCTCACGAGCACACGAGCACATAGCCACTCGCACACAGTCGAGATAATTAGGACTCGTCAACAGTCGCTGACTCCGCGAACTGAGTTTCCGCCAGGTTCCTTTATCTGATAACCAAAAGTTTGCCGGGTCCCGTGCTCTGCAAACGAGACCAGACGAGAGATGAACGTAGTAGCAGATGCCGCCGCCGCCGCTGCCACCACTGCTGTGCCCTCCTTAGCTTCCAGCACCGTAATGATGAAGCTCTCTCTTCCCCTCTCTGACTGGCCCATAGATTCAGCCCCGCTAGTAATTATCCATTCTTAGCAAAAGTCCTCAGAGCTCAATCTGTGCTAATGTCTGAGGATTCATTATAGTGTAAAATAGATAAAAATTCAATTATTTTCCCCCTGGGTGCACGCATTAGTCCGGATTGTCCTTCTGCGCCCGAGGGCCGTTCTCATTGGCTGCGGTATCGACGCCACATCACAACCCGATGGCTAATGTGCGAGCACTTCTGGTTAAATAGATAGAAATTAATTGAAAAAGAAAAAGAAAAAAAGGGGGGAAAAGTCGCGCCGCAGCTCGTTTCCTTAAAACATTTTCTAAAAAAAAAAAAAACGGAGGGAAAGTTCCACTGATCTCAGCGAACGTCTTTGACAGTTTGTTCTCTGTTCGCAAAGTCACGACGTCACAATGGACGTTCTGTGTGCGGCTGAGGAGATAAAAAATACAAGTGGGCAAAAAAAGAGGAAAACTACATTAGCGATAACGTTCACGTCAGCACGACCGTTCTCCGCTTTAAAACCAGACCCACTGAGTAAGTTTACAAGTCTATACTCCTGAATATATGGATCTGTTCTGTTATTCCTCTCTCTCTTTTTTTGCTATTATTTTCAGTGCTTTATTTATTGTTACAAATGAGGCAAACATCTCCTAATGTAATATTGTAATATTTTCTCCAAACAGCAGTATTATAATATGCTGTCAAATTCACAAGTAGGGTTTTTAACTTGAGTGTTTCAACTGAGCTTTAGAAGAACTTCAATTAACTTACTTATTCATATTCATTGCTATTATATATTTATATGTTTTTTTGTCAGGATAATGATAATATCTCGGCTAGCTACTGTCTATTTTTGGCAAAGAGTACAAACTGTGAAGAGTCGAAAATAAGATTCGATTTCTATCGAGCCTTAAAGATCGTTTTAATTTTAAAAGGCAGACGAATCTTCTGCCTTATTTCTACTTAGCTTTTCTTAATGTTACGGAACTTTTGCCGAGGAGCGCCCTTGTGGCCAGAACAGGTAACTGCAGCTGATTTTCTTCATTTTCCAGGATTCTCCTGCAGAAAACAACAAACGTGTTCCCTTTGTTAGGCGCTCTGCCGACTTTTTTCTTTTGTGATAAAACCAGTTAATGTTAATATGTTTCATGATGAAATATACGGTAACAGTAGCACTGGGTAATGCCAGTTGCGCAGCAACATCTATGTTAAGTTCGCTGACGTTGAGCCGACGTTGGAATGTCCAAGAGCTGCATCGTTATATTAAACACCACTAAAAAAACGAGGATTTTTAAAGAGTGTGGGTGTGAGAATAAGAAGAGGAAGTAAGAAGTATGAATTTAAACATCCATTTCTCTCTAATCACAACATCGCCGTCCCATTTTCTCCCCGTCGAGCCATTTACTGTTGTCATGAAATGTCAGAGCCGACGGTGCCTTATCTCGCGACCCCCCCCCCCATCTGCAGCGTATTAATATTCAGCGCTCTACTAAATATTGCATTCTTCCGATACTTCTCAGGCTTAAAATATCAGGTGCAGGGCATCAGTTCCGGTGAAAGTCAGGATTCCTCTAGATAAACCCTGAACTTTGGGATATGTTATGTTTTTATTTATCTGTCACTTTCCCAGGCAGCCTCGGGATTTTCTTTTTTTTTCAGTTCAGCAGAAGAAATTGAAAAAGTCTGTAGTTGCACAGATTCCATGAAAGTTTGACATTTCTTCACACTATGAAAATCTGAATGACTTTTTGTGCCTCTACTAGCTAGAAATGAAAGGATGCGATACCTTTACGGTCCACACGTTCGTCTCGTTGGATGACCAGGCCTCAGGCGGACGCCATGGGTCACGGCGTGGCTCCGGCCTCGTGCGTGTCCCAACGCTAACGGGCGGAAGCCCCCCCCCCCCACACACACACACACACACCAATGCCGACATTTTAGAGCCCACTAATTTATTATTCCCTGTTTATCGCTTAATTAACTCCCGGCGTTTGAGCTGTGAGTACGGACGATCAATATAAATCACCGCCACGGACCGGGACCCACTAATGAGATCAGATTAAGGGGACGGAATTACACCCGCTGCCGCCACGAATGATTTAAAATCACTAAGTAACCCTCTGTGCTATTAAAAGGCCATTTAGATGTCGTCTGTGGAGCCTATTTCTGTCTGTGACAGTCCGTGAGGTAATTATGATCCGTCGGACGCAGACGGATCCATTTTGCCTACGAGGGCTTCTAACTGATGTGCAGAAGTATCCCTGATAGGGAATGGTGAAATTCCATAAATGTTGAGGGAAGGGGCTCCATCACTTCTTCTCTGAACTCCTCGGTCATAGGAAACACCGGACCGTCCTTTATACGAGGAAAGGGGGCAGTGCCGTCCCAAGATTCCTTGCAGCAGCAGCGTTTGTATGAACAACCGAGCCCCCATTTTCCTGCTTGTGACACAATCAAAAACTTCTGGAAATCCTCTGCACGCTTGGCAGAACTCCAGAGACATGCACTTAGATT
Organism: Istiophorus platypterus; assembly: GCA_016859345.1. Lineage (NCBI taxonomy): Eukaryota > Metazoa > Chordata > Actinopteri > Istiophoriformes > Istiophoridae > Istiophorus > Istiophorus platypterus. The sequence goes on from CM029120.1 coordinate 3,690,127, forward strand.
TCTTCTCTTTCATCTAAGTCCAGTATTCATACTCAAGCGTATTCAATTTCTACATAATATCGTCATCACAAAATACCAGAGGCTTTACATAAATGTGGTTTCATTAAATCGCCCTATTGTGGAATGCACAAAAAAATAAATCAAAATTTCTAAAGGTCGAAAGTGCCAGTGCCAGGGAAGTTCATATACTTATGTCTGATTTTAATTGACTTTGGCCCTTTTGCACTATTCTTATTCTTATTTTAATTTGATTATTTTAATTTCTCAACTTTCTCGACTTGTATATTCCTTTTCATGTGGTTATATTATTACAGTATTATTACATTATTACATTTTTATTACAGTATATATCAGTATTTCATTTCTTTATTTTCAACAAAATCCACTTTGTTGTTCCTTCCTATGACTGATGGTTTAATGGGACCCGTGTATAAACCGGAAACATCATTTCTTGGGAGATGAGTTTCCTGTTTTGGGCAGGACTTTTGAATTGTGAGCGTCAGCACTGAGTTTGTCACCGTAACCGTCTTCGCTGCGTCATAAATAAAGTTGGTTTTAAAACAAGCTGGACAGAAGTGGAGTCTTTTCCCAACATGGATTCTCCTTCACTTCTTTCCTTGACCTCGTGACGTTTTTCCATCGAGGTCAAGGAAAGAGGCGAAGGAAAAAGACCGGTTAGGAAAAGGATCCGTTACGTGACGATCGCCCGTCATGCAACCATCGCCTCGAGCCGCCCTGGGTGACGTGTCCCTGCTGCCGTCTCCAAAGGACACGGCTCTGTGTCCCCTATCTGCCAAATGCAGGTAACCCACCGTGTCCTCGCCCGAGGCTTCATCCGTCCGGCGCCGGGCCGCGTGTTCGTCTGGCACCTGTCTTTTTTTCCCTAGTTTACAGGTGTGTACGGGTGGGGGGGGTTTGGGGTCTGCTTGCCTCTAATTTGACTCTCCGGACACAATTATGCCCGAGAGCGGGGAGCTTCGCGGATGGCACCGCCCCGCGGGGCAGAACCCAGCGTTTAGCGCCAGTGAACAAAGAGGCAGCGGCGCGTCCGCGTCCCTGCACCGGGGCTACAGTCGTCTCACCGTGTCCGCCAAACCGCGGTGATCCATGAAAACATATGCATGAATGTACAATGTCTTTGCGATCGGTTGCACGCTGGCTTTTTACCTCTTCACCCTCATTTTTTCTTCCGTGCGGAAGATGCTATAATTTTCCCCGTTAAATTTTGCCAGATACGTTTTCCAGCATCTGTTTAATCGTCCAAAAAAAGTTCTCTTGAGTCAAATGAAAACATGTTTTGTTTGTAATTGTCTATAGCTTATTGGGAACTTGTAATTCTCGGGCTGCAGCTTAATATAAGTTCTGGTGTTTGCAGTTTTCTCAGATCCAGTTGTCTGATTCTTCCTTTTGGTGCAGGAATAAATTCAAAACATGACCTAAAATCAGCCAAATAAAACTGAACAAGTAAGGAAAAAAATTCCCAGAGTCCCGGAGTTTATGAGCTCGACTGAGAAATTCATACCGAGTCCAACTGCCCGGCTGAATGTCTGCAGCAGTCGATGCAAACCTGTTGACAGCACCGTGGCGGAGCGAGGCGTGACGTTACCGCGGGCGTGACGTTACCGCGGGTGTGACGTTACCGCGGGTGTGACGTGAACTACCCCTCCCCGGCCCTTTTCGAGCAGGCCTTGCTGGCGAGACCTTGGCCGAGGCCGAGGCCGAGCGCTCCACCTCCGCAGGGCTCCGACCATGCTGGCGGGGCAGGGGCTGGTATCGGATGTTGGGATCGCTGGCCGCCGCCGCTGCTCGGCTCCTGGTTTGTTGCCCAGCTAATCCTTTTTTATACAGGCGACAGAAAGGGCTTCGGCCCGCGAGAAACCGGCAGCTAACAGACGACGGCGTGAGTATCGGGTGGTTTCCACTGTAAAATACTTCCAGCGATCCCAGCCATGAGCGAGACGAAGTCGAGTGTGGCCGCACCTCGCGGGAAGCGTCCGGAGTTGATTTACGCTCGGCCCCGATGAGTGGGAGCGACCGAGATAGAGAAATCTGTCGGACAGGAAACCCAGGCGTCCTGACCCCCCCACACACACACACACACACTATTAGAGATCAGCTCACACACACATGTTATCAAGCTATGTTCTTCTCACCGCCAAGGTCACGCCGACCTTGCGGCCGCCAGTTCCGGCCCCAGGTAAAGGGGAACCGCCGTGGGGGGGCTTCACACGGTGATAACAACGTCGATGCCCGAAACCAGAAAAAAAAGGCTGGGGCCCCGGGATACGGCAGCGGTCAGAGGCCCCTTTGTTTTTGCATCAACCCCGTCATTTTTAAAAATGTTTCTGTTTCTTCTATCCAGAGTCTGAATGAGGTAAAAACCAAACAGAAACCAGACTCCCGCGCTGCAGGCAGGTCATGGTACCGGGGTCGTGACCCCTGAGGACCGGGATCTTTGTCCAGCCACTTTCCACGTGTCTCTTCTCTGTAAACCAAGATGTTTTTCTTATCCTGGCCTCTTGCATGTTTCTATACAGCTGTGTGTGTGTCTGTGTGTGTGTGTGAGCGAGTGTGTGTGATTTGCGCAGCTGCAAAAGCAGTTGAGCGCAGACTGAAATTAGGTTAAACTGGATCACAGGGCAGAAAAAAAAAGTCTCCTCCACATCAAGAGAGCAGGGAAAAAGTACAAACGCTCCGCGGAAAAGGCGGCGGGCTGCCGCGCCTTCTGCAGGGACGAGCGGGAAAGAGACATTTAGGAACCAGGGAGGGGGCAGAAACGACCCGGGGGGGGGCCGAGCTGGATATAAGTTGCCCCCGAGGAGTCCGGCGGAGAGCTCCGTGCCGCAAAATGAGATGCGGCCAGCCTCCGTGCCTTTGTGTGGAAAGCCACGGATGATGTATCGCAGAGCTTCCTGTCAGGGTGTTAGCGTGTTAATGGGGGGGGGGGGACGCGGCTCGGCCGCGGAGACCAAAGGAAACCCTGCAGAATCTCAGCTCCGTCCCTGGCATCCGGGCCCCGTACCTGGCTTTATAAGGCCTTGAGCAGTGCCAGAAAAATTTGGGGGCTATTCCTGGAGACGGCCGTCGGCAGAGCTGCCCGGCCGAGAGCTTTGTTTGGAACTGAGGCGGCGGAGGGAGATGAATGTATGGTCGCCGCTGCCACGCAGAACACCCCCCACCACCACCCCCAACCCCCCATCTCTCCGACATCACCCATTTAATCTTTACTATCTCTGTGATCCGATAAAAGGGGATGGAAGAGGACACAAAAAAAAAGAATTATTTCTTATTATTTCCCATGTGACGGGGACAAAGGGGGGGGGGTGGGACGGTATGTCCTCCTGCTCCCGCCGGGGGTCAGATCGCAGCCGTAAATAACTTGGACGGTTTGTTCGAACCTCGCGCGTAGCACCGCGTGGGCACGGTTGACCGGAGGCCGCTGATATACAGCCACTAGTTTCGCTCGTCCCTGAGCGGCCGGTTGCTTTACGCCAACGCCCAGGGAACCGGGTTCGCCGCGGCCCATGGCACCGCCATGTCCAGTGGGTCAAACGCTCAGATAAGCACGAAGAATACGAGTAAACCGTAAAAGGTGCGTGAAAACGGGATAAAGTGACCGAGCTGAGGTTTTTGATTTGGTTCAAATTGTCGGGATCAAGCGTGAAAGTCGAATTTTCAACCTGGGTCTGTTAAAGTGCCAATAAATTCTCAACGTTTTGTTGTTGTCACCAAGAGGTCAGAGGGAACTTTTTCCTAAAATCGCATTTGGTTCAAATTGAATTCAACCTTAAAACTCACAAATGCTCTACTGGAATGTTTCTCTCTTTGAAAAGTGCATCCAGGGGGCGAATGGGGGGGAAACGTTCTTTCTCCGCGACCTATTAATCAAACCTCATCGTAAACCGTGACGAAATTTTTCCAAAAAACTTGGTTTCAGCTCATTACTTCGGCTCATTGCGAGATCGCAGTTCCACCTTGGTCTGAACTTTTGAATACCGGAGAACTCGAAACAGACTTTTTAAAAAGAATATAAACAGTCAAAATCAAAGCAGCAGAGATCCCAGCTCTTAGTCCCTAATAATGGTCAGAACCACAACCACCGGATCCTACATCTCCCATCTTGCAACTTGTCTTTCATTCTGGACGCCGCCTCTTTTAAGCTCCACGTCCAGTCAGAGGCAGAAAAGCGGCCCCCGGATCGATAAAGCGTTTGACGTCGGAGCCCGAGGGGGCGGAGCCGGAGACGAGGAAACGCTCGACCTCCGCGACCTCAGCCTGGAAGAGGTCGTTGGATCCGGGCGGGTGAATCCCGCCAGGGCCTCCCACTTGGAGCATTTACCAAGTTATCGTTCTGTTTTTTATTTCTCAGCTCCACGTGTCCTCCGGTCGCTCGTCACGGACCGACGCCGTGACGCGGCGCCTAAACGGGGGGCGAGCGATTGTCCCCCCTCCCCGCCCCCGTGTGCATGAGGAGACGTGATTTACAAACACGATGTCCGGAGAAACAGGAGGTCGCCCTGATTCCCGGGGGGGGGGGGGGTGATTGATTCCCTGCCGGGGCTCGGATGGAAGAGCCCCCCCCCCCGGAGGCTTTAGCTCAGGCCTCTGCGCCGCCTCAGCTGTTGGATGGCAGGACGCCGTGGCTGCCGGCCAGACGTAATGTTTACACTGACGCACTCACAACTGTTCTGTACATAGTCACGGCGAATTAACGATCCGAGAGGAGGGGAGATGGTGGGGGGTGGGGGTGGGGGTGGGGGTGGGTGTGGTGGGTGCGGGGGGGGGCTCTCGTGCGCTGTTAAGATTATGGCGAGACAGGTGCTTTCGGAGTGGTGGTGGGAAACAGATTGTGGTCGGGGGGTGAGATGGGACCTGAGCGGCCCTCAGGAGCCACATTCGATCGGACAGACGCCTCGTTTGTTATCGGGCCCCAGAGGATACGTTTTACGCCGCGGTCGCCGCAGCGGCGGCTCACGTGGCGCGTTCCTCGACGGGGTTAAAACCAAAAGGACAGTTTTGGGCTTTCGTGGGGTTTTCGCGGCACAGAAAACCTTGTTACGCATCATTTTTACCGGAAATTAAGATCCTATGATGTTATTTTCTCATAAAAAGTGAAAATAAGTTTGAAGTGCAACAGCCTACTTTCTGTTCCATGACACAGTTATTTCCAGACGATTTCCCGAAAAGAGTTTGTTTCAAATTGAAGAAAACGTATGGCAGATTGTCCCGCGCCCCCCCCCTTTTAAAAAAATGTTTTTAGTGTTATTCTTCTATGATAACAATATACCCACATCAAAAGGAAATGTGAGAGACGGTAACACTTAATCGGCAGCATCGGCGGGACGTCGGTGAACAGTCGGCGGAGCGTTTAGCGGCTAAGGAGCCAGATATTTCCCTCGGGAGCTGGTGGAGACCGAAACCAGAGCTAAACGAGAGGGAACTTTGGACTTGGATTCCCAGAACCACAAATCGGAAAATGCTAAAAAGCTTTTCGTATCAATCTCCACGTCAGTGTTGGGTCCAAAGTTTGTTTCCACTGATCCCGAATGGCCCAAAAAATAAATAAATGGATAAAAACAGTCATTGCAGGTATAAGAATTAAACCTCGGCTTGATGAGGTGAATCAAATTTATAGACGTTTGCTTTGAACTCGGGAGACGAAATGAGTATCACTCGTAAAACAGAGGCGGTTTAAATATGACACCCCCCCCCTCGCTGAAGGGATGCCGGTTCCCGGTGACGTGAGTCTGCTTTGTGTCACGGCCACCTGAAAGCCTACGAGGGGGGAAAGAACCTAAAGAGCTCAGCCCCCCAAACTTCCTCCTCCCGCGGAGGCAGATGTTTCCGGGCGAAAGTCACCGTCCAACTTATCCCGCGATGTACGTCCACGCCGAGCTCAAAGCTCAGCTGCTGAGGGGAAACGGGACGCCATCGCAGTCTCTGGGATACGGGGGGGGGCATCTCAGGACCGGCGACTCTGTCCATTAGCGGGAGGATAAAGCGGCTAATGAGCGGAGGGTCACCCGCTCAGGTCTCCAGGGGGGGGCCCCCGCTGCTGTAATACACTCAGCACTTAACCTGAATCTTAACCTGAACCGACTCATTAAACATCCAGCTGTACAAATGGGAGAAAAAAAAAAGTGTCGAGAAAGCTCGACGTTCGGGATTTTTTTTTTTTTTTTTTTATTCGGGGGAAAGCGCCCGCTCGGCAAAGAGGCATTAAAAAAGAAAAAGGGGGGGGGGTTCCTGTGATGGCGGGCGAGTTCAGGCGAGGTCAGCGCCCGAGGACAAATCTGGCTTTCGTCTCTTCTCGCTTCCAGCGGCGAGCGCGAGAGGAGTGGTGCCCCCCCCCCCCTCCGAAAAAAAAGGAGAAAAGAAAATCACCTTTAACAGTTCATTTAGCATTTCGTGTTTAAGCCTCGTTCCCAGATACGTGTCTTCTAGAGTTCGCACGATCAGATCTGCTTCCAAAACGAGAGCGGTGAACAATTTTTCACAGAGAAGAAACAAAGTGACGCCTCTGGAAAAGAAAGCCAACAGTTTATCCAGGTCAGCGGACGAAGCTGATAAAGCTCGTGAGGAGGAAATGAACGAGGAGATAGGCAGAGTTTCTGTAGCGTTCCCAGTAAAAGGAAAGACGGAAAAACAAAAAACCCAAAAACCAGTGTGTGTGACCTTCATCGCAGGACTCCTCGCTGACCCTACTCTTCAAAGCTTCCCTCTTGTTTTTCATAGATAAACTCTGAACAGGGCTTTATTGTGCAGCGAGTAATGTAAAAAAAAAAAAAAAATTATAAAACACAGACAAGAACATGTGCACATATACACACCCACACACACGCACACACACACACACACACACACACACACACTATGAAACAGGAGCTAATTAAAAAGTGCTGCAGCAGCCAGTTCAGTCTCTGCCCAGTTCATCTCACCACCAGACCAACAGACCAGCGCCGCCGCCCACCCACACTCTCTCCTCTCTCTCTCTCTCTCTCTCTCTCCCTCCCTCTCTCTCTCTCCTCTCTCTCCCCTTCTCTCTCTCCCTCTCTCTCTCTCCTCCCTCTCTCCCTCTCCCTCCCCTCTCTCCCTCTCTCTCCCCTTCTCTCTCTCCCTCTCTCTCTCTCTCCCTCTCTCTCTCTCTCTCACCCTCTATCTCTCCCCCTCTCTCTTTCTCTCTCCCTCTCTCTCTCCCTCCCTCTGTCTCTCTCCCTCTCTCTCTCACTCCTTCTCTCTCTCCCTCTCTCTCTCTCTCTCTCTCCCTCCCTCTCTCTCTCTCCCCCTCTCTCTCTTTCTCTCTCTCCTCTCTCTCTCTCTCTCTCCCTCCCCCTCTCTCTCTCCCCCTCTCTCTTTCTCTCTCTCTCCCTCTCCTTCTTCTGTATATTTCTTCTCATTGCAGAAAAGCTCGATGATGTAAACCCTGTTGATCGTCGTCGTCTCACAGTGAGAAAAGCGACAGAGTCTCGGTTTGCGTCGGGATTCAGAATCCAGGCGAAATTCCATCTGCAAACGAGATACAATAAAACACAGTATCGATTTCCGGGAGAGAAGTGGGACGGAGCTGGGACGGAGCTGGGACGGAGCTGGGACGGAGCTGGGACGGAGCTGGGACAGAGCTTGGTGAGGACTCGGGACAGTTTGAGTTCATTAAATGTTAAATGCTGACTTTAACGCTGATTAACCCTTTAACTGAAACCAAAATCTACATCTAATCAAAGCGTCGCTTAAATCTCAGGATTCAGGAAACCTGGTCCAAGGGGTCGAAGCCCTGCACGCCGTGGAACCGCCATCCACCCTGATCACCCCCCACCACCCCCCACCACCGAACCCCCGCCCCCCACCACCACCACCACCATGATTACTGCAGCTAAATGCTTCCTTCACTGGCCACTGAACATCATTTGGGCACCAATTATGTTTCCGTTTTCAAAACTAATCATAAGAATATTAGTAGGAGACATGTTTGGTAAACTGTGATGACCAGTGTCTTCTCAGGGCAGAAAAGCAGCATCATTTGCCAGCATGGGCACATGAGGCTTGAGTTGAAATGAGTCCAATACTGTGTAACAAGCATAAAGATCCTGGTATTTTGTCAAAATCTGTGATTTGTGATGAATTCCAGAAGATCGCCAGGACCTCTTTACTGCAGCGCTTTGGTTTGAGGCCTTGTAGATCGAAGGCCGAGCACCATCCAGCGACTCCCCAGCCTCTTTCTCGCCTCGAGCCCCGTTTAACGGTGACGTTTCCCCCCAAAACAGCCGCAGGTTTTCTGCAGATTAAAAAACAAAAAAACCCACCCAATCAGGCGCGGAAATGAACCGGAGGACACTATGCTGGCCGGCGGGGGTGGGGGGGGCGGGGGGCGTCCAATAGGCGGCAAATCAATTTGGACGTTTTCCCAGCGAAGACGTCCGGATCCCGACGGAATACCTGTCGAGCGCCGCCAAGCCAAATGTTGGCTCGGAGCTCCACCGGCGAGGAGGGATTTAACGCCTTGCTCGGGGGCACATCTGCAGCGGGAAATAATCTGGCCGCTGCGAAACCAAAGAAGCTGAGGTGGGTGATCCGGGGGTTATACGAGCAGGGGACCGGCGTGCTCGAAAGAACGGCCCCCCGCTCTCTGCAGCTGTTCCTCGCTGGCAGCGGAGGGCCCGGCGGGCCCCGGCCGTCCCCGGCCGACTGTCAGATCGAGTCAGTAACGATCTCCTGGAAGCCGCTCAACGAACCCAGAGCCATCAGTCAGGGAAACAAAAAGCCTGCCCACAGCGTGGCTTTGGCTCGGGACGCGGCCATTCATCGCGAGGGGGTGGGGGGTGGGGGGGCCGGAGCACTGGGGCCAAGCCTTTCATGGACAGAGAAAAGGGATCCGTAACCAAACCGCGCTCAATTTAGGCCTGGTTGGCCGGGAAGGGAGGGGTTCGTGGGGGGGTGTAAATGGTAATCAATCATCCGTGGCCGGGGGCCTCGTGCAAACAGACGTCGGGGACGTGTCGGTCCGGTCCGGCGCTCGGGGCCAAAGTCGGCCGAGGATTCTCAGACGAAGGCGCAAGGGCCCGTCACTCGGAAAACAGGCCCTCTTTGACCTGTGACCCCCCTGAACACCCGCTTATCATCAGGCGCAAGGGCCGCCTCACGAACATGGAGTAGATGGACAGACTCGGGCCCCAGGTTTGAACCGTCATCCTGATAAAGCTACCCAGCGCTCCCTCACCCGCAGGGCCCCGGGGGCCGCCTCCGCCCGTTGGGGGTAACTCACCGGCGTCGCGATGGGATCTGGAACTGCGTTTCTATCCATTTCACAACCGTAACTATTCCACCAAGATCAAGTGATTCAGAGGAAACACAGGCAGCTGCCTCTGATTTATGAGGTGAAGAAATATATGATAAAAAATATTTATTTACATATATATATATATATATATATATATATATATATATATATATATATAATATATAACTTCTGGCCATGTTCAGTCTGGGGGTGTTGTTCTGTTTCAAACCAGACACATCTGACGCAGGAATCCCTCCGTGGGCGAGTATAGGGCTTGATAAGTGCATGGTTCGTACCCTCAGACTTCTGAGGGAGTCTAGAACAACTTATCGCCAAAAAACTTCTTCACGGAGGTTTGTTATCAGAGGTTTTAAGCACAGCAGCATCGCACAAACCTTTTTTATCACCTTTAAACCCACAGTATTTTCCCGATTTTGTGGAAAAGCTCGGTTTTGAATCGTTATCGGGTTCGCGGCCCCGACTGCAGAAAACCCAGCTAAGCGGGACGGCGTTCCCATCTGCTCCACATCCGCGATTCACACCGACAGCGAGGCTCTACGCGGCACGACCCCCCCGCGTCCCCAAGGAAAACAAAGGATC
>CM029120.1:3705000-3715000 GCA_016859345.1 Istiophorus platypterus
TGTGCATGTAATTTAACTATAATGAGCCTCGGACGCAACCTGTCTTATTGACACAGAGGAAGAAAATTAAAAATAAAAAGCCGGACAGTTTTTTGTCCGTTTTTTTTGTGAAGCTCGGGCCCTTGCAACAGCCGTTCCTGAATGCACCGCGAACATCTGTCTGTCGAGCCCCCCCCTCACCCACGCCCTCACCCCCCCACCCTACCATCAGCCTTACGGATTCCTTTCTTCAACAGGCGTCGTTTTTTGGCTGACTGCGGTGGTTTCGTCTTTTAAGCCCCAACAGGGGAAAACGCCGCAAATCACTGACTAAGCAGGACGCTCTCAACAACGTCTCCTCCCTCTCCCACTGTAACGGACCTGGGATCATGCGGCGCCAGCACCGCTACCAGTCAATACCCTAAAAAACCAGGAAAAAAAAGGGGGGGTATTAGCATATCAAAGGCCAGAATCTGACAAGGCCCCGTCTGCCTGCCTGAACCTAAGGAAAGTGGGGTAGGGTGGGAGGAGGAGGAGGAGGAGGAGGATCGACCGTAGCAGGAGGAGGTGGGAATTTTTTTTTTTCCAGTGGTCCAGTGGTCGAAGCTCGCCGAGTTCCTCGCCGAGGAGAAGGCAACGTAGCCTGGCACCCGCAGGAAGGGGGGATTGGGGGAATATATGGGGGGAGGGGGGGCAAAAGATAAAAGCAGGACATGATGGGAGCTCTGCTTTCTGCCTCTGGCTCTGATTAAAGCCAGCACTCCCACACACACACACACACACACACACACACACACACGTGCATGCACATACTACAGATTTTCAGTGTGAAAGGTCGGAGGTCAAACGCAGAAGGTTGAGAGGGAAGTTTGTAATAGAGAAAAAGAAAATGAAGGTGGATGAGTGATTGAAGGAGGAAAACGAGGCAAATCAGACACTTACCGTCTTTTTCCCTGACCTTAAACGCATCATAGTTGACATGCAGAAAAAAAAAATTGTTGACAATTGACAATTGTTATTTCATAGTGATTGAACTTGTCCGGAGACAAACATACGCACGTAGACATGCGTGAAAAATACTTTTATGTCACTGAACGGGGAAATGACATAATCAGGATATTGTTTCCTGTGGCGAAAATCTTCTCTCAGCGCAGTAAACTCCTGACAGGTTGATGGGGCCATAAAGCTCCGAGCGCAGACTCTTCCTGGGCGATTATATACGGTGCAGAGTGAGTCCGGATCACGCCGTATATAAACATGACATCCAGGGGTTCTGGTTATCATGTTGTTTCCACTGTCTGAGAGCCGGATATTTACCGTATGTCAAATACCTTCTTTGAAATTTATTATAGATATTTATCAAGTCTTGGAAACTTACACTAAAATGTCTGGGATTTTTTTGACAAACCATGTCATTTTCAAGTAAAAAAAAAAAATTAAAATGTGAAAAAACGAAGCAAGATTAAGAAGAAGTCACACAAAAATAACATTTATACGATGCTCTGATCATGGACACAGATTAACCGTTAGAAGCCAGAGTACTTCGATTTTGAAGGCTGGTTCGGAGAGAGCGAATTAAGATGGATTTTATGTGAGAAATCCAATTGTTTTTTTGGTTCTGTTTTGTGGCTTATGCTTATGTCACAGTCGTGAGCTCGGTGCTTCTGCTTAAGTGGAACAATCTGACTGAGAAGGGAGATGGAGATAATAGAAGAGGAAGAAGAAGAGAGAGAGAGTGCGGTGTGTGATGTTGAGAGGCAACAGACATATATACACATACATATATATATATATATATATATATATATGTATGTATATATATATATATATATATATATATATATATAAATATGTATGTATATGGCAGGCGGCTCAACAGGTGCTGTTGCGCAGGCGGACGGGGGGAAGAGAGATGGATGCCTGGTGTCAGATCTCTCCTCTGGCTTCTGTCGGCTGTCAGCGAGCTGAGGACGATGGGGGGGGGCACAGAGTGAGCAAAAGGAAAAAAAGGAAGAGAAGTGAAAAAAAGGAAAAAGAAAAAGGGCTCTTGGCCCGGGACGTTGGACGCACTGTATCCAGCTGTATTTAATAAAAAGCCCGGCAGCATTGATCTGAGCCGGGGTTTGGGAGGGGGGGGGTTCTCCAAACATCCTGCGGAGCTAAAAGGCCGGTGGGATCCCTGATCCCTGCGCCGGCCCTGATTGAGGGCTTCCTGTTTTAAGCGTTTTAACGAGGAACCGGGGAGAGGGATTCGGCTTCCAGGTCTCCCGGCTTGGACGCCTTCCCGAGTGTAGGAGAGAAAGACGTGCAGATGTGCTGACACTCACCTGCCGCCGCTGCGTTCGTGCGGGGGGTTCGGCCCAGTAGGGAGCAGGAGAAAACTGGAAACAGCCCCCCCCCCCCAAGACACACCGCCCTGGCACTATTATCACCTTATCACATACGACTAAACGGTCTGGCCAGTTATAGCCGACTTACACATCTGGCGTACGTGGAGCAGCACAACGCCCACATCTGCATCCGCGTCTTTTTGGCCGCCTGAGCTCCCATGTCCGGCCCAAACTTCGGCCTGGATTCGGTCTGTACCAGCGACGTGTGGCCCGGCTCTGGGACGGCTGAGGTGAAGGGATAATAATGTGCACATATCTACATATGTGACGCACATGGATCCGAGAGGCGTCGGCTTTTGGTTCCGTCCCATTTGATGGTTTCTACGCCGACATGTGAGCATCATGGGTGGAGATTTAACTTTGGCCTCATCATATAGCTCAGTCAGAACTGGCGCCGGTTTTTCTGCCCCTGATGCTGCAGAGTCCAGATCAGAGTCTGGACCAGAGACTGGATCCAGGACTTCAGACCGTCTACTGCCCCATGATCCTGATCAACAACCGCTGCTTTAATTATTATTATGATTACTACTTTTACCATTTCATTTAGTCCTATTATTATTATTATCAACCCCATTAGTATAACTATTGGTTTTATCTTTAGTCCCATTATTATCATATATCTTTACATGGCACCTGTATTTTGCGACACTCTCTCTCCTTCCTTCTTTCTCTCTTTGTCTCTCGCTCTCTCTTTGTCTCTCAACCCAGCCTGTGGAGCCAGGACCCCCCCCCCCCCCCCCCCGCCGCCACCCCCACCAGCCAGGATCTGATCAAGGTTTCTACCTGTTAAAGGGGAGTTTTTCGTTGCCGCTATCGCCGGGTTCTTGCTCATGGGGGGAAATGTTGGGTTTTATTTAAGTATTGAGTATAAAGAGTAACAGTCTAGACCTGATCCATATGAAAAGTGCCCTGAGACAACGTGTGAAATGATTTGAGTTGAAATTGTCAAAGGAAACAGGATGAAAAAGGGGAGGTTTCATATCAGAATATCATGGGGAAGGACCTTGAACGTTACTGGCTTCATATGTATGTTACCATGGTAACCAAATCATGGGCTTCATGGCCTGTGCAGGTCAGTTCCCATGGTCGTCAGGTGTGTTCAATAGAAATTAGGCTCATAGTTCAGGCTAATATCATTCTCTCTCAGACTGGCTTCAACCGATGCGCCGCTGGCGGCGCGAGGCCACGCCGGCGGCGAGGCCACGGAGCCAGCTCAATAACTCACAGCAGCTCCGGTCTCGTCTCGCACCCGTTCCAGTCGTCCACCCGATCAGGTTTTCATCGCTGGGCAATGATGCGATTCAGAACGAGGATAACCGGCCGCGGTGCGAGCTCTTCGGCTTTTCTGTCGGGCGGCCTCGTTTGCCCTTGAGTGTTTTTGTTTTCTGTTTTTTTTTTCACCGTGAGCCGTCTCATTGACAAACTAATTTACTCCGGGAGGACGTTTCATCTACTAAGCCGTCCATCTGTGACTCCCCTGTATCAGCGGAAGGGCAGAGGGGTGAAGGTCTCCGCCTCCGTAATAAAGACAGATACCGGTATTATAGTAGCAGGCTGCTGATTATCCTCTGTGTTGAACTGTGTGTGTGTGTGTGTGTGTGTGTGTTGTTAACGTAGAGTGTCGATGCCTCTGCACAAAGTTGAAAAAAAAAAAGTACATCTACTGGAATTAAAATCAATAAAGGTAATTTTAATCTGATGATGCCGGGGAAGCGCTGAGTTTGCCGCTTTTTGCTCGGGGAGCTCGTTATTTACCGCGACCTACTCACCGGGCAGATTGCTGATGATGGACAACCCTGAAGAATTCATGCTTGTTTTTTACATTGTGTGAAGCGAAGTCTGTGTGAGCTCGGTCGTCCGGTGCGGAACAACACATTTATCTCGCCCCCGCCTTTAGTTTGCATCCTGGCGTTAATTGGCCCAGTTAATACGGAAGCCGCGGCCGCAGCACGGGGGGGGTTCGTTTGTTTTTCCATTCGTTCAACAAAGCAGGAGCCATAAATAATATATACATATAATATCTTGTCCTGCACTCAGCCCTGTTTTGTCTCCGTTTGAATTATCTCGTAACGTGCGAGGTCTGGTCCTTTTGACCTTTGGCTGCTCCTTCTCTTACCGTCGCTCTTCTGCAAAATATCAGATAGATCTCGCTGCCAAAGAGAAACAAAAAGAAAAGAAAAAAAAGAAAGATCAAGTATATATATTTAAAGTTCCTCTGGCTGCTTCAAAGTTAAACCCTCTTTGCATTTTCAGGCTTGTGCTTTTAATGTGATGCAGCAGGAAATCTTTCACTTTGCATTAGCGGCGACATGATGCACCTCAGGTGTGACCACGGAGAAGTTAGACAGGGTTAGTAATAGAAATGTAACCAGTGACAATGAAGACTATGGGCGGGTTTACAGAAATAATACATAAAATAAGAAGAGTACATAGATATAAAAGCATCAAAAACAGGGTTTGAAATGACATAAATTTTACAGATTACAACTTTAAATGGTCGATGTTTAACCATTAAATATCGGTGGTTCTCAGGTTTAGCCGTGTGTAATTCAGTTCATTCGCTTCGCTGGGCCACAGGAGGCTCATCAATACGTCATCAAAGATCCTATGTGTAATGAGATAAGGCCTCGCGTGAGCGGAATCAATCAACTATAACAGAGTTTATGTTCCCTCTCTAAAGGAAAATTAAAAAAAAGTCAGTCAGCCTCTAAACCCACGTCCCCGCAGCTAATCATGAGAGAACATAAACAGATGCGCCGCAACGCGTTCCCATTGATGTTTTCGTGGAAATCCCTTTATCAAAGCGGCGACGGGCCTTGATGCGTGTCTGCACCTGGATCCTGGGCGGGTTTACAGAAATAATACATAAAATAAGAAGAGTACATAGATATAAAAGCATCACAAAAACAGGGTTTGAAATGACATAAATTTTACAGATTACAACTTTAAATAGTGCGATGTTTAACCATTAAATATCGGTGGTTCTCAGAGTTTAGCAAGTGTGTAATTCAGTTCATTAACCCAGCTGGGCCACAGGAGAGCTCATCATCACGTCATCAAAGATCCTATGTGTAATGAGATAAGGCCTCGCGTGTGCGTCAATCAACTATAACAGAGTTTATGTTCCCTCTCTAAAGAAGAATTAAAAAAGTCAGTGGCCTCTAAACCCGTCCCCGCGCTGTCGCCGAGAACATGACGAATCACGGCCGCCGCCAGCGTTCCCATTATTTTTCGGTGGGAAATCCCTTTATCAAAAAGCGACATACGGGCGCGATGCGTGTCTGCACCTGGATCCTGGGCGGAGTTTACAGAAATAATACATAAAATAAGAAGAGTACATAGATATAAAAGCATCAAAAACAGGGTTTGAAATGACATAAATTTTACAGATTACAACTTTAAATGGTCGATGTTTAACCATTAAATATCGGTGGTTCTCAGGTTTAGCCGTGTGTAATTCAGTTCATTCGCTTCGCTGGGCCACAGGAGGCTCATCAATACGTCATCAAAGATCCTATGTGTAATGAGATAAGGCCTCGCGTGAGCGGAATCAATCAACTATAACAGAGTTTATGTTCCCTCTCTAAAGGAAAATTAAAAAAAAGTCAGTCAGCCTCTAAACCCACGTCCCCGCAGCTAATCATGAGAGAACATAAACAGATGCGGCCGCAACGCGTTCCCATTGATGTTTTCGTGGGAAATCCTTTATCAAAGCGACGCACGGGCCCCGCGGTGCGTGTCTGCACCTGGATCCTGGACGGGTTTACAGAAATAATACATAAAATAAGAAGAGTACATAGATATAAAAGCATCAAAAACAGGGTTTGAAATGACATAAATTTTACAGATTACAACTTTAAATGGTCGATGTTTAACCATTAAATATCGGTGGTTCTCAGGTTTAGCCGTGTGTAATTCAGTTCATTCGCTTCGCTGGGCCACAGGAGGCTCATCAATACGTCATCAAAGATCCTATGTGTAATGAGATAAGGCCTCGCGTGAGCGGAATCAATCAACTATAACAGAGTTTATGTTCCCTCTCTAAAGGAAAATTAAAAAAAAGTCAGTCAGCCTCTAAACCCACGTCCCCGCAGCTAATCATGAGAGAACATAAACAGATGCGGCCGCAACGCGTTCCCATTGATGTTTTCGGTGGGAAATCCCTTTATCAAAGCGACGCACGGGCCCCGCGGTGCGTGTCTGCACCTGGATCCTGGACGGGTTTACAGAAATAATACATAAAATAAGAAGAGTACATAGATATAAAAGCATCAAAAACAGGGTTTGAAATGACATAAATTTTACAGATTACAACTTTAAATGGTCGATGTTTAACCATTAAATATCGGTGGTTCTCAGGTTTAGCCGTGTGTAATTCAGTTCATTCGCTTGCTGGGCCACAGGAGGCTCATCAATACGTCATCAAAGATCCTATGTGTAATGAGATAAGGCCTCGCGTGAGCGGAATCAATCAACTATAACAGAGTTTATGTTCCCTCTCTAAAGGAAAATTAAAAAAAAGTCAGTCAGCCTCTAAACCCACGTCCCCGCAGCTGATGGGCCATGGAGCTTCCTGTGTGTGTGTGTGTGTGTGTGTGTGTGTGTGTGTGTGTGTGTGGGTCTGTTTGGACTCGACAGCTGAGTGGAGGATAACCATAACCACACACACACACACACACACCTCCTCCCCCAAACCCACCCACTTTGAGGCCCTTTCCTCCCCCAGCTGGACGCCCATGAAGGATCACACAGGCCTGCAAAAATAAAAACAACGAAATCACTTTATATAAGAGACACTACAGCGTTAAAACCAGCCAATCAACAGGGCTCCTTATTCCTAACGGCTCAATGGAAATGTTGCGAGATTTCTCCAAAATTATCAACCTAAAACCTATTTTTTGATAAATCTTAAAATAGAAGCAGCACAGAGGTAAAGTCGCACAAAAATCTGAATCCTCAGCTTGATTCACAACTTCCAGATGCGGTAAAAGGAAAAAAAAGGCACGTTCCTCAGTTTTTCTTTTAAATTTTGACTCACTTTTAGAACCTTGACACAAAAATCCAAATCTGATGATGAACTGAAATGTTTTTGCGGGGCAAGGACGGGCCTCGGGGGCCCGGAGCCAAGCCAGTTAAAGCCGCCAGCAGGTGGGGGCAGCTGGGGCCCGCCCGGTCCCCGGGACCAGCACAGCGCCCCGCATTGTTCTCGAGGTTACTGCCCGAGAGCCCCATGAAATCCGGGGTGGGCTGCGAAAGGCTCGGCCATGGGAACGGCTCCAGAAATTAAAATACAAAAAAAAAAAAAAAAACCTCACGCTCGGCACATCTCGGGAGCCGGAGAGGACGGATTATCGTGGCCGACCATCGGGATCCGGAATCAGCTCGGGGACGGTCACCATAAGAAGCGAGCGCGCGGCGGCGTCCCCCGGACGGCACACGGGGTCTCGCGGTTAATCGCTGATGCAACGAGGCCTCTGGGCACAAACGCGTTTTCGTTTCATTGGTTTATCCCTTTGGAATTTGTCCCACTGTTAAAATGGCCGACAGCATCAGTCACGGCCACTGTTGCTCTCGAAGGGAGGAACAGTGGAACCATAATGAAATATAAAGCCCCAGATTGGATCCAGTCTATAAAACCGGCAACACTCTCGGGTTTTAATTTAACTGTGGCTGTGGACTGATTTACGTGTTTGGGGTTCCGTGATTCGGGGGCCGTCGCGTCAGCACCCCGTCTTCAAAGACGAGTCCTCCCGCTGACCGCTCACTTGAAGTGGTAACTGCCTGAGGAAAGACTGCGAGGCCCCGTCTCCGTCCCACACGCCGCCGCCCTTTGAACTGCTCCCTCTCATCTGTCGGCCGTAGTGTCCTCTTCCCCGCTGATGATGTTTGAGCCCCCCCCCCCCCCGTCTTTTTAGCCGCGGTGTCTTAACCTTCGCAGTTTTTCTTCTTTTGCTCTAATGTAAACACGTCTCACCTTGAACCCCCCCCCATCCACCCAACCGAGAGCAACATCAGACATTCAACGATGCCTGAGGCCCCGTCTACAGTTCAACTCAAGCGTCTCGTGTCCTGGTTCAAAATCCAGACGAGACCAAACACACGTTTTGTTTACACTCATCCGGCACCATTTGAGTCTCCGTGGGTGAGACCACAAATCCGACTGTGATGCATCTTGGTTTCCCGTACATGGGGACGCTGCGCTCCGGTCCAGAGGCGATGGCTCACGCGACCCTGCAATCGCATCACCCGACCGCTGGCAGGCGGTGGCGTTTACGTGTTTCTCCGACGGGGGCGGAGCCTACAGGCGTCGAACAGCGGCCGCAGATTTTCCTGAACTTACTGAAGACGTCGGAGGGGACGGTCTGTGCGAAGCGGCGAGGGAGGAGGCGTATATATGATGTAGGCTCGACGCACAAGCATGAATTGGCCTTAAACTCCCTCATCTGTACAGACCATCGAGTGCTTGTGCTGATTAGTGATCAGATTAACACTAAAACGCCTCCGTGCAAACCTGTTCTTTTATTCGGCCTCTCGATTTAGCTCTAGCTCTGTCATCTTCTTCCTCAGAAGCAGATAGAGTAGATTTAAAAAAAAATGAAAATTACAGAATGCCTAGAACACGGGGCTGAAATCCAGGACCGTCGCCAGGCAGGAAGAATCACAGTCGTGGACGAGCGGGCGGCGGAATTGTAACATCTGACGGCAACATGTGGGAAGAGGAGGAAGCGGAAAGATTCTGGAAGGCGTCCCGGTGGTATAAAAATCTGGGACGGCGTCCTAGAAAGAGAGCTGCCAGTGAAACACCAGGAGCGACTCTCTCGCCGTTTCCGGCATATGCCCACCTGGCAGCCGGCGCTGCACATGCATACCTGCGATCGTCAGGTGGGCGGGAAAGCTACAGACTTTTCTCGTGGAGACATTAATTAAACCGCCGACGTCCTCTCCGGATCATCGATTCCTTTATGCCAAAGTTATCAGGGACATGTTTTGCCATGGAGCTCGCTGGGCTATGATAAGTCATATTCATTTTGCTTTAAGTCACAGTTACTGAACAGGACTCGCGGTCGCAGCCAGAACCCAGAACCCAGAACTCCAGGATATATGGTTTCCACCCTTTTTGCAGGCTGTCACCGCTAACTTCTCAGGTTCATTCCCATCCCCCCTCCTCCCCCGAGAGGAACCAGAAGCGAGTGGGCGGGAGGGGGCCGGGCCCCGGTCGGCAGAAGCGTGCTGCAACAACCCCCGAAAACTTCTTCCATTCGGCACAAAGATGTCATTGAGCCTTGTCTTTGCACCTGCTCAAGTCGTGGAGGAGATGGCAGAGGCTCTTCCTGTGTGTCTGGGGTGGTGGGGGGGGGGATTCCCCGGCTGCAAAAACAAGCTTAACAAATGGTGTTTAGGGATTTTTTTTTCTTTCTTTCTTCAAAAGGCGAACTTCTGCCATGCCAGATAAGTCAACAAACAGGGGCCAGTGAAACTTTGTTCGTCGTGTGAGGGGCTTTTTGTGAGAGAGGTTGTGCAGGGGGGCTGGGGGGGGGGGCTGGGGGGTGGAACTAGGACCACATAAAGGGGGAGGACGCGGTTTTTGGGAGACGGCGGGTTGGACCACCCTAAATGTAAGGTTTTCTGGA
>CM029120.1:3717500-4042500 GCA_016859345.1 Istiophorus platypterus
GGTAGGAGCTGGAGCCGAGCCAGAGCCAGAGCCGGAGTCAGAGCTTTGGTAGGAGCTGGAGCCGAGCCAGAGCCAGAGCCGGAGTCAGAGCTTTGGTAGGAGCTGGAGCCGAGCCAGAGCCAGAGCCGGAGTCAGAGCTTTGGTAGGAGCTGGAGCCGAGCCAGAGCCAGAGCCGGAGTCAGAGCTTTGGTAGGAGCTGGAGCCGAGCCAGAGCCAGAGCCGGAGTCAGAGCTTTGGTAGGAGCTGGAGCCGGAGCCAGAGCCAGAGCCGGAGTCAGAGCTTTGGTAGGAGCTGGAGCCGAGCCAGAGCCAGAGCCGGAGTCAGAGCTTTGGTAGGAGCTGGAGCCGAGCCAGAGCCAGAGCCGGAGTCAGAGCTTTGGTAGGAGCTGGAGCCGGAGCCAGAGCCAGAGCCGGAGTCAGAGCTTTGGTAGGAGCTGGAGCCGAGCCAGAGCCAGAGCCGGAGTCAGAGCTTTGGTAGGAGCTGGAGCCGAGCCAGATCGGCTTTCGTACCGGTTATTTTGGGGGTTTTTTGTGGCGGTAACCACGGATTTCAACACTCACGAGAACATCCACATGAAAGAGTCTCCATGGTCCCGCCTATAGTTTTATGTTGTAAACTTTATCCGCACGAAGCCTGATGTGGCTACTTTCTACTGTAGGTCCCCACATGGTCGAGACCAAATTGTTTGCATGAGGCAAAGTGCTTATACCTGTCGCGAAAAACAAAGGCTCCACAGCCTCTTACTGGCTGCATCACATCCCGTTGTACATCACATCTCCAAGAGCTCCGCGTCTCTTGTTGGTCTTCAGAGGTCTAGCGCGATGGATCGTAGAAATCGGAATCATGGTGCGAGCCTTTGGACAGTCCGACCAAAAACAGATCCACGGGAGCGAAATTCAGATCCTGCCCACGTCCACAACTCGGCACCTTTTCCAAAGACCGCCGCGCGAAGCAGGCGCCGATGACAGATTCAATGTCGCT
Source organism: Istiophorus platypterus (assembly GCA_016859345.1). Classification (NCBI taxonomy): domain Eukaryota; kingdom Metazoa; phylum Chordata; class Actinopteri; order Istiophoriformes; family Istiophoridae; genus Istiophorus; species Istiophorus platypterus. The sequence goes on from CM029120.1 coordinate 3,718,482, forward strand.
AGGTCGACGACGAAGACGTGTCGGGCCAGGTAGTTTTGGGAGACAGCTCCAGGGGGACGCGCTTTATCATCAGTATACTGAGCGTGCTGAGATTTGACCGGGAAACGGGGGGAACACTTTAGACCGAGCAAACTGGAAAAGTCTTGATCCAGGGAACAACCTCGGCTACAACCTGAACCGCTCCCTAAGAGCAATGCGGACGAGCCTGAAACCAGAAATTCAACGGCGAAGTGATGGAGTAAACGCCTGGTCTCTGTTCCAAGCAAAAAGGCCGTACGGCGGTGAAATGAACTCAAACTCCACAGCGGCTTGCGAAAGAGGGCGAACGGCGGTGGGGCAACACGAGGCTCCGGCCCAGCGACAGATGCACCGGACGTTCTCCTTCAGATATTTATCTTGGAATTCCCACGTCCGTAGCATCGCGCCGAATCAACACTCGGGGTAAATAAGAATAACGCAGGGGTCACGGCGCCGAGAACCCAGACAACTGAAGTAATAATACTCGGGCATGAGCGAAGACACGGTGAGAAAAAAAGATGGAGGGTTCACGATAGAACGTATGAAGAAAAGAGAGAGAGAAATCAGGATGCCTCCTTCTGAGATGATGAAGGGTGACATGTGCTCGGCTCTTGTGTAAACGCTGGCAGGCCTCCTCCCACGCAGGCTCGGGGGGGGGGGCAGAGAGAAAGGGGGAGGGAGAGAGAGAGAGGGGAGGGAAAGGGAGAGAGAGGGGGGAGAGGGGGGGTGGAGAGGGAGAGAGAGAGAGGGGAGGGAGGGAGAGAGAGAGAGAGAGAAGAGGGAGAAAGAGGGAGGGAGAGAGTGGGGGGGAGGGGGGCAGGGGGGAAGCGAGAGAGAGAGAGAGAGAGAAAGAGAGGAAGAGAGAGAGTGACGGGGGAGAGAGAGAGACAGAGAGGGAGGGAGAGAGAGGGAGGGAGAGTGAGGGGGGAGAGAGAGAGAAAGGGAGGGGGGCAGAGGGGGGGAAGCGAGAGAGAGAGAGAGAGAAAGAGGAAGAGAGAGAGGGGGGGAAAGAGAGAGAGGGAGAGAGAGAGGGGGGGAGAGAGAGACAGAGAGGGAGGGAGAGAGAGAGTCGGGAGAGAGAGAGACAGAGAGGGAGGGAGAGAGAGAGGGGAGGGAGGGAGAGAGAGAGGAGGGAGGAGGGAGATAGAGAGAGAGAGGGGGGGAGAGAGAGAGAGAGGGAGGAGGGAGAAAGAGGGAGGGAGAGAGTGGGGGGCAGGGGGAGCAAGAGAGAGAGAGAGAGAGAGAAAGCGGTCGAGAGAGAGTGAGGGGGGAAAGAGAGACAGAGAGGGAGGGAGAGAGTGAGGGGGGAGAGAGAGAGAAAGGGAGGGGGGGCAGAGGGGGGGAAGCAAGAGAGAGAGAGAGAGAGAGAGGAAGAGAGAGAGTGAGGGGGAGAGAGAGAGAGGGAGAGAGAGAGAGGGGGGGGAGAGAAACAGAGAGGGAGGGAGAGAGAGAGTCGGGAGAGAGAGAGACAGAGAGGGAGGGAGAGAGAGAGGGGAGGGAGAAAGACAGAGAGGGAGGGAGAGAGAGAGTGGAGGGAGGGAGAGATAGAGGAGGGAGGGAGGGAGAGATAGAGACAGAGAGAGGGGGGGAGAGAGAGAGAGAGGGAGAGGGAGAGGGAGAGAGAGGGAGAGAGAGGGAGGGGGGGGGCTGAGGAAATGCCTGTGGCTGAGGCCTCTTATTTTTCCACGGCAGCGTTATAAACATATAGAGCAACAACGTCTCCTATAGGTTCCTCTGCGACGGAGGCCTTCTGAGTGTGTGTGTGTGTGTGTACATTTCCTTATCCATCTTCTGTCGCTATCACACGCACGACATACGACAAGCGCAAACTTCCTGTGTGAATTATCCCGCCCCGGGGCCCCAGGTAGGTTCGCGGGGGCCCGACGGCCCGCCGGGGGCCCGACGGCCCGCCGGGGCGTGAACGTGTCACAGAAATAGAACGGAGGTAAATGGCGGAGATTGTGCGTCGGCTGAATGGGCCTGACTGTCTCCGAGGACGCAATAAATGGGTCTTTGCGTCCGCAAATTTGCAGCTTAGCCCCCAACCCCCCTTTAACTAGCACAGGTAAAGCAGGAAATCCCAACGAGTTTACCTGCGTATGTACATATGAGGATTTTGTTTATTGATTATATACAGAACGAACCGTTCGGGGACGGAAAAATCACCACCACACGTCCATCACTCCGTAATTATATCAGATCCAGCCGCCAAAAGTGTTTGTCCGGTTTAGCCCCCATCTTTTAAAACATATATTTTAAATTATAAAACATTTTTTCTTTAAAGAATTATTAGAAGTTCTTTTATATATTGTGGCCATTTCAGGGACATAAAAAGACACTTTTAAGACTCTCAATCTCATCTTTTCGCGATTATCCGACAAGTTTCCGCGCACAAGGAACAAAACAGATAAACTGGCAGCGCGTTCTCAACGGAGGGTTTTAGCTCATTTTATAGGTTTATGCTCGGTTGCCAGTTTATTAGACACAACTAGCTGAAACTACTCCTTTTTAATACGACAGCCCGGCAATAAAATCCTACCCTCGACTAATATTTACTCTTCTATTCATTGACAATAATGAGGTATCTCGGTGTAATGGGGAAGTAATGACCAGCAGGACAAAAACAAAACCTCCATAAACTTTAAATTTCCACAAAAACTGAGGGAGGATTTATTTTGGTGATTGTTGTATTAGACACTAGATTTAGCTACCATCACTTAAATAACAGATACCTCGGCATATATCACATGTCCATGTATTTTAAATGAGTTTTTATGTTTAACGTGTGATATGTTTAACTCCGTGTCCCTTGTTTCTTTGGCGACAATAAGATTAAACTTGGACTTGAAGTTCCGAGTTCAAACACCACCATGTTTCTGCCCCCGCTCTCCGAAAGGCAGCAGCAGCAGCAGCAGCAGAATGAACCCAGTTCGGCCCCGGCGCCGGTAATGAGGGGGGAAAGAAAAAAGGGCCCTTTAACCGCTGGCGTTTCCTCTCGGCTTGGTCTTCCTCCTTTCGAAGCCTGGAAATCATCCTACCTGCATGTCTGGACGTAAAAAGTCCATCTGAGCAACAACATCGGGGGCAAAAAAAAAAAGTAAATTGAAAAATACAAAAATACAAAAACAAAAACAGCTACTAAAAGTGGTCGTTGGAGACCGTTGGGTCAACAACTGACTCCTCGCATGTTTTTATCCCTGTTTTTTCCCGTGTTTTTTCCTTCTCTCTCGTCAGTATGTATAATCCCACACTTTGCTCTTTGCTCTGGTTCTTGTCTGGAGCTTGCGACCCCTCTGAATCCTATTTTACTGCCCCCCCCATCCCGGTCATGCCCTCACGCTGGCGTCCCGCCTGAAGGTTTTCGGGACGACAACGGCGAGCGCCTGCTTCTGATGGCAGCCGATGAGCCCAACGCCCCCACTCCCCCATTTCTGTAGTTGATTGCCTTATATTTCACACTGTTCTCCCCTTGTAATTACCTCCGAACGGGGGAGTCACAGTGTCGGTCGGGAAAAAAATCGCCGCCAAAGAAAGGTCTTGATGTGGGCACGATGCACGCCCCCCCCCCCCGGGTTCCTCTCGAAGTCACAATTCATAAACTTTTCCCGGCGTGTTCACGTCGGCTCTCTCGCTCTATTAAAAGAGCCTCGCTGACAGTAGCCTCAGAACCACCCCCCCACTTTCAACGATCCCACTTTCTCATACTCGTTCGTTTGTGAGACCTTTTTTTTTTTTTTTGGCGACGGGCGATGAGCCCCCGGGATTATTGTCATGGCCAACCCCAATATTATAGAATTACAGTCAGACAGAGCGACTCCTGGTGCTGCGTGGACAATTACTCTGCGGCCTGGATCTCGGTGGAAACGCGGCATTTTAGAGTGGGGGGGTGTGGGGGGGCGGGACCTCAAGCCTGGCGGACGCCGAAAGCGTTGGCGAGGTAGTGTGTCCACACAGAGGGGGTGCGACTCCCTCGTTATTAGAAGGTTCCTCTCCAAGAAGAAACGCAACACCGGGGAGCCTGTGTGCAAAACGCAGAAAGAGAAACATTTATATCAACTCTTCGCCTTTCTCCCAAGGCCATAAGAAACATTACTTGGTCTATTACTCCTCTTCCTCTGGGCTCTCTGGGCTGGAATAAACCTTTGATGGCATATGGGAGCAGGCCCCCTCAAAGACTCCCTCAATCCGCGGGAGCTCCCATCCGGAAAGACCCCCCCCCACCCCCCCCCCAAAAAAAAAAACCCACCCACCCACCCACCCACGTATTCTCATGTCAGGTTTCCGAGGCCGGAGCTCTCATGGCCACCTTCTTCTGCGACTCCATCCGGGGGGACGTTCACGCCGGCGCCCGGCTCCCTCTCCTGCGGGGGCGGCGGCTCCCGGGCGCCACGGAGAGCGGGGAGATGCCTCCATCTTGTGGCGAGCGCTGTATCCTACATTTGAAAAGAAAACACCCCCGTGTGCTCCGACAGCGGCAGGCGCCCTGGAACAGGCGACCGGGCGGCTCAAGGTGGCGGTGCAGCTCCACAAGTGATTTCTTTTTTTTCTTTTTTTCCCCCTGGAGAACATCTGAGTCCGACCAGGGTCGGGATCAGAAATACAGCAGTTATAACGACACGATTTTAAAAACATCATGTCAATAATTCTGAAAATTGACATGTGTGAGATCAGTATCATTGTGTTACTTGAAAGAACGTTCTTATACCGTGAGAGAAGGAACATTGTGGCCGAGGCGATTCTTGTTTTCTGAGTTTAGCCGTGGCCACAAGCGTGTCTGTGTAGCTGTTCCCAGCTTTATCTCACCCATGTTATAACATATGTCATGTGTTATAAAAGCTTATGTTCCAGACTTAAAGCTCAGACATCTCTGTGCTGCTGTGCTGACTTGTGTCCTTGCTGCAAGATATTAAACTTACATAGACTGAAGTTCTACTAACAACTTGGTCCTTCGAGCCGGATCCCAACAGCCTTTCCGAAGTCCAGGGTCGGGACTGAAACCGTGCACCAGGGAGTCTGGGACTCCTGAACAAAGACCTCCGGCTGAATTGTTGTTTCGCTAGAGGCCAGTTTCCACTGGAAGGGGGAAAGGTGACGGGATCTTTGAACAAACAACACAGAATCGCTGGACTCAAGGTAAGAAAAACTCCCAGTAGAGAGAAAATCAAGATGTGAAGCATTACCTAGTAATGCGAAAACATCAACAGTGAGATATTGGTTAAAACAGGTACTTTAAAACACAGACATTTAAAATCATGTCCCTAAAATGTCCGAGACAAAGCCAAACAATGGAAAAAATCCTTATACTGCAGCCTCCATATTGATTAAAAAGCAAATCTGGAAGGAAATGGTGAGCCAGAGCAGGTAAGAATCAGAATTTAAACTGATCCTCCAGCTGAGAGAAAAGGTGAGAGGTGGTTTAAATGTATATATAATCTTTATATCAACCGTACGTTTAAATCCGGTCGGCTGCTTCGTCGCTGTTTCAGTCTGGTTTTTCCTCCCAGGTAATCGGTGGGCGGGGCCGTACATCGGCGCCACCTGGAGCACCTGAACCCACGTCCTCGCCCACCGGAGCACTGTGGAGGGGACGGGAGGAACAAAAGGTTTCCCCCGTGTCCGGCTGCGTTTTGCTTTCCATTCTTCTTTAGCCTCTTTCATTGGGTCTCGTTCGAAACACACAAAACTTTCCTTTTGAGTTTTCCAAGGACGACAGATATGCCCATTTTGAAGCGTTTATAAAAGGATGCATAAAAAACCCAAAACAGATGTGACATTTCCATTTGTCAGAACAGGGCAGCAATTTAAAACATGTAAACCTGAGTATGAGTGTTTTACTCAATGCAAATATCATAAAGCTTCATATAAAAAGCTGTGAAAAGTCTAAACAGTTTATGTACAAGCTTGACACCTTCAGACAGTGACATGAGATTGTCCAAACAAAATCAAAATGGCTTAAGATGGATTCGCGCCTCTGCACCGAGCCGCCGTCTTTCCTTCGCTGATGCCGAGTCAGTGCCCGAGGAGGCTGAGGTTGTTGTCCACGCTCCACTCAGACTTTGGTCGTCGCTACCGGGGGCGAACGTCTTGTGCGTAACGTAACTTTAAGATACTAAGAGACACAACATGACGCTCAGTGCATCAAAAAAAGCTTCGGATTTTGCTTTTTTTTCTTTATTAACTTGATTCTACGGGCTAATTTATGCACTTTTTCTGGATAATGTCATAATACCAAGGAACTCATTCCTCCACGACAACCGAGCAAACTCTAGCGGCTGATGACGACCACGAGATGCGGTTGAAAGCTCTAGAAAAAGCTGGTAAGCGGAGCAGGAGTTAAGGCGAATTTCGCCGAGCTATGATTTCCAAGGTCAGACGTAAGGTTCAAGTTCAGGTTCGACTCCTCGGGTCACAGAGATTCGAAGCTTGCGTCACTGTGGGTGAAGGTTTTCACTTTGATTTGCTGAAATCAAAATTAGGTGCTTCTTACTTTCAGGACTCAATATAAACAGAACTCACACAGTTCGGTATCAGCCGCCGATTCAAGTCTGATTCAAGTCAAGATTCAAGTCTGCAACCACAATACTCGATGGAAAAACTTCCATATTTACTCTATTCTTCTTTTTGACGCAATTTTTTCTGCAACACAGACGTGAAAAAAAGAAGAGAATCCTAAATACTAAAAGCCTCACTTTTTACCAGGCCTATCCTGAATGAAACAAGAATACGGAGACAAGCTTTGATGAGAGGATAAGAAGCAAGTGTCACAATTTTCTCCAGACGCCTTAATTAGCCCCCCCAAAAAAAAGAAAAGTTTTAAACTCTTCAAAGAAACTGATTAGCTGCTTCAGGCCTGAGGACATGGGGCAATAAAAGCTCGTCGGAATTGTCAAGCAATTTTCAGTTGAGACCTTTTGACAGTTCACAATATTAATACATGCGATTTAATTGCCCCCCCTCCCCCCCGGCATTTAATGCATGTAACAAAAGCGGCCGGTTCCCTTTGAGGAGCATCAGAGATTATAAAGCATTTCGGCTCCACGAGGCATTTGTCTGGTATAAATCAGGCTAGCATGCGCTGTTCCGCAAGAAATCACATCACAGGCTTTATTTACATGTAAATAGAGTCAAAGGCACCTGTAAGGCAGACCTGTGAGACAGCGACAATAAGACACAGACATCACACTGCCGGGAAACATCTCACTGAAATAAAACAAAAAGCTGAAGAACACCGGAGGGCAATGGCTTGAAGTCGACTCCACGTCCTCACAAAGGGGCAGCAACGAGCAACATGTTGTTTTGTGTTGCTGCCGTGAGGCAAAGAGAGTTTCAGACCCGGAGACTGACGACGTCTTCGGATCACAAGTGGATCGGTCCCAGTGCTCAAAAGGGGGTTAGGAAGAACTGGTTCTGGGGAGGGGGGGTCAATGTGTCAGCGAGGGTCCCCAGTTCAAACCCTCTGCACCGATGCAATGTGGGCACTGTAGTAAAGATACATTATCCGCCCCAGAATCACGATACGTCAGCGTGATAAAACATCAAAAGCACCAAACTAAACTGAAAAAAAAAATAATAATTAAATCAGTTTAATCCTCATCTGTTAAAAGTTAACGAACTGTAACTTCGATGGGCGGGGTTCAGTCTAACCAGGAAGAAAAAGGAGAACTGAAACAATCATCCTCCGAATCATTTTCCGTGGCCACCTCGGCTTTTATCAGGTTTTTTCTTGTCATGGCATGGATGGAAAACGTCAAGTGCTAATCGCCCGTTAATGGCGGTTAATCCTTTTCATGGTCTCCCGGGGTCTGGCAGCGTTGCCTGTTCGGCGCCTCTTGGATTCCAGTTTTACTGAAAAAAGAACAGCACCGGAGACCGGATCCGCCGGGGCCCGGATCCGCCGGGGCCCGGGGATCCCGTCAGTGTACAGAGCCGACGAAAGGCCGATCATTGGCGCGGCGATCAATCAAATACGGGTCAGCTGCGATCGGCGGGTCGTCGCTCAACGGGAAAAGTCAGGGACTGTTTAATCAGCCAGAGGATAAAGAACGACAGAGGGAGGACTGGCTACAAATAGTCCAAACCTCCATGATGAGACGTTTACAATGTGACCTCAGGGCAACTGATTTGTGTTGGTATTACATCAACAGTTTCACTTCTTCTTTTTTATTTCTTTTTTGCTATAGAAATGAATTTAAATGATTCAAGAAAAAGAGGGGAAAGCCAACATGACCGAGCAGTGAAAAGTTGCCAAAGTCCCATTGTTATGCCCCAGTTTATACGGTTTATCTGTGGGATAAACTCAGAAGTTGGACTCGGAGGGAAAAGTCACCGAGGCGGAAAAGCGAAGCGTAAAAACTGGGATGATCATGAAAAAATATGTTAATCTGTGACACAGTCACATCCTAAACGATCACACTGCTGCTCATGGCCATGAAAGGTAGGATGATGCCACCTGAAATATCTTTCAGAGCAAAATCTCCTACTTTCACCAACCCGGAAAGTTGAAGGAATATTAGATATAGAGTTGAGGGGACTATAAAAGATGGTAGCGCGGTGAAAAGGTAAAGTCTAGAGGAGAAATCTGCAGGAAAATCAAGACAAACGTCAGAGAATCCTAGAAAATGTTATTCTACACAAAGTGCTAATTTCAGCCGGAGTCAGGTGCGTCGTTGGAGGACTGAGGCTAAACGAGCGTCGGTCCCTCCGAGAGGATCCGGATCCAGCGGGAGTCCGCTGCGTCCCTCCGGGAGGATTTGACGGGGGGGGGGCACGGTCGGGAACCGCTGACCCAGGCTGTGCCGAGTGAGGCAGGACCTGACCACACCCCCCCGTGCTCCTCCTCCCTGTCTATTGGCTGCCGGGAGCTGTGCGGTGCCGGGATGCGGCCGCTGTCATGGGGCTTCGTCGGCCTCCTATTAAAACTCCCCGGACTCCGCGATCCTCCCCGACACTTGTTGCCGCCGCCGCCGCCGCCGCCGCCTCCTCCGCCTCCGGGAGAGGCCACCTGAGGAACCAGAGGAAGCAAAGGAAGGAGAAGAGGAAAAGCGAACCCGCTCCGGCGTCTTCTCCCCCGACTCTGGGATTTTTTTGTTCCCGCGGGGAGTGATGAACTCCATCGACCCTCAGCCCCACCAGCAGCACCAGCACCAGCACCAGCACCACACGTCCCCCACCGTCGGCTCCCTCCCACCCAAAGGCGCCCCGGAGGCCCCGGACATGGCCGCCGTCTACTGCGACAACTTCGGCAGCATGTACCACCAGCAGAGCCTCCAGGGCGCGCAGCGACCCGCCGGCTACGGCCTCGGGGACTACGCGTCGTCCCCGAACCCGTACCTGTGGCTCAACGGCCCGGGCGTCAACTCCTCCGCGTCCTACCTGCACGGCAACAACCCGGCGCCGTTCATGCCGCCCTCCTACGGCTCGCAGCGGCAGTTCCTGGCCAACTCACCTGGGTTCGGCGGCGCCGACCTGGGCTGGCTGTCCATCGCCAGCCAGGAGGAGCTGCTGAAGCTGGTGCGTCCGCCCTACTCCTACTCGGCGCTCATCGCCATGGCCATCCAGAACGCACACGAGAAGAAGCTGACCCTCAGCCAGATCTACCAGTACGTGGCCGACAACTTCCCCTTCTACAAGAAGAGCAAGGCCGGCTGGCAGAACTCCATCCGGCACAACCTGTCCCTGAACGACTGCTTCAAGAAGGTGCCGAGGGACGAGGACGACCCAGGTACCGGGGACGCGGCGGGGCGGCGGGGGAGACGTTATTCTAACGGACGGGTGGCGCGTTTAGGGCCCAGGTTAGTCCCCTGGGAGTCACCTGAGGCCGAGCGGAGACTCGGACGCTCGGGAGAAACGCGGCGAGTCGCGTCGGTGACCAGACGCTGGTGGCATTGACCAGTTGATGCCGAGTGGGAATTTTATTTTGAAAAATCAGCGTGCGCTCAAGGTTTGACGGCGGTGGAGACAGAAGCTGCTGTAAAAAGAGAATAGATGAGTGAAAGTAGGAAGGATCGATACGGAGAAGTTCTAGATTCTAGATATACGTTCTAAAAAATCTAAAAAAGATCAAATAAACGGCCTTTCTAAACACTCCATATGAAGTAGGAAATATTTGACGTTTTTCTTGGAAATGCAGCTCTGATTTTACAGCATTCGTTTTCTCGGAAATGCTTTTGTCCATTGCACTTAAAACATGACGGGATGTGGTTTTTTAACTCCAGCCTGTGCCTCGGTCTAGACCTGAGTGTCAGTTGAGTCAGGGAAGGTGTTGTTGTTGTTGTTGTTGTTGTTGTTGTTGTTGTTGTTGTTGTTCCGGCCCGCGGAGAGCCCTATAAATCCTGGAAATGTTAAAAAGGAGCTTCCAGCGAGACGGGAAGAAAAGTATGGGATGAATGGCGACAACTTCCTTGATATTTAGGTTTGAAAATGAGGGATAGAAGTTTGCTATGACAGAGGCAGAGACGCATCTTGGCATGAAAAAGGCTGAAAAATGGGTGAAATTAAGCAAAAAGGGAAATTCTGCGTTTTATTCAGACCTTGCAACCTGCACATAATAGGAGAAGCGTCGTGCAGCCGAACCCGAGACGGTTAATGTGCAACGTGTCATGTGTCTCACTTTCAGGAAAAGGAAACTACTGGACGTTGGACCCAAACTGTGAAAAGATGTTTGACAACGGAAACTTCCGCAGGAAAAGGAAAAGACGCTCGGATCCAAGCAGCGTGGGAGGAGCGGCGGCGGCGGGGACCACGAAGGTGGAGGACGGCAGGCCGGCCGTGGTGCCCTCGCTGAAGCCCTCAGACAGTCCCCAGCTCCTGGGGCCGTCCTCCCCGGAGATGGAGGCCATGAGCGAGAGCCACAAGAGCTCGCTGTCGCTGTCGACGTCGTCGTCGCCGCCGCCGCCGCCCCCGCCCGGGCTGGCCTCGTCCGCCCCTTGCTTCAACAACTTTTACAGCAGCATGTCGGCGCTCGGCCCGGGGGCCCCCGGCCGGCAGGGCTCCCTGGGGCTGGTGAACGAGCTGTCGAACCGGAACATTACGGCCCTGAGCCCGTACCACCCGGGCCACGGCGGGCAGGATGCGGGCGCGCCGGAGCACGGCGAGGGCTTGCATTTCAACCGCGGAGTGTACTACAACGCATTTGGCGGCGGGCAGGGCGGACAGTTCAACGGCCACTTCTACAACAGCTTCAGCGTCAACAGCCTGATTTATCCCAGGGAGGGGGCCGAGCTATAGGAGCCGCTTTTTACCCGCGACTGAACCACCTATAGGGATTTTCCTGCCTCTGTGTACCACTCCGAAAAAAACACACACAGACACACACACATATGCATACACATGCACACACAGTGGCGTTTCGGCGCGGAGGTCAAAGTTCAGGCTAGCCGTCGGCCTCTCTCCGTCACGGACGTAACGCCGATGGGTTCACAACAGAGATCAGAGAACGTAAAAGTATTTTAGCGACGCTTCTTTTAAGGTCTCAAACTGTGGGAAACAGCAGCCGGAAAGTCACACAACAAATTAGTACTTATCTTTATTTTATTTTTTTATCTTTTATTACTATATAAAAGTTTCTACTTTGCTTTAATGTTTTTAAAAAAATTATATGTATATAGATATATATGTATGTATATGTGTATATGTATATATATATGTATATATATATATATATATATATATATATATATATATATATTTGCAAAGTAAGTCAACCACTGAAAATTATATTTTTTCTGATATTTTAGCATCTATTTTTAACACCCCCCCCCCCCGGGGCCTTCGTCGCCACAGCCAACTTAGCTTTCTCTCCGAGCAGCTAAATTCCTTACACTTTCTTCTTCAAAAAACTGTTCATTTTCATGAATCGACGTTAAATCTGCCAAAGTTGCCTTTTGTGAGACCGACGTTACCTCAATTTAAAAAAAAACAAAAATATACAAAAACAAAACAAAACAAAATAAAAAAAAATAAAAAGCAAAAATAATCATTTATGGGATGAAAGTGCGCCGCTGTAAAGGGTTGATCTGTATATTTACAACGTTTTCCAAATGCAGCAATAATTGATTTTATCACAAATAGGATACGAAAACAGGGCTTGCCTTTTTTCTTTTTTTTAAAAAATATATCTATATCTCCTCCATGTTGACTGAAACCGCAGCACTAAGACTCATGTAAATTCTTTTTATAAATGTGTATTTTTGTAAATTATAAAGATAGTTTGTGACTATTTATGCTATTTATGCTCATAGGCCTTTTTTTTCTACTGTTGTCCGAAACATAGTTTGATTCCAAGCAGAAGTGAATGATATTAGCTTACAAAACGTGCCGATAACAGTATCACTAAAACCCAGATGTCAAAAAATATATATATACATATATATATAAAAAAAACAACCTATATGCTGTGTCATGGTTTCTCTCAGGATTCAATGTGACAATCATTGGACGGCTTTTGTATCTATTATTGTCTTTTTTTTTTAATCTTTATACAGTACGTACAGCTTCCAGGCAGTTTCCAACTGTGATTTATAAATAAATATCCTGTGGTCTCTACTGTATTGTCCTGCATCATTTTCAAATAGGGCATCGGTGTGTTCGGCTCTGAACGCAAATCGACTTTAATCTCGTATTTAATTCGTTTCCACTCCATTTCACCTCAATGTTGTCTCAACCCTGCTTGATTTAGTGCTGTTTTTTTTCTATTCATTTCTATTCATTTTCTGTTATTATTTAGTTTTTAACCTGGTGACCCTGTTCTTTGGAAACTGATTTTTCAGGAATAATTTTGTAGTTTATGTTATGGTTTTTTGTTTTTTATTTTTAAAGCTATATCAGGGTATATTAGGAGTTTTAGCTCTTATACCTATTGACATATGATTGTGTGGCATGTGTACAAAAGCCTGGCTGCAGGATTAAGGTTGTGAACCGAGTTATTATTCCTCGTTCCCGATATCTGTGTTGCTCGGTGCATGACGCCAGCTCCCCTTTTCACTCGAGTGGTTCAGGATCAAGTTCGCGTCCAACTAAAACAGAATTAAATCCACCTGCCTCTTTTATTCTGTCAAGTCGGCTTTAATTCCTGTCAGATCAGGGACGAGCGTTGAGGAATGATGTTTCTCTCAGACGACAGAATCGTATAATTTAATAGTCGTTTACAGTTTGCCTTAATTTTGCTTCCTGCCGCCCGTAAAGTGGAGATCGTCGCCCCGGCTAAACTAGTTGAACCCCCCCAACCCCCAGCAACTGCCTCATCTGTCGCCTCTAATACCCTTTTATGAACCTAAGCAGGTCAGAAAAGAAAACTTTTACAATCATAAACAACAAGCTTTCATGATAGCGCTTCATTTTAAGGGTTGGTAAATGCCTTGTAATTTCCTGGGAAGTTTCTCAGAGGGAAGTGTGTTGTGTAATTGGTGTAAAATCACAGTCAGAAAGGGGACGGTGTTCATCTGGTGCAATTCCAACTAATGCGTTGGACTGAAGTGCATGTTTAATTAAGGGGGCCTTTTGTTGTGTGCACAGGTGGTCGGTTTAATCTGCAAAAGTGGGACATCCTTCGAGGGGAAAGCACCTAATGCAGCATGTACGGAGAATAAAGAATTGAAAAGTTAATGAATATTTGCATGGCCTTGAAGGGAGTTTTTGCTTTATCTGTGTTTTTTTTATTCCACTGTGCTGATATTCTGTGCAGCATTAGAAGGAGACAAAACTTCCCAAATTCTTATTTAAAAATAACTTAAAACTCAACAGATCACATCCTCAAAAATGGTAAAAGGTTCGACACCATAAGAAATCGCTAGAGTTTATGTCGTGTTTCTTAAACGTGAGTTTATCGATTTCCTGCTCTCATGTCACACCTAAAGTCCCTCAACAAGAGTTTTCGGACGGGATGTGTGTGTGTGTGTGTGTGTGTGTGTGTGTGTGTGTGTGTGTGGGGGGGGGCTTTCAAAGTTCAAGTTTTGGAGGTGAGCCAAGCTCCTTGCAAAGACACCGCAGTTGACAGACGTCTTGATACAGAAAATGGCGAAACAATGGAGCTATTGTGGCCCCCCACCACCCTGAGCCCCCCCCTCCCCGGGCCCTTCACGCCAATCCGCATGTATCAATTAGGGACTACTCTGAAGATATCCCCCTCAGACCGGCCGGGGTTTTAAGCATCCCTTTTGTCTCCCCTCTCCGGCAGTGTTTGCCCCAAATCGAGAGGAGGCCATCTTGCTTTGTTCCTGTTAAGAAACGACGCATCAAGGGAAAAAAAAAAGGGAGAAAAGAAACCCCCCAGTGCAGAAATGTGCCACCCATCGTGCAGATTAGGGACAGTATTTTGACCATCTCTCTGGCCTCGGCTGTTTATGATTCACACCGGGGAATGTGTTCCGAGGTGCTTAGGTGTTGCGCCGCGAAACCGACACCATAGCACTTTCCCACCGGCCTCGGATTTTGGCCCCCGCGGTTAATGGGTTCTCACCGCGAGTTTCGGTGGCCGGTAAAAATGTGTGAAGCCGCTTTGTTTCTGTCCTGTGTCCTCTTGGATTTACCAGTGGATCTAAATATAGTTAAAGGGTAAATGATGGTAACAATAAAACACTGTTGAAAGTCTTTCACCTCACACCCTGTATTCATGTGGCCCCTTGGTTTAATTAATCATACTATGACCCACTAATTAGGGCCCATGAATTTATCCTTTCAGAAGCACCTTCGTCGTAGCCAGAGACTCTTTCTGACGCCATCCAATTTTCACCAGGATCGCTCAGAACCGCGGATCGGTCGGCGCTTTTGTTTTGGGTTGTTTTTTTTTTGACACGCTGACGCGTCTGAAAGGCTTTTCCTCGTCAGCGCAGGGGCCCGCCCTCTGACTCCTCAACGACAGTCCGATGACCCAGATCTGGCCCTCGAGGTTCAAACCCGGTACGCGGTCAAAAAACCCGAAAACAAAAAACCCATTTCCACCCTGGCAGGCTGCAACGTGCGCTGTCCGGTTGAACGAGGGCACCCCACTGTCATGAGCGGGGATCCGCTGACCCGGGCTCTGTTTGATCACCTTCCCTTTTTGCGCCTGGAACATCGGGCACCCCGTCCTAATTTGGCAACCGCGCGGCTCCATCGGGTGACATTTGAAAAGCGGCATTGTTTGGTCCCGGCTGGGAAGCAGGTTGAACACGGGACCGCGGGTGCTATTCCGAGGGGTGGCGGAGGATGGTGAGGGCTGGGGGGGGGGTGTCTGTATACTGCCAGTTCGTGTCCTGAAGCGACCCTGCAGGGCCCCTGCCTCGCTAATGAGAGACGTTGTAGGAGGAGCGTGGAAAGCAAAACCGTTCTGTCGCATGTTCAGGTGAAGGGTCAGGTGGGGGTGGGGGGGGGGGGCAGCTTCGTCGACGATCTCTCTCTGGGATGTTAAATGAGGACGGATCGTTTCAGGGTCGCTTGGTCGCCAGTGTCCTCAAACCAAAAAAAAAAAAAAGATTTTTCCCTCAAAACTTCTAATGTTTTGTTTCAAAGGTATCAACTTTTTTTTTAATCAAACTGTTTTACCAAGGTGCAAGAGGTGGCTGTTTAAGTGCCCCCCCCACCCCCCCGTAATCCTATTGCTTGATGGCTTTAAGGTACGAACGGCAGACAGTGGTCGAGTCAAGCTTTCTCTGGATAAGGGGATTGCTCGCTGCGTTTTTTGGCATTCGATCGGAGTCACTCGTCACCCAGGAGTCACCCTGGCTGAACTTTTGAACCCTCGCTAAAGTTTCCCTTACGGCCGCTCACTGGTTTTCAGGTCAACCGTTACCAGGCAAAACTGGAACGAGAGGCGTCAGCGCGGGTTTAAAATACCTCAACATGGGCTGTTTTTAAGTTTTCAAAAGTGACTGGTCTGATCACCACTTAAGCAAATTTGTTCAAAGGTGCAATATCTCCAAACCAGTGCATAAAGTAGAGAATGATGGGCATAATGTACCTGAACAATGGTGAAGTTTGGATCCAGATCCTTTACTTAAAGCAGGATATTCTAAAAATGCATCGGGAAATATTCTTAGCAAAAATGTAGTTAAGGTGTCAAACGTAAAGGTGCTTGTAGCAGTGGCCCCTGAGTGGATCATATATCACATTACTGGCCTGTTATTACGGATCCAAAATGCAAAGTTTGCAAAATGCATCATGTTCGGGAAGTTTGTGGAGATTTAATGTACCTGTGATGTGCAGTTCACCTGCCTCTGTTGGTTGAGGAGCATAAACCACTACAACGTCAGCAAACAGTGACGGGGAAGATGTTTTAGCGGAAGAATGAGAGCGAGGGGTGTGTGTGTGTGTGTGTGTTGGAAAACATCTTGATGGGTAGTGTCCGGGAAGGAGGTTGTGGCCGGGGCGGAGTGGGGAGGGTTTGATCGCGGGGCGGCCTTTTTTTGGGGGGGTGGGGGGGTGTCCTTGGTATGATTTGATCCTGGAAGGCTCAATTAAGTGGTTCGTTTACCCCTCGTGTGGAGCTGGTGAATTGGAGCCAGGTCAGCGCCGGGTTGAGGTGTTGTTCATTATTTTTCCGCCTGTCGGATCCCATGAGCGGCGGCTGGAGACGGTGGCTGCTCGGCGGCCGAGGAGCAAAGGGCCTGCCGGTGGGGTACGTCAAACACACTCAAAGCCTTCTCCCCCCTTCGCCCTTCGGGGGATTATGATCAACAAAGCATGTCCCACACCTGCACCGGCCGGGCACAATGGAAACTCCGCGGGCCAATGGAGACGCAGGGAGAGACCAGTTATTAGAGGCCCCCACCAATGAAATGGATTACATTAACCCCTTCTGTTGTTCTTCCTCCCGGGGCTTAAACATTGAACTGACAGACTCCACATCCCATTGAGGAAAAAAAAAAAAAAGTCCTGGTAACACTTTGTTTCAATAACTTTATTCCAGTTTATCTGCCGGTGGGGAAGCGTTGTGTCTCTGCTGTTAAACTGCGCGATGACTTGTTGAAATGCCGTAAATCTGCACTGGAATTTTTGGGCCGGCTGGTTTTTACCAACAGTTGTTGTTGACTGTACAAAGCAATAAAGCTCAGGAGTTTATGAGCGAGGATCTGAGGAGCCCGGAGAGACTTTAGTTGCTTTTTCTTTAACAGAGGAAGAAAAAAAAATGAAATTTAGAAAACGAACAAACCAAAAAAGAAGCATAGTCATGACAGAACCGAACAGAAGGATCCGTAGGAGGCGGCTTCGGTTACAGCGAGAGACCTACAAGGTTCTCGTGGCCTGTTTGGGCGGAGTAGCTCAACGAAAAGCTTTATATATAATTAGAAGCCCTTGAAGCGATGCCTCTACTCTGTAGTCTTGATAAATGGCTGTAAAAAGTTATCAGTTTTGTTTAAATAGACTCTGATCCCGTCACCGAGTGGATCCCGACCCGAGATGCACCAGAATCTGTCGGGGGCGGACGGTTTGTTTTGGCTCCGTCACACTGTAGGTTTCCTACTGTAGATCATTAAGTAGAGCCGCATGCTGCAAAGCCCGATGCACAGAAGTTAAGAAAATCCGCGGCAAACAGCTCAGCCGGACATAATCGGTTGGGGGTGCGCGTCGGACGCCGGGCGTTGTGGTCGTCGGCTCCAACCAGAGCGATGGCTTCCCCCGGGCGGTAGGAAAATACGCTAGAAGCCGGTTCAGTGTATGTTTGGAAATCAAGACGTGCTGTGTGGTTAGTGGACTTAAATACAAAAACAAAACAAACAAACAAACAAAGAAAAACCCCGGCAGCATGTTCCTGTG
The DNA here is from genome assembly GCA_016859345.1 of Istiophorus platypterus. Taxonomy (NCBI): domain Eukaryota; kingdom Metazoa; phylum Chordata; class Actinopteri; order Istiophoriformes; family Istiophoridae; genus Istiophorus; species Istiophorus platypterus. Next base: position 3,736,230 of record CM029120.1, read on the forward strand.
AGCTTATTCTGCTTTATTACCCGGTGTAATCTGCTCGGGGTAAGAGCATCAACCGATTGCGTAAGCTTAAACCTGAATGTCACTAACTCGCTCGGCCGCGCCGGACGTGTGCTGTGCATTTTGCCCTATATTTTTGCTGATTTGCCGCGATATGTTCAGGAATATCACCCCCCCCCATATTCTCCATATCCCGTTCCTCGAAGCTGTGTCAACAAGTAAACAGTGGTGTTTACCCATAGCGGCGCGGCGGTGACTTAGCCCGTGAGAGTGTTTGGGCTTCGTTTCACATGTGTTTGGGAACAACAGAGCAGGAGGAATACTCAAATATTTTCGACCGAGGAGGGTGCCGGTCCCCGGGGAACCCGTCATGGGCGAATTAGACCCAAGCTCAGAGGAATGTACATCGCTGCCCTCGCCCTCGCCCCCCTCCCTGATACTCCCACCGCCGCCACCACCTTCCACACAAACACACACACTCCCTCCCTCCTCCCCTCTTTTCCCCTTTAATTGGGCCCGTTCTCCTGGCACCTCTCCAGATCACACTGTCACTTTACACTGCGTAATAAGCTATTAGCCCCAGCCGGACCGGGGCTCCGCCGCCACCCCGCGCTAATCGACATGGACATGGTCATTGTGTGGGACCGGGGCCGAGGACAGCACAGTCCGGCCATTGTTGCTGCCCGAAAACCTCGGAGGCCCCCGGAACGCCCACGCCCCTGGCTCGCGGAGGGGACGAGTCGGGGGGCGGGGGTGGGGGAGGACGGGAGGTAAACAGACGGGGGAGATCAAGGAGAGGTGAACTCACTCTCCCTGCCCCCTAGGAAACAACAAAACAAACTGTAACACCTTCGGTTCAACCATCCTGCTTTGGCAAAAATATGACTTTCCGCCTCGTCCCAAAACAAAGGAGCACCTGTTAGGAAATTAGACCCCAATTAATCTGAAACGACACCAGCAACCGGCAGCTCTGTTCTGGCTGGGTTTGAAAAACTCCCAGAAGCTTTTGTAAACCCACTAAAAAGGGATTTTTGTATAAGAAATTTTAATTTAAAGCATTAATCAAGGTATATGTTCCCTTTTTTGGGGGGGGGGCTCCCTTTGCACCGATGGTACACAGATTTTTACAAAACTCCACTGTGCTGTTTTCACATGGTTGTAATATATTCGAAATGTTAGACTTACTGCACATTTGTGCTGTGTTCTATTTCCCCTCCTGCTAGTCTTTCCACCGCAAATGGCCTTCGATTTTAGGGGCCCGTCTTTTCCTCTTTCGCCGCACGCCGGAACCGAGGAGGGAACCTCGCTGAGCCACGTTAAATCTCCCGGGACAAGTCCCGACACCTTCCAGGCAGAGAACCGCGGGGTTAGACGAGGCCTTGGCACTGCAGCCTGTCTGAGGCGCTAATACTTGCACGCGGCCGTTTTCGCAGGCAGGCGGGCAGACAGAGCCGCATTTCATGTTTTGGGGATGTACAGACTTCGCACTCGATGCCGCGTGTCAATCTCTCGTTTGTCATCGGGAGGAGATCCCCCTGCAGGAATGACGTACAGGCGCATAAATCAAGTTGCGAGGGACGTCTGTTGATAGGAGCGGCGCCTAATTACCCCGCTGGAAACCCAAACAGTGAAGTTTCTTCAGGGTTTTGTATTTTTCTTCTAATATCAAAGATGTCGGAGTTAGAGCGTGTGTGTGTGTGTGTGTGTGTGGAGAAGCGCTACAGGGGATGCAGGGGCAGGCTGGGACAGGGCCGTGAACAGGTGCATGATGGGGGTAGTGCAGGGAGGAGCCCCCTGTGGTTCAGGACGAGAGACTGGCAGTGGTTAGGTGTCGGGGGTGTGTGTGTGTTTGTGTGAGTGTGTGTGTGTGTGTCTGGGTGTGTATGTGTGTGTGTGCGTGCATGTTTGTGTGGTGTGTGTGTGTGTGTCTGGGTGTGTATGTGTGTGTGTGTTTGTGTGAGTGTTAGTGTGTATGTGTTTGTGTGAGTGTGTGTGTGTGTGTTTGTGTGAGTGTGTGTGTGTGTCTGGGTGTGTGTGTGTGTGTCTGGGTGTGTATGTGTGTGTGTGTTTGTGTGAGTGTGTGTGTGTGTCTGGGTGTGTATGTGTGTGTGTGTGTCTGGGTGTGTATGTGTGTGTGTGTTTGTGTGAGTGTGTGTGTGTGTGTCTGGGTGTGTATGTGTGTGTGTGTTTGTGTGAGTGTGTGTGTGTGTCTGTGTGTGTGTGTGTGTGTGTGTGTGTGTGTGTGTGTGAGTGTGTGCGTGTGTGTGTGTGTGTCTGTGTGTGTGTGTGTGTGTGTGTGTATGTGTGGAGGAGAAGGATCACGAAGGGGTTGTGCGAGTGAGAGAGAGCATCAGTCCTGATGGTTCCCAGTAGGTATGATGGTGGTTAATGCGTGCGTTAGTGTGTGTATGATTTTGTACATGTGTGCGTGTGTGTGTGTGTGTCTGTGTGTGTGTGTGTGTGTGTGTATGTGTGGAGGAGAAGGATCACGAAGGGGTTGTGCGAGTGAGAGAGAGCATCAGTCCTGATGGTTCCCAGTAGGTATGATGGTGGTTAATGCGTGCGTTAGTGCGTGCGCGTGTGTGTCGGAGGTTCACTGGTTCTGAGGCTCCTCACCCACATTTTTCCCGGTTCACCGCTCCGAGCGTCTGCTCTCGGGTCACGGACGAGCTGCTCGTCAGCCTCTGGTTGTGGCAGCTGACCGAGGCCACAGATTCACGGGGGGAACCAAGAACCAAGGCTGTTAAACCGAAAGACAGGTGGGGGGGTCTGAGAAAAGGACAACGAGCCCGAAACTCAGTGGGGTAAATGCAATCATGGCTATTATGGCTACTGTATCATTGGCTTGTACCATTCATGGTCCTACCGCACTTTCAGAAAATGGAGTAAAACTAGAACTAGCTTTGAGTAAAATAAAATTATTTGGACGGAGCCTCTTAACCTCTAAGGCCATAGCTTCAACCATAGTGTGAATATATCCTGGTACCATTTGAAAATCAGAAAATATTTTATCGACTGAAATGATTTACTATTGTCGTCCAGTAACAACGTTGTGATATCATATCACCATTAGAGACGAATTTGCAGTGTTTTCCGAGGGCACTTTGCATTGTAATGCATTAAAAGATACTTCACATAAACCGAATTTTATACCAAGCTGTGTTAACTGACTATAAAACCCAGAAGATCAAGGAAAAGGTTTTTTGTTTTGTTTTTTTCTGAGAGGAATCAAGTGACTTAGTCTTCTCCTGCTTTGTAAACTCCTGCCGTTTTGCTGCTGAGTCAGACGTCTCCGAAATGGTTTCATGTCCGTGCAGGTCGATTTTCATGGCAAGACGAGAACGAAACCGGAGCCAGTGACTGCACGGAGGATGCCCAGTGCGGGTGTTGGCAGTTCCACCTGGGCATTTACAAGTTAAGCGCCTTCAAGGGCACCGCGATGCTGGAAATGAGAGAGATCCTCTCAGAGAGGAGGGGGAACGGGAAGGGGAGTGGCCGCTGCAGCGGTCGGTGTGTGTGTGTGTTTGTGTGTTTGTTTGTGTATATGTGTGTGTACTTTAGTGTTGTTTACAGTTTACACAGCAGCACATTAAAACCATGTTCCTTTTTGTCATGAGGTAAATACTCCCCCCAAACCCCGAGGCAGTGGCCAGGACAAACACCAGAGCCCCCCAGGAGGCCGCGTGTCATCCATGATACCCGACGGGCCGGGCCCTGGAGGGCTAACGGCTCACCCAAAGGGACACATTACCAAGGGACGCCGTAACGAACATGCAACACTTCGTAAATCATGAGAAACAACTTAAAAAATGGACGTTTTAGTTCACAGTCTTAAATAAATAGAACTATAATGTGTCAGTTTATTCATGTACTTTTCACTCAATGCTCGTCCAGTGTGAAAAGGCAGACCGAGATGCTGGTAGTTTAAAAGTTTAGGACGAGGCATCTGCATAAATCTAACCTTTGCTTGACAACCGCAGCGTCGTCTTCGTCGTCGGTAAAACTGCAAACACTGGCTCCGAAGAGAGAGCAGTCGCAGTGGTTGTTTTTCCCAAATGGACGCAAAACCAACCATTTAATTGTTGGTTATTCACTGGCAAAACGTCAAGATGCTAAGATTTCCCTGGAACTTGAACTAAATTTTATTTTATTGCAGGATGCGGACGGAAAAGGCCCAGAGGATCGTCCCATCTTTCTAGGAAGACGGATGAAAGAAGCCGCCTCCGGGTAGGAGCTGCTGCGTTTGCTGGCGGAGGTGATGGAGCAAAAGTTATCGTAAAAAAAACAGAGGGGGGGAGAATCACGAAGAAGCAGGATCAGTTCCGTGTTTCAGCGTCAAGGTCGTCGTTTTCCTGCCAGTTTCACGCGCCTGATAAATTATTGTCTTTTAATTCAGTAATGATCTGGAACAGTTTTCCGTCCCAACAGTTATCGCAGGTTTTTTTGGAGACCGGGTGAATTCGCAGACCACCTGATCGAAAATCACAGAAAGGGAAACAAGGATATGGTCTACGGGTCGGTGTGTGTGTGTGTGTGTGTGTGTGTGTGTGTGTGTGTGTGTGTGTGAAGCCAAGGGGGGAAGAGCTGGAAAGCCCCCGGCGCAGGTGCAATCCAGGGCCATCCGCGACGCTCCGTCAGCTTCGCGCTGGGCCAGTGAGGGGTTCAGACAGGGTGGGGGGGTTGGTGGAGGCTGAGATCTTCTCACCCCGCTGGCCTTCTCCTGCGCAGCAGAGCTGGTAATTTGGACAGAAAACTGGATTTGTGCCTGACATGGCCGAGCGGATCCTGGGCAGCAAGGCAGTGAAGCAGCCCGCGGTCGGGGCTCACAGCGGGGGGCGGGGGGTTGAACTCAAGATGACCAATATGTTTTCATTCGTTCATTCATTCTGCTTTCCCTCAAATTGCCCCCCCCCCCCACCACCACCACCACCACCGCTCCCGTCCTCTCACTGTACAGATCCACTTTTCTGTGATCAGCTTAGGCTGCCTCCACTCCTGAGGGTGGTTCATCAACCCCATTGTTAACAGTGCATACCAGTGGAAATACAGTTTCTCTGTGAAATGGCCTTTTCCTGATTCTTAAGATAAAAAAAATAGATTCTTTTCTTTGTAAAAAAAAAAAACAAAACCAAAAACAAAACAACAAAACAAAATAATAAGAAAATAACAAATAACAATAAAAACCTTTATTTTACTAATGTCAATTGAAAATAAAATTATAGAAAACGTGTAAAAATACCGATTGGATGTAAAGATTTTTTTTTTCTTAATATTTTCTGTAGGGTTTTGATCATTTAGGTGAATACTAACCCCAAACCTACCAACCTTTAACTCATGTTATACTACAAGCAGGCAGCTCATACAAGTTACGGAGGCTAGAAAATAATGTTGCAGGTTATTCATGGTTTATTTAGCTTATTCACTCTGGTTTTCTTTGGTGACTTAATATCCGTATGGAATAACTTCTGGAATCACAGAGCACTTGAGACATTGGTCGCAGAAAGAGAGCATGCTAGTATTCACATGTTACTTTTCACTGCTTTGAGGGGCATAAACAACAGTCTGTCCACCTCCTATATACCAGCTGCAGATGTCTCAGTGGCCAATATCTCAAAATCTCTTTTGTGTCTCTTGTGATTCGGGTGAGTTGAACCATTTAAAGCAGGGCTACTTGATTATTATGGCCACATGAGAGCAGCAGAAAAAGCTGTAGTCACAAATCTGACTTATTATCGCTTCATAAAGTTGTCTAGGTATGGCAAACCTTGGCTGTTTACATGTCCTGCATACATTAGTAGCTTATTTATTCAGTATTTTACCTCAGTTTTGGTCTCCCCCAACAAAATATCTCGCTCTCTAGCTGCTATTGCTGCTTCCACCATATTTACCAGTTATCCACTTTGTCCTTTCTCTCTTTTTGTCGCTGCTCCACCACAGTTGAGGCTGATGGGAGCGAGACGGTATCTGGACAGTAAATTTCTTGCTGTAAAACTGAAACAATAAGGTTAAAGGAGCTAAAACACCAAACAGAGCTGGGGAGAAACTGAAGTGTTCAGTCGTGGTATTTGATTCAAAGTTAACATAAAAATATTGAGCTTTAATCCCACCCCCCCAAAAAAAAACAAGCTGCGGCAGCATTTTTTTATTCCAGCGGGCATGAATGATCCACGTAGTGAAGTTCAGACGAGCTCATTCAATTGGTTCCATTATCAAAGTGTGACTGGAGCATCTGCCGTAGCCCCGGGCCGCTGTAAACTGCGGTCTGCCGGCGTTGTTTGGAATCAATAAGTCACACATTACGTAATCCTCCTTTAAGAAAAAAAAAAAAACAAAAAACAAAAACCCAAAACCAAAAAGAAACGCCGCTCTGTGCCTCTGCTTCTGCAGCCGAGCAGAGGAGCAGCCCTGTAGATTCACCTGCCAAGCTTTGTTAGTCAGTGTGAGGTCTACATCTGCCAAGGCAGGCACAGCGAAGTAATAGAAGGTAATAAAGTAACCTGTAATAGAGCATCGCAGAGGAGGGTAATTACGGTGAAGGGGTGTCTTTTAAAGGGCTGTTTGTAATGATTCATGGTTGCACAAATGCAATTTTCCTGTCACTCCCTCCCTCTCCCCCACCCCCCCACCCTTCATCACTCATTGCTGCTCTCCTGGATCTGCAGGGAGGCTTCTCCTGGGCCCTGCAAGGAGCATCTCCGCTGCATTAACCAGTCATGTTAAACGTTCCAAAACCAGCAAAAAGAAAGAAAGAAAGAAAGAAAGAAAGAAAGAAAGAAAAAAAGAAAGAAAGAAAGGCCATTAATTCAGCTAATGTTCATTCCAACGACCTCTCAAGGCAATTTCTGGTAGCACCGTAGCTTCCACCGCAAACCCGTCCCTTTCATCCTGCCCAACAAAGCAGCCCCTTCTGTGAATATTGTTATTTGCTGCCAACAATCAACAAGCCGGATGATTCAAATGTACCCGATCCGACCCATTTGCTTCCAATGAGGCGTGCATGTGCGAACATGTAGACAGGGGTTGGCCACAATGAAGAGACATCTAACCTTTTTGGTTTTTGTTTCTTGTTTTTTTTTAATTCACGACCAAGCAGATTCAGGTGATAACAGCCAAGGATCCGCAAACTATAGTGGCCTACAACTGGGACTGGATGCCGCAGATGTGCATGAATTTAATATGAAAGCTTGTTTGTTTGTTGCAAACATATAACCTTTAGGAAATAATATCAGTAACAGGAAGGAAATTTTAAAAAATAATATTTTTTTAATTGTGCATCTACTTAACAAAGAGTAGATTTGTCAACAGTGTAGTAAAATATTAATATTAAATAGCTATTAACACAATAAAACAGACACAAGGTTGCAGGAGAACAAGAAAAAAAGACTAATACGGAACATTTTGTAAGAATGTGGTGGTAAAAGATTTAAAAGGAATAAGCATATAAATGGCTGATAACACAACTAAAAGAAAATTGAAACATTGCTTTAAAGAAAAAGAAATTTAAAAAATAAATTTATACAGTCGGGAATTTATATAAAGTCATTGTGGAGCCATGTTCTTAACCTACATATCTGTCCTAAAATATTCTAAATTGAAGTTTTGTTTTCTAGCTTTTCTCCACAGCTTTCAACCGTAACCCTTGGCCTTCTTCGGCTGTGCTTTCATGACCTGAGAACTAAACTTGATTCATGTGAAAAACCAATGCTCATATATGGCTAAACTGTTGTGTGCATTTGCTGAAAAAGGGCCATGGTAAACAATTGAAAACGCCAGCAAAATTCTAGAAAGTGAAACTTGAGTTTGGGATAATTTATGAAGGTGACGCACAAAGTGAATGATTTGCTTTCTATGTAATGTACTTACATTGGATGTGTCATCATCTCTGCCCCTGACTCATCTCTGATCCTCGTTTCTCTTTACGACTCTATTGGTGAACAGTTCATTCAGAAAATAGTCAGAGCCCTTCACGTTTTTTTCACACTCTGTGCTGCAACGTTACGCTAAAATCATTAAAATCTGTTTTTTTCCCCTCGTCAGTCTACACTCGATGCCCCATAATGACAATGTGAAAACAAAATTCTAGAAGGAATTTTGCAAATTTATTAAAAACTGAATTATCACATTGACACGAGGATTCAAAGCCTTTACTGTGACACTTGAAATTTAGCTCAGGTTCCTGCCAATCCTCTTGCTGGACGTTGAAATGTTTCCACACCTTGACTGGAGCCCACCTGGGGTAAATTCAATTGACATGATTTTCAAAGACACAGCTGATAATGCATATCAGAGCAAGACGTCAAGGGGTCGATGAAAAACAACCATGTTTGGAGCTCAGAGACAGGACCCGGGGAAGGATACAAAAAACAATCTGCTGTGCTGAGGGTTCCCAGGAAAACAGTGGCCTAGATTATTCATTAAAGGAAGAAGTTTGGAACAACTTGATGAAACTGGGCAATCAGGGGAGAAGGGCCCCGGTGACGGACGTGACCAGGAACCCGATGGTCGCTCTGCCCGAGCTCTAGGGGTCAAGTGTGGAGGTTGAGGGGGAAACTTACGGCCGAGTGGTGAGACGGAAGCCCCCTCCACGGTGAAAGACACATGAGAGCTGCTTGGAGTTAGAAGAAAGAAAAGAAATGCACCTAAAAAACTCTCCGACTGTGAGAAACCAGATTCTTCGGTCATTTTGGGAGACTGGTCGTGGGGAGTGAAGGAAAATACAGAGACGTCACCGAAAGAAAACCTGGTCCGGAGCGCTCGGGACGTCAGACTGGGCTAAAGGTTTCACCCTCCAACGGGACAATGACCCTAAGCTCACAGACAGGACAACACAGGTGTGTCTGGGGGCAACTCTGTGACCTTGAGTGGTTTTTAGCTTGAGAAGACCTGCAGAGGAAAGAAGAACCGCAGCAAATCCCCAAATCCAGGTATACAAGGCTTGTCACGTCATGGCCAAAGAAGACCCAAGGCTGTAGTCGCTGCCGAAGGGGCTTCGAAGAGTGTCTGAATACCTATGTCAATGGGATTTTCAGTTTTTCATTTTTAATAAAACTGCAAAAAAATTTCTAAAATTCTGTTTTGATTGGGGCACGGTTGGCAGATCGATCGGGGGAAAAACGAATTCACTTGATCTTAGCATGAGCCATGAGCCAACACAGCAAAAATAAGTGAAGGGGTCTGAATACTTTCTGAATGCTCTGTAATTGTCACCACAAGAAGAAGCTTCGCAGCAGCCTGTGAAACCCCCACTGCCCGCCCACCCCCCCCTCCCCTTCCCCTTCTTCTTTAATAACCTGGGCTCGCATGAGACGTCATTCATGTTCAGAAAAAGTGCTTAGGCGGGCTGGAAGAGACCCGCGGCGGAGCATGCAGCAGCACACCGACACCGTCTCTTCCCCCTCGCATCCCGGCCCCAAACCAAGACCCAGACATCAAAGGCAGGTGGAGTGAAACCATGAAATTACAGGTAAGGTGTCAATTACCCTTTGAAACCGAGCACTCTCCAAATCCAGGCAAGACCGAGCTGGTCCCCTGGAATTAGAACAAATAAAGAGGAACTGAGGGGGAGAATGGAAGGGAAGGGAGGCGGTGTTGGGGGGGGGGTGAGAGGAGTCGAGGAGTCGAGGAGGAGGTTTTTATGGGCTGTGTTGACAATGTGGCATCAGTGTAAAAGGTCCTAATTCAGCTTTAAATCAACCCCCCCCCCACACGACTGCCACCTGTTGTGGGTGCGCGAGTCGTTCTGCCCGACGGAGAAAAGTCCGCGTCATCGGCGTTATTGTTTTTATTCGCACCGACTTTCTCCCACAGAGTTGGAAAAGCAGTACTTTTCTACCCAATTACATCCCTGGCCTCACTCGCCCACCTTCCTTTTTTTTTTTCTTCTTCTTCTTCTTCCTCTTCTTCTTCTTCTCCAACATCAGAGGCAAATTTCAGCATGTAATGGAGGTTAAACCCAACTAAACACCTTCTAATTTACAGGAAACAACTTTTTTTTTTATGAGAAGCATAAAAATCTTTATGGGGCACATTACACAAAGTGTCATCAAGCTGATTGCTAGTCATTCAAGTTTACAGCCTTTTAAAAGGGGAGGTGTGAAAATAACTTTGTTTTTTCTTTCTGTTCGTAGATGTTTTTGTAGGAGGAATATTACTTCCAAAATATTTCTTTTGTCAACAACAAAAAAGGAAACTGTAGAGTCATCACCGGCTTATCAGTCTCACATATTCTTTTCACTTCCAGATTAACAATATACTATTTATTATTTTCTCATGAAGAAAACTGTCACTGTGGGAATTAATTGAATTAATTATTGTTCTCTTTTGCCCCCCCCCTCTCTTTCTGTCTGTGTGCCGTGAAGACAGTTGACAGCTCATGTGGGAAAAAAAAAAAAAATCCAACCACAGCTTTGGGTTACACAACACACACACACACGCACACACACGCACACACTCACACACACACACGCACACACAAACACACAAACCCGCCGAGCCACAGACATCGCTAGCCTGGTCCAGCCCCAGACACTGCAGAACACCCACAACGCCCCCCCCCCGGGCCCCTGCCTCTCCCTGCCGGGTGGCCCGCACCGAGCAGGGCCCTCCGGAGCAGGCGGAGGAAGGTAAAAGGTGACCCGAGAAGAACGGGGGAAACTCACAACGAATCCATTTATCAGAACGCGAGTCTGAGAGCATCGAGTGCGTCGGATGTACATTTCGCACAAATCAGGTTGTCAAGGGTTTTCATTCAGTAAGTGCGTTCACGGGCGGTGTGTAAAATTCGGTCTCAGTTAGCTGATAGAGTTTGGCTCGTTGTCCCGGAGTTATTCATAAGTACTTTCATAGCTTCTTGTCCACTCTTGAAAGCTCAGGCGCAAAGGTCGCCCCTGCGCCCGGAAAAGAGCGGCTGGTGAAATGATGTCAGCGCCAGCAGCCGATGAAGATCGCGTGATGGGATCAAAGAGCTCCAGGTGAGGTGGTTGTTTCCTCCGCTGCGCTTTATATCAGATTAAGGCCGAAGTTACCGTATTTATATATAACTCTCAAAAATGTAAATTGAAAAAACAAAAAGAAAACACAGCTGAACACAGTACGTACAGGGAGGCCTTGTAGGAGCACCTGTCACAGGCTGTTTTTATAAACACAGTATTTCAGATACCAGCTCATGGAAAATATCACAGCCGGATGTGGATCCAATATAACTACAGCACAGACAGTTTAAGATTCAAAAAAAAAAAAAAATAAATACAGATGCAGTGACACAAGCTGCATATTTCAGTCACACTCTTGTTGTTGTTTAGTCTGCTGTCACTCCGTACATCATGTCTGCACTTTATGTGAGGTCCTCTCATTTCTTTTATTTTTTAATTCCTTTTTTTTTCATGCATTGTGTAACTGCTTTGTAATGTGCCAGCGCCAGTTTAATGAAGTCAAATTCCTGGTGCACCACCTGCACTTGGCACATGGCAGCGATCCTGACACAAGAGCAACAGTAAACAGGTCGAGGGCTGATTCGAATGCTCCATCGCGGCTCCTTCCTCCAGTCGCCGACGTGGACGCGTTTTGGCGGTTGCCGTGGAAACGGCGGACCGTCTCGTGATGACGCGCCCGACGGAGGACGAGGTGAGCGGAGTGTGTTCGGCCTGCCAGCCCCTCAACGGGAGAGTCAGAGGGCAGGACGGGGCTACAGCAGCCTTTTCTTCCTCATTTCTTTTTCCATCACTTAGTCTGTGTATAAAGTCCCTCCTAAGTTTTTTTAGTACCTAGTTTTAAACTTTTCAGAATCCGACTTCACCGTTAAAACGTGAGAAGCAATCAGCCAAGTAATCAGGAAGTCGCTGCAGCGTTACACGCTTTAAAAAACAACTTCAAGCAAATGTGTGGCCCAACAACATATTACAGACAGTAGCTATACATTTGTTTCAATTATATGGATTAAAAATACTGTTTACGTTCCAGAGGTGGTTGTATCCAAATACCTGAGTACAAAAATGAGGTATTACTTTAGATTTATAAATATTTTAAATTCAAGTGTAGAGAATTGTGTGTCTCAGGATTAATAGTATTTCTGCCTTTTAGAATGAGTGGCAAATAGCTATTCTAGCAAGCTAGTGTTATTTAGCTAGTCATATAGCCAAGTGTAGGTATGACTTATTCATTCATACATTATGATCAGTGTTTTAGATGTAGCAGAGCAAAACATAGGTATCACTTTGATTTAAATACACTTGCATAGATAATTATGGTTGTTTCAGAGTTAGTAGTATTCATGAGGTGTAGAATAAGAGGGAAATATCTATGCTAGCGGGCTAAAAGTTTTTGGTCATAGCAAAAATCAAAAATGACTTTGATTTACTCGTATATACGCAAAGAGTTGTTTACTTCTCTATTCACAAAGTATCCATAAGCTTTAGACTGAGTGGGTAATACCGGGTTATATTAACCTAGTGTTGGTAGCTTAAGAAAAACCTTATTAGGTTCACAATTTGTACCTCGAGATGTGTAATCCTTGTGAAATTTAATTTTAAAAAACCTCTCGCTTTATGTCACTATCGACCAGACTTTTATCAAATGTCAGGTCACCTGTGTCAGCCTTAATTCATGTTATCTCCTTAATTCTTCGCTCTAAAAACCTCATGTATTAGCAGGCTAATGTTTTGTCAGTTAACTCAGTCAGCTACACAATTACACCTGGCAGTTACTGGGTGTAAATATTTAGTATCAACAAATTACTACATGACAGCTACAGACGGGGAACAAATTAAAGGAAAAACCTTAAAAAAAAAAGTTGAGTGGAAAACAAGACAACAATCTGTGGGGCGCGAGGGTCTTCAAACGGTTTGATGAAAATGATGTGGATTATAGGCCATGGACTTGGCAATCACCAGACCTGAACCCAACTTAACATCTATAATAGACTGTCGAATGACATGTTAGGTATTTATACCTTTTTGGAAGACTGGTGTCCGTGGAGTTCAAGAGACTTGTAGAGTCAACGCCATGGCACATTGAAGTTGTTCCGGTGGCTCATGTTGGCCCGACACCTTACAGAGACACTTTATGTAGGTTTTCCCCTCAATCTGTCACCAGTGTGCGGGTTGTGTGCAATTCAGTTTCAACGTAGTAGACGCTTGGTTTAAAATTCCGCCTTGTTTGAACATTTGAAGAGCTGGTGCAGCCATCTACAGCACACATGGGCCCAGGGGTGGGTCCAGGGACCCGTTCAAAGGCTCCGCTAAAGAGGGGTAAAGTGTCACCTGTTGCACCGTCGAGGAATCAAACCCAGGTATTAAGAATTTGAGCCCTTCACCAAATTGCATGTTGTGAATGCTGCTGCCCACTTTAACAACAATTACAGTTAGTTCTTGGGCACAGGTAGGCTGTTTACAAATGTTTCAGCTGTTAAACTGACTACTTCCATCCTAAAAAATGCAGGGGAATAAATATGCATGTAAACATACTAGCATAGTGGGTGAGGCAGATAGAGCAGACAGCATGTCTGTCAACAACCTGATGAGAATAATAAGTCATCTACCTCTCTGGGCTTTCATAAACAACTTCCCATTATTAATGACTGCTGTGATTCATTGTGGGCTGCGGTCTGCAGCTCATCACAGTGTTTTATGCATGAATTCTGCTGCAGAGTTAGTGTGTGGCAAAAGTTTCCTTCAACCCCGGCCAAGCATCTGTCAATTCATCTTACACTTCCTAATGAAATTTTAGGCTTTTATTTTTCTTTCATTGTCAGGTGTTTGTTCCTTGCCTTGGACACTGCTGGCTCAACCGTGGGCATGGATCCTATCCTATACAAAACCATCATTTATATGATCATTCTCTTACAGTCAGCCCTGGGAGATGTGTGGGTTAGGCGCCTTCTTTGATGCATTTAACCCGTAAGGGGGACGTGTTTAGATACGATACAAGCAGTAGACACAAGTGCTACTTATGTTTGTTGCAGGTGAAGATATCTATAAAACCGTCATAAGAATTTGTTGCTAAAGTATCAGAGTCAGTTGCTAGGTGGCTCAAAGTTCTAGAAAATCAAGATAATATTCTACAGCAGTATTGAGGATGTGTTTTTTTTATACAAGACATTAGCATCTCAGCGGTTAGACTAGTTTTGTCTTCTTCTTGAGGCTTAGAGAGAAGTACGTTTTACTGCTTGTGTGATTGATTACTGACTGACTGGTGTCATGGCGAATCCCAGTCAGATTTGGTGGTTGCTGGAAGGTTGACCCATTTTTTTCTCCACTCGGGTTCCTTGTCCAGATTTAGATTAGGTTGTCTGTGTAAACAGCCTATTATAGCCAATAGTTACATTTTTGGGCGACCTCTAGTGACCGTAGCATACCGAGGAGCTCGGGTCGGACGGATGGGTCAACAAAAGACAGGACTTTCACACTGGAAACTTCTGTACATTACCCATGTGGAACTAATAGTCAGCGTTGTTTCTGATGACTGTTGACTGTTGCACAATTTCAACTGCGTGTTTATTTATTTATACTATGATGACAAAACGTCTTCTAATCCAAAGGAAGTACTTATGTCACCCAGACTATGACCTTTTCTTGAACCCGACCGAGTTCCCTTTGTGCCTGAACCTTACGAAACCATGACCGTTCCACAACCCTAGACGCTTTTGTTACTGTCACCACGACAGTGAACGACTGGTACAGACCTATGGGTCGTAATATTATTACCATGACAACGAAGGTCCAGGGCACCTGCGAGTGCCTATGGGTTGAATCCCAGGTTGGGGACAAGCAACCTATACGGCTATTTAGTTTGGAGGACTTGTCGCGGGGAACCCTTGATCAAGTAGCTATTTAGAGCTGCCAAGCTCTCAAACAATGTGTTGAACTCACCTTTGTCTGAGCCGCACACGCAACGACAAGCGAGTGATACTTTTTGTCTGAGTCTGCCTCCGAGGGGGTAGTGATGCAACGTCGGAGCCAGGAGCTTCAAAAACAACACAGGGCTGAAAAATCAAAGGGGCCGGGTGTTTGCTCAAGCAAGCCGTCCTGCCTCGCTGACAGATGAGGATGCTTCAGCAGGAGAGCCGCCAAGAGTTCTTAAAAAGTCTCTCGGTTCGGTGTCACCTCTCTGCTGACACTCGCACGTGCTTTTGGACCTGTTGCAAAATGGCTATTTTGTTGAGCCAAACTTTTTGGGCGAAGGCAAACAAGCCTCTAGCTGCTTGCCTACCTAAGTGGCTGTGTGTGGGTGAGATTTCCAATTTATGACTCAAACATAAATTATGGATAGTGATTACAAAACATCGCATCACTCAAGGTTTTACGAGTAAAACAGGGCCGAAAACACATGTTAGCGCAGGTAAAACCCAACAACATTGAATGTTAGAACAAAAGCATATGAATATCTCCGCTCTCTGGAGGTCTGTTGTTGTCGCCCAGCTGGGACAAGACAGCTGGCCCTCGTGCTATGCCATTACTCCGGATCCCCTTATTACAGAGAATCCCAGTGGTAATGGAAATAACCTGTCGTCCCAGGCCAGGTAGCTCGACAGGCCCATAAATCAAAAACCGGTGCTTGGGGAGGCGAGGGAGGGAGTCGGGGAGGTGCCATGGGGCGTGTGGGTAGAGGAGGAAAAAGTAGGGTAAAGAGAGGGAGGGAGGGAGGGAGGAGTTTCCTGTGCTTGTTGACAGGCTCGAACCAGGCTTGAGCAAACAGGCTCTTCAAGGTGTGAGGACCTCAGACAGACAGTTGGGTAGACAGGTAAGCTGACAGACAGGTCGGAGGTGGGATGCGGGGGCTGGCTGAAAAACTTTAAAGCACTTCATTTGCAGCTCATGGAAATGAAAAATGAACTATCAATATCACCATAATGTGATGGCTCAAGTTCCCCACACTTTTTCTTTATTTTTACTGGTGTGCTGGGTGGGTTTACCTCCTCAGTGTTGGTACAGATAATGTGGGATTGGAGTGTGGGGTTGTCCACATAGAGATTATTACTATGGAGAGATTAATATAGTATCTGTCTGTATAGATACACACACATCTATTGTTTATTTGACGATATTTATCCAGTGTTAGACAAAGCCGTCCTTCCATCCAAAGAGGTTAAGTGACACAACATGGGGTCTTTGTAGGACTAGTTAGAGCACTACTTTGCATACTGAAAAATTCGACATCACAACATAAACTTTTTAAATCCCCGATGGGAGATTGGGGAAATTACAGGAAGCAAAAGTAAACAAGAAGTGAAAAAGGGGAGGCCTGACAGAATGTGTCATGCAAATTACATGCATAGCTGCATTTACTGATTTATTGCATCACTGGGTTTTTTGATGTAGCGAGAGTAAGAGTCTAACATCCACAGCCACGTTAACTCAGTCACAGTGACGATGCTAACATGCTGATGGTTAGCAGGTATAATATTGGCCATGTTCCGCCATCTCACGTGCTAGCATGTTAGCAACATTTGCTCATTAACTCTTAAAAACAAAGTATAGCTGAGGGGAAGATGGGAATGTTACTAGCTTTGCAGGTATTTGGGCATAAACCAAAGCACTGGACAAGTTTAAACTTTGACCTGATGATGGCACCAGACAAAAAGTCAGAGGACCACCAAAGTCATTATCCTGAGAGGGAATCGAGAGTCAGTTTAATGGCTGTTGCGGTTTCGGTCTGGACCACGTTGTGGACCGGCCGAATCACAGTTCGCCATACCGCTAGCGTGACACAGAAACTAAAAGTTGTCTCCATTAAGGAAAAAAACAAGAATCTCAGGCAAATTTGTACAACATTGACCTCGGCTCGCTAACCTCAGAGCTTTCCCACTGGCTGCTGATGTGAAACCTTTGGTTGCACATAATTAGCATGCACACATTTATTCCTAAGTGGTTTGCTTTGACATAATTTGCCAAAAAGAGTCTTGTGGCATCAAGATAATCAAAAGCCATTCTCGGATTTGTTTTACTTGTTAGGGATTTTGATGATTTGCCTCTGTCGTGGGGTTAAATTCCTTGTGGTGTTGCTGCTGAACGATCCTGCCAATGTTGCTCCACTCTGAGTTATGACTGATTCGGCGTCTAATTATGATCTTGCGGACTGAAGGGGTTTGATTCCCTATGATCGCTACATTTCACATTAATTAGCTACTATGATGCTTTCTCTGCTGCGTAATGGAGTTGGTGTGCGGAAGTCAAATGTTTTGAAACCTGTCATAAAAATCTTTAGCGTCTTACAAATGTGGTTTTAATCCTGGTGAGCAACATGCAGCGTTTTCTACTAGAAAATAAGGTCAAGCCAGGATTGACACACACCTTAATTACTGCACTCATAGGGGGAATATATAAGATCAAGCTGAGGAAATTACAATATCAATTAATAAACTTCTAATGGAACTTCATCCAAAAAAGGGAAAGAGATAAATAACCTTTAGCCACAGCTTGACTTCTAGACATCTTTTAACTGATGTCTTGATGCTTGAGCGCCAATGTTTGCCTTCTTTGCAGCAATGTGCCCAAAAGAGGGAAAAATTCAACAAGACTTCATCTGGAAACTGACAGAAAAATTGTTTTTCTTCCAAATTGACCCCCATTTGCTAGTACCAGCACAAGCTCTTTCTGACCTCCGTGATCATCCGTGGTAGACGACAGATCAGATGTGGTTCGGTTTAGACAACTAAGACTATGTGGTTAAGGACAGGAAAGGAGCTAGATCATGGTTCAAGGAAACCAAGTATATACTATAGCTAGCAGACAAAGCTACCTGATCTGAAATGCTTCCTCACGACCCCTAACTGCAAACATATGTGGTTGAAATGCGCGGAAGCGCCCTTCAGCTGCAAACGTCTGCACAAGTTTGAAAGGTCCGCTGTGGAAAAAAAGTAAGGGCCCTTTTGAGTGTCTCGGAACTGTTACTCCACTTTATTTGACTCATTCACGAGCAAACACAGGACCTGTAGTAATCAACATCAGTGTGAGGCGTGAATCTAGACGAGGGTGAGCTTTGACGGAGTGTCCCAATGGTTGTGTTTGCACGGATGGACTGGATTCAGTTGTATGGTTGATCAGGTGGAAGTATTATGTTTGAGAGGAATTCAGAGGGAGGCCTCTCAGAGAGCTGTATTTATCCCTCCCATTAGTAAAGAACACTGAGGGACACACACACACACACACAGGCAGGTAGAAAGCACAATGGCACAATTGTTTTCCCAGGGAGGACGATGATATTAAATGCTTTTAATATTCGCATATATTCATTCCAGGCTTTTGGATTGTAGGCTTTTTGAGGGCTTGTTCATTTTCGAGCCCCCGGGGGGGCAGGTGGTTCTTAGACAGCGTTGCAGAATTGATGGCGTAGTTAGGATGCTTCTTAATTAGCCTGCAGCAGTGCCCCCGCATCATTTGAATGCCTCACGAGTCGGAAAAGGCCGATTATGTTCCATCACGCCGGCCCCAGCGATGTTTTCTTTGGGCACCCGGTGCTATGCGCTTGGCAGGGGTTGCCAGTCTGCTGCGTTTTGACAGAAAGCGTATTTTTTTAATTTTTTTTTTTTTTTTAAGCGCTAATCACCCGGCATGCGAAGGCAGATGCACCCCCACGCTCCTTCCTCCCCTCCTGCGGGTGACAGTTATTGACAATCGGCCCCCGGTCTAGCCATAATACGCTGGAGGCAGAGGAATCAACTGCTTCCAATATAAACATTGCAGGGAGAGGTGCTTCAGATGGGGGCAGATGCCTTGACAACTGTAACTATGTTCAACAAATTAGTTGCAGAATCCCCGGGTGTTTACACTCTCTAAAATGAAAGAGATTGGCTTTCCCCTGACTGACAGTCGGGATCCTTCAGATTTTGGCGTTTTGTTTTTTTTTTGTTTTCGTTGTTGCGGTCGTGGACGGGCGAGGGCGGATGACACCCGCTCCCATAGATGCCAGTCTGATCGCCAGAGGGTCAGGCTGTGTCTGCAGGTGGCTCTCGTGTCTTGTTCTAGACTTTCGGCTGAACGGCTCAGGAAGCGTCTTTCGACTGGTGTCGGCTTGGCGGTCGATTACACAGAATTGCACTGAAGTTCACTCCGTGGGCATTTTAATCCTCTGTCTCCTGAAATATTCCTCTTCCGTGTCTGATGTCTGTTTTAGTGTGTGTGTGCGCGCGTTAGTGTTTCCGAAGCCAGGATAAAAGATCGACAGGTCTATTCACACCCGGAGATCTAGCCGGCGTCTTCGCCTGTTGAGTGGCTCTCAATCTTGTGTGAAAAAGGTCAGAAGGGGTCGGCGCCCGGGAGCGACCCTCGGCCACTTCGCCCGCTCCTCCGCTCATCCCGCGTCTGCATCCGACGCTCGGTCACACCGGCTTCAAAGGAGGCAGCTCATCGCATCCCCGCACATCAAAGACCCCGCCGTCGGCGCCCGCCGTCAGCGCCCGCCATCAGCGTAGAAGACACTCGAGCATACCGTGTAAACGCTGAAATCTGACCTCTTCAGCACAGCGTTGGTGCTCGGAGATCAGACCGCTCGGTCTGGGATTTGAACGAGCAACAGTCCAGCTGTGAACCAGCTATTTACATGCTGGTTTTCTCGGATTCACTCTCAGTCTGTTTAACCTCAAGGGCCTTTTATTATTTAATTATACCAGACGAGGCCCAAAAAGCCGAAAATATCTGGGTGTCACTTTACAACGAAAGCACATTAAACAGTTATTGCAAAAGATTACTCAAGGGTATATCATGGTCTTCTTCAGTGGCTTAAGATACCTGAGTTTGAGTTTTATTTTATTTTTTTTCCAACTCACTAACCCGTATAAGTTGCGTGGCTGACAACACGTTATTACCATTTGCAACTGTGCAGGATAAATGACCTGCAACCTAAAATAATTCCTATTTATGCTTCTAAATTAAAACTCACTTTTTTCTTTTTTTTTTACCTACATGATTTGCACTGACAAATACCGAGACTTTTTTTAAAATGCGGGGCAGAATGTTTGAAATCGATTTTCACACCGATTCTATGCCTTTATGCGCTCAAAGGTTTACACGCTTCCTGCAACACGAGGACACTCGTCACCGCAGTTTACAGTAAACAAGGCCTCCTATGCTGACGGCTCAGACGACGCTGCTGGTGATAGAAAGTGAAACAGCTGATGCCTCCGCTGCAGAGTTTCCACTGTGTTCTGTATCTTAAAACCACCAGACATCTAAAGGAAAACAAACAAATAAATAAAAACTCAAAATAATGAGCCAAATTCAAAACCTAGAGGCTGCTGCTGCAGATTGGTGTCAAAGACAGTGGAATTTGACCAAAAAATGTTGGAAAAAGTGTGTGTGTGTGTGTGTGGGGGGGGGGGGGGGGGGCACTAACTTCTTCCTAGAAATGCAAAATGAATTCAAGTTGGGGTCTCAGCTTCTAACGCCTGCTCCTGTCGTGTTGCGAATGCTGATGCTGTATATTTTGGGTATTTACATATTTGGTTGACAGGTGTTCATGGGTATCAATCAGCTACTTGTCTGATCGATCTCATCTTCTGCAAAATCCAGATCTGGATTTTTCTGTTTTGTTGCTGTTGTGTTATCTGAGGCGACGTCCGCCTCACCGAAGCTGAGCTATAAGTTCGTCTTACCGTAACATGATGCCAGCATTATATAATGCGTATTTGTAGCAGTTAATAACTTGGCAAAAGGTGCACACGTAACCTGGGTCGGGTTTAAGACGATCCAGCCGAGCACTTCAAGCTTTCTCTGCTGAGCATCTGTAATCTGTCCCTCAAAGCCCTGAAATGTCCGGCAATTTATTTTTTATTTTTTTTGTATTTTTTTTTCAGAAAGTAAAACAAAGACATAATGAGACGGAGAGAGAGAAGAGGGAGGCGGAAAGGAACGTCTGAGAGAAGAGACGGCGGCTCCGTCTACAGCCGCCTGATTTGAGGCATTGACGGCTTCCAATATAGATTCGTCTTCCTTAGCGGTGACAGCCGCTATAAGCCCTCTGAAAGCCTCCAGGCTGAAACACACAAAAAAAGACTGTGGGGTTGTCAGGCTGTCAGAGGGGCTGTTACCGCGCCGCTAAAGCTACCAGGTTTGGGGTTTTTTGTTTTGTTTGTTTGTTTTGTTTGTTTGCTTCGTTTGTTTTGTTGCTGTCGTTGTTTTGTTGCTATGCGTTTGTTTTGTTTGTTTGTTTTGTTTGTTTTGTTTGTTTTGTTTGTTTTGTTTGTTTTGTTTGTTTTGTTTTGTTTTGTTTTGTGTGTTTTGTTTGTTTTGTTTTGTTTTGTTTTGTTTTGTTTTGTTTTGTTTTGTTTTGTTTTGTTTGTTTTGTTTGTTTTGTTTTGTTTGTTTTGTTGTTTTTTTTGTTTTGTTTGTTTGTTTTGTTTGTTTTGTTTTGTTTTGTTTGTTTTGTTTGTTTTGTTTTGTTTTGTTTTGTTTTGTTTTGTTTTGTTTTGTTTTGTTTTGTTTTGTTTGTTTTGTTTGTTTTGTTTGTTTTGTTTGTTTGTTTTGTTTGTTTTGTTTGTTTTGTTTGTTTTGTTTTGTTTTGTTTTGTTTGTTTTGTTTGTTTGTTTTGTTTGTTTTGTTTGTTTTGTTTGTTTTGTTTGTTTTGTTTGTTTTGTTTTGTTTTGTTTTGTTTTGTTTTGTTTTTTTTGTTTTTTTGTTTTTTGTTTTTTTTGTTTTTTTTTGTTTGTTTGTTTTGTTTGTTTGTTTTGTTTGTTTTGTTTTGTTTTGTTTGTTTTGTTTGTTTGTTTTGTTTGTTTTGTTTGTTTTGTTTGTTTTGTTTTGTTTTGTTTTGTTTTGTTTTGTTTTGTTTTGTTTTGTTTTGTTTGTTTTGTTTGTTTTGTTTTGTTTGTTTTGTTTGTTTGTTTTGTTTGTTTTGTTTGTTTTGTTTGTTTGTGTGTGTTTGTTTTGTTTTTTTTTTTTGTGTTGTTTTTTTTTTTGTTTTGTTTTGTTTTGTTTTGTTTTGTTTGTTTTGTTTGTTTGTTTTGTTTGTTTTGTTTTGTTTTGTTTTGTTTGTTTTGTTTGTTTTGTTTTGTTTTGTTTTGTTTGTTTTGTTTGTTTTGTTTTGTTTTGTTTGTTTTGTTTGTTTGTTTTGTTTGTTTGCTTCGTTTGTTTTGTTTGTTTTGTTTGTTTTGTTTTGTTTGTTTTGTTTGTTTTGTTTTTTTTGTTTTTTTGTTTTTTGTTTTTTTTTGTTTTTTTTTGTTTGTTTGTTTTGTTTGTTTGTTTTGTTTGTTTGCTTCGTTTGTTTTGTTTGTTTGTTTGTTTGTTTTGTTTGTTTTGTTTGTTTTGTTTTGTTTTGTTTGTTTTGTTTGTTTGTTTTGTTTGTTTTGTTTTGTTTTGTTTTGTTTTGTTTTGTTTTGTTTTGTTTTGTTTGTTTTGTTTGTTTGTTTTGTTTGTTTGTTTTGTTTGTTTTGTTTTGTTTTGTTTGTTTTGTTTGTTTGTTTTGTTTGTTTTGTTTTGTTTGTTTTGTTTGTTTGTTTGTTTGTTTGTTTGTTTTGTTTGTTTTGTTTGTTTTGTTTGTTTGTTTTGTTTGTTTTGTTTTGTTTTGTTTTGTTTGTTTTGTTTGTTTTGTTTTGTTTGTTTTGTTTGTTTGTTTTGTTTGTTTTGTTTGTTTTGTTTGTTTGTTTTGTTTGTTTTGTTTTGTTTTGTTTTGTTTTGTTTTGTTTTGTTTGTTTTGTTTGTTTTGTTTTGTTTGTTTTGTTTGTTTTGTTTGTTTTGTTTGTTTCAAAGTGGCACATAAATCGGGAAGCAAACTTTTTCTATGTTTTCATTTCATAATGTCCAAAACTAGACTAAAGTATTTAATTTAATTGCGTACGAAACCAAATATCCCATCAGATCTGTCGCATCAGTTCCTTTTAGAGCAGCAACCAATGGTTATTTTCATAATCGGTTAATCCGCTGATCATTTTCTCAATTAAATCGACAAATCTTAGTCAAGAAAATATTAAGGTTACAGTCCCATGAGACATAAAATGCAACTAATCCCCATTATTGAGAAGCAACAATGAAAAATACCTGACATTAATCCAGAAGTTTAAGAAAATAATAAAAGTTTCTTTTTATGTTTCACCTGAAATTATCATTTTTCTGTCACAACTGTTTTCTTCAGAAGTTTTAGTCTGTGACTAAGTCCCACAAAACTGCACCAAAAACACGGTGTGAGTGGGAATATTCAGGCGTTCTCACCGTTAAGTTTATGGGCTTTAATTTTCTCTCAGCCTTTTTTTTTTCCCAAGTTGTGTGTCTCCAACTTTGGACCTTGAGAGTAACGTCTTTCCAGATAATTTTTTTCTTGTTTATTTAGGGATTATTTATCATTCCCCCCTCAAGGTAATTACAGATGCGCCTTTTCTTATTCTCTTTCCCCGTATTAATGTGCTCTGAGATGTTTGCTTTCCTTGTGGGAACGCGAGCAGCCGGTTCCTCCGGGCCTGTGGGACCGCCGCACGTTCTCACCGCGCTTCTCGGGGTGCACAAACAGACCTGCGAGCGCCGTGCGCAGACGGGGACAAAAGGCAGGCTTATGGGCGAGGCCAGGAGGAGTCGGGTGGATCAAGGAGCGATGTGGGAAAGGTGGAATCTCCCCTCGAAAGAACCCTCCACCCCCCACCTGCCCACCTCCCCCGGGACCACCGCCGGATAAGAGGGATGTCAGATTTACAGGATTCGGCGTTCTCCTGGGAAACGTGGAGGCTCTGACGCACTCACACGCAGCACAGACCCTCATACGCACATTTACAAGGGGTTGGGGGGGGCTAAAAAGAAAAAAAGCGGACTGGCTGATGGCAGGCAAAGGCTGGGACGCCCTTCGCCATTTCCTGAGAAAACAAGCCGATGGGTTTCACACACCCTGACGGGCGTATTCCGACTTGTTCGGTTACACGTTTCCTTGAAATCTCTGGCTGGAACGGCTGATGTGCTGTAGGCACATAATATGCAAATTCACAGCGATACACAGCCACACAAAGTGAGATTAAGGGGATTCAACTTTTAATGGGAAAATCTAACAAAAAACAAAGCTGATAGAGAAAATCGAAATAAATGGAATAAACAAAAATGCACTCACGTGCATATTCACACAAACACGCATGCTATACGTTTTATAAAGTAAATAAAGTGGAAAGTTTGCAAAATCCACTTGTAAAACTTATGCGCTTGAAGTCTGTCGTGTGAATTTAGGGAACTTCTGAGTCCTTCGGATGCTGAAGGCCTCATGAACAGCTGAGGTTTCCTTTTGTGCTCTGGCTTCACATGCAAAACTTATCACTTCACATGTGAGTATCTTGCAACTACATGTGACGATGGAGAAGGAAACATTTGTTCTTTTTCACGCTTATAAGTGGGAAATATTGTCAGGCTCTCGTGTGAAACCTTGATTTTCTGGCTCTGTTCACCATTTAAAACAAAATTTAATTAAATTTTCTACTTATTTAATAAGGAATGGATATTCATGTATTATAATACTTATTTTTATAGTATTTATGTATTTTTTCCTTTACACAGATATCTATTTTTCAATTAAAAGGGAATGTTCTGGGGAAACCCCCCCCCCCAAAAAAAACCCAAAAAGCAAAGTTTCTAAAAATGCATTGTGACCTTTTTATGAATAACTTTTCCAAACTTGCTACATCATTACGTCCTGAAGTATATATCACATAGACTAAAAGCACCTTGATTCATTTTTATGGGTTCCTATTGGGGACGCCCCCCCCCCTTTTAAAAAGTGCCTAAACTTTCAAAAACCAAACTGTAACCTGCCGCGTTTTCACGGACACGAGTGCGAGGGCGGCAGGTCCGTGGGACCCCGGCCTGCAGTAGGAAGAGAGATTAGGGAGATTACAGCTAAAGAGTGTCTCGTCCTGTGGAGCCCCCCTCCTCCCCTTTCTAAACACCGGCTCCCATCAGATGGGCCTGGACCGACGGAGGAAACAGCAGAGATTAGGCCCGTTTAACAGTAATCCCCCCCCCGTCCTGGAGCAATGCCAGCGGTGAGCGCCGGACCACCGCTCCGCTGCAGAGGAGGCGAAGAGGCAGGATTGGTCCACAAGATTCAAACCTTTACAGCACTTTGTTGGGATTTTGAATTAACTCTCTCATCCCTAGAAAAACTTTCCATGTCGGCAGCCTCCACACTGGAAGAATTATTGATTGATTTTATAAAGAAAAAAAAAATCCGTTCTGCTCTTCTTTCCTTTGAAGGTTGATTTCATCCAGTGTGGTGATGTTGATGCTGATACCACATGTTTACACCACAAATATATTCAGAGATTAGGGAGTTTTGACTTTCACATTTACCTCGTCAAGGGTTGTATATTTTTTTGATGTTTGTTTTGTGTAGAATTTACTTATTTGAAGTATCTAAAGGGCAATTTTTTTATTTTGGAGGCTGATGCTGTATATTTTGGGTCATAGAAACTCTGAAATTGACTCGGAACAATGTGAGTTAATTGAATCTTGGAGTTCTCATTTGGATGAGGGCTGAGATGGGGGGGGGGGTCCCTAATGCATTAAAAACTTTGATGCATTTTTTTTTTATCATGAAATTATCACCCATACTGTCATTAAAACATCCTCATACTATTTGCCCTGATTCAAACTGTCATTCGGTTCAATCGTAGTTCGTAGCACAGTGAGAGTTCATTGATTTCCACTGTACACAAATAACCTCCGATGTAGTGTGTGTGTGTGTGTGTTGACATCTCTTATAAAGACCCCAAGCACATCACACCGGTTTCTTCTGTTTGTTTTCTTCCGATGCACCAGTTGCTCAGTAACTTCTGTAAATCAAGATGACACATTGGCAGTGATTCATAAATAAGCTGAATAACAGAGTGTGTCAGCCTTAAAGGCCCATTCTGTGCATTTATTGGGTACGGATTCGCGGGCGTTTTTCGACACTGACATACTCTGCTGCTAAATAACTGCAAATGTAGATCTGCTTTAGCATCATCACAAAACATTACGCATGTTTAAGTTCTGGTAAAGGCCTGTCAGTCGATTCGGAAGCGGGTTCAAATTCTGTGTTTTGCATTTTGGCGGTGCACGATCCCTCCGCGTACGTTTGGATCACAGACAGCGCCTTTACTTTTAATTGCACTCAGCTGTTTATGTGTATGTGTGTGTTTTTTTAATGTACCTGGTTGTCTGTGGGCCTGAAAATAGATTAAGTTAATAGTTTAGGAGGCAAAACAAACAAAGTGCCCCCTAATGAACCGGTGACAAACAGAGATCAAAGAGCCAGCAGACGCTAGAAGTCGCTGAATATTAAACAGACGGGACGATTGATTGATGGATGGAGAGGCCTGCCAGGCTGACTCAGTGTCTGAGAATGGGACGCAGGGAGGTGGAATGAGCGAGCGAGGGAGGAGAGACATGGGGGGGGGGGGGGGGGAGTAATGAAACATTAAAAAAACATAAAGTGGAAAATGACTCTCAGTCAACTCACCTCTCATAAACCTGGGTCGGTGCCAGACCACACACATGGATGAGCAGAGCAGATACGGATTCCTACACACACACACACACACACACACACGAACACATGTAACAGACGTACGTACACACGTGCTGCATACCTGGCTGGGTGGGCCCGGTCGCCCGAGGCAACGGCGGCGGCTGCTGCGGCGGCCCGTCGCCACGGCAACGCCGCCCAGGTGACAATCGAGAGCAACTGTCGAACAGACCGACAGGTTTTGATTTTTATCTAAAGAAAAAAAAAAATTTAGTCGTTTTTATCTGATCTGTGTCAGATGTGAGACAAAGTATAAAGTTGACAGGGTGAGATTCATCTTAGAATCTGTGAAATTCTTCATATTCAACTCGAGCGCTGGGGAATCTGCTTTAAATGCCCTTTGTGTGTGTGTGTGTGTGTGTGTATGAGTGTGTGTGTGTGTGTGTGTGTGTGTGTGATTCACTCTCACGTCCTGGATATCCAGCTTCTGTGGCTGGACACAAATATCACGATCATCCGGGTGGATGCAGGTTTTCTTTGCTCAGCTTTAACCTGTAATTTCATCGACCATTATTCTCTCCCCCAACTTGTAATTGGGAGCGCGAGGCACGACGTAATTGGCGAGGAGCGGGGAAATGTTACCAGGAGTTAAAAGTCCTGCACACGTATTATTTACCCCCCCCCCCCCCGCACACTTTACAACAACGAGTCTGCATGATCGTCTGCAGGTCACCCCCCCACTCAACCTCCTCCACCCCGAGGCTTTAGGAGAGGAAGCTCTTAGTAAGCATTTGTGTAACTTTAATTATCATAATAGCTCTATTTTTTTGCGGGGGGGGGTGGCCATAATAATATAACACAACATAACACTGGCAACCGCATTTTATTAAATAGACGCAAATATCCCCAACTTCCCCCCGTGGAGCTTGTGTGGTGCTCACACCTGCAGAGGGCAGTGCAGGTCTGGGATTAGACAGCGCCGGGTGTGTGTGTGTGTGTGTGATTTGAATGGTAAAACTCATAGGAAAATATACAAAAATGTGTCATCCATGAAAATGAAGCTTAACTACAATCCCTTGCTTTCAGATATTATTACGTCACACACTGTTTTAAATTAAATTAAACCAAACTGCATTAAATTAAACCAAACTTTATAGTTTGGTTTCATTTCAGTTCTCATTGAATAACATTTTCTTTTCATCCTTTCTCACTTCCTCCCATTTTTTAGATTCATATTAGTTTTAACAATTTTACAATAGCACCTCTACGTAAGGTGACGATAGTTCGTCGATTTGTTGTTTTATTGATCATGATTGGTTTCAAATGAATCACAGAAATCCATTTATTGCAGGCGCCGCTCTCTAATCCAGTCGTACAATTTGAAGGTTTTCAAATTGTGTTTTCATGGGTATGTGTTTCTGTTTATTCTTTAATATGCAACTGATGTAGGAGCAAAGAGTGGAGAGCACAGAGAAGCCACGGGAACAAGGCGAGCAATATGGCGGCAGGACATCCGGTGTAAATCAACTACCGGGTTAGCTGAGGCGAGGCGCCGCAGGCGAGTTTCCCTGGACTAAACGCCCAGGTCACCTCTCTACCCTTGCAACCGCATCCCCAGGTGCAATCGACCAAACGGAATTTTTTTCCCCCACACTGAGGGCGATATTTCACCCCAGGCTCACGGCGGGATTAGCCTGTCCCAACACAAGCCGGCGGGGGTGGGGGGGCTAGACAAACATTTCTCAGAGCCGATCCGCAGGCGGAAATTAGCGCATGGGCCATGGAGCACAGTCCGTCTTGACAGGCAACCCGACGCCACGCTAACAGACAAAAGGTAAAGACAGGTGGAAATGAGGCCGCAATACCTCATTCGTGACATAGTGGGAATCGTCCACAAACCCTGCAATTATGGTCTTTAGCGATGAGGCGGCTGGCACGTCGAAGATAAAGCCCTCCGGCAAATGACATCCTGACCTGAAGGCTGAACCGAGAAATGGAGAGAAGAGAGAAGTGGCTGAGTTGAGACTTTTATGAGCTGTATCGCCTCTCAGAGAGAGAGAGGGACAGAATGATAACCAAGCGTGACAGTGTGGCTGGGACTGTTTACACATTGTTAGTCTGTGTGTGTGTGTGTGTGTCATCAAGGCTGAATGTGGCCCTGGGGACACCTATTGTAGGAGGAACAAACAGAGTGGGCAGTGTGAGTAGATTTACAGGTGTCTGTCCATCTGTCTGTCTGTCTGTCCATTTTTCTGTCTCTGTCTTTCCATCTGAATGTTTGTCTGTCTGTCTATCCGCCTGATTATCTGTCCGCCTGATTGTCTGTCTCTCTGTCCATATGTCTTTCTGTCTGTCCGTCTGTCTGTCTGCCTGTCTGCCCGTCTGTCTGTCTGTCTGTCTGTCCATTTTTCTGTCTCTGTCTTTCCATCTGAATGTTTGTCTGTCTGTCTATCCGCCTGATTATCTGTCCGCCTGATTGTCTGTCTCTCTGTCCGTATGTCTATCTGTCTGTCTGTCCATCTGTCTGTCTGTCCATCTGTCTGTCTGTCTGTCTTTCTGTCTGCCCGTCTGCCTGTCTGCCCTGTCTGCCCGTCTGTCTGTCTGTCTGTCTGTCTGTCCATCCGTCTGCCTGTCACGTGTGAAAAATGACTTTATCTGAGTCTGTCTGTTCCCTCAGATAAGGAGATGAGGTTCTACATGTTCCGGGGTCCCGGCGTAATATGTTATCAATCTTTTGTCACCTCTGTAATGAAGTCTGGGGGCTGATGTGCTCTGTCTAGCCCCGTTCATGTCTGGGCTTCCTTCTGTCTGTCAGACGGTGGCGAAGACAGGAAAGAATTCCCTGACATCACCCGGATACCTTCACGGGCAACGGATGTATCGGCCGTCTCAGCTAAACCCGGGCCACCGACCAACTGACCGGGCCGGACCGGACCGGACCAGACCGGACCGGACCAGGCTCCCTGTCATTTTTCAATCCAGCTCAGTCAGGCGACAAGTTAAAATCAAGTTTTTGGAATGATGAATTTTAGCAAGCAAAGGACAAAGATTCAGTCGATCGAAATTTCCACAAACTGTCGTTTTCACAACTTCAAACCTCCTAAATGGTTTTGCTCCACATTCACACTGACATACTCAGATGTTTGATCTATTTATTCGTAATCAAAAAAAGTAATGTTTTCTTTGTTTGTTATTTAAATTGTACTGTATTTAGATTTTGTTCTCCCACTATTTTAGTTGTCGTCCCCGTTGTTGTTTTGCAGCAGCCTTTATTTTGGAATATCACCGAGATGCTAAAACCTCCATTTTCCAATTTTTTTTCTCTCTCTGTAAAATGATGCATTCTGAATTATCTGTCTCCATAAACTATTTACAGGGCCTATGTTAGGAGAAATTTGTCAGTGCATGCGCTGCAGGTCTGGGTTGTGCAGTGTAATGTAGTTACTTGCTGCTTGTTGGCCGTGTTTCATGTTTTTCCCGAACGCTGGATTTACGAGAAGAAAAGAAGTAGATAACGTCCTCTTCCTGCAAGTGTTGCGTTTAAGTGCTCGAGGTCAGATGGGTTTCGTCCAGACCTCTGGGTTACGCAACTTTAAAAGTGCCAGTAAAGCGCATGATAAAATAAGAGAAAGTGGCCGTACCGTTTCTGATGGGGGTAATGAATGCACACACTTTGGAAAGAAAATTAAGTGGAGATTTCAACATGTCTGTTTTTTTAAGTTTTTGTAATTTGTTTTGTGTTTTTTAAATTTTTTCTGGTCTAAACTTCACCCCAGAGTGAGGCAGAAGTGATTGGCGTGGAAAGAAAAAGAAAAAGAAAACATACAGTAGCTGAGCAGGAGCCAACAGTTGTGACCCAATGTCAGAAACTTTAAGTGCAGAAAGCATCTATCAAAAGCTATGTGCTTTCCTGTTTTTCACTCCAGGAAACGGGGATCGGGAGGGTCATCGGACACCCGCTCGGGCCTTGCACCGCAATCTCCTTGATTTATGTATCCTCCCTTTTTTTGTCTCTTAAACGTGGAGGACTTTAAAACGGCAGAGCCGCTGACTCCCAGTCAGTCAGACAGACATCATGGTGTCTGAGAGAGAGGTGCTGGTGGCCGTCGCCGTTTTTCTCGTCGCCCTCACTGCGCAGAGTAAGTTTGCTCCTACATTGTCTCTTCGTTATTTCAACTATTTAGATTTGGCTTCTGAGTGATTTATGTCCAGCGGCTCAAATGTTTTTTATCATACCATTGTGTTCCTTATGTGTTTTGCTGCAAATCTAGACCGGTCCAATGATAAAAAAAAATGCAATCCTCTACTTTATTCTTTGCACATTATTCCATTTTTTAACACTTAGGTGGTTGTGCATACCAATTATACATTTTGTATGATGAAATTTCCTTTACATGAAATGCTAAAATGTCACTATTAAGAAATGACCTTGCCAATAACAATAACAGCGAAAACAATATGACTTTGCACCTTTAAAATTGAATACATATTTAACAACCAGAAAGTTTGAAATAGCTTTCAAGAATTTGATTTGAATTTTTTTCCCCCTGTTCTACCTGTTCCAATGGTCTCAGGTGAGGCTATAATCGGTGGCAGGGAGGCGGCGCCACACTCCCGGCCCTACATGGCCTCCATCCAGGCGCCGGAGGGAGAGAACATGAGACACGAATGCGGGGGTTTCGTGGTCGCAGATCAGTGGGTGATGACCGCGGTGCACTGTCTGCCGAACGGGTGAGGGAAGGGAAGTAAGTTGGGGGGGGGGGGTCTGACGTATTTAGCTCCAGTAAAGGCGATTATCTTTTTTATGAAGCACTGAATATCTCATTGTGGAAAAAGCCATGCAGTTGTTTTTTTTTTTTTTTAATTTTCATTTTTAATGTACGTCCCAAAGAAAAAACGTGTTATCACATGATCGCATGTTCCGAGGATTATTCAGTGCTATGATATTTCTTCTGGCCTCTTTTCTCAGGCCGGATGGAAGGAAGGTCGTGCTGGGCATCCATTCCCTGAGCGAACCCGAGGCCACAAAGCAAACTTTTGACATCTTGGAGCTTTACAATCACCCCGACTTCAACCCGTCAAATTATGATAATGACATCGCTTTGATAAAGGCAAGTGTGTGTTTTGTCTGAGTTGTCAGTGTTCTGCAATGTGAGGTGTTGTATTCGGGGAACAAACTGACAGGTAGAAATGAAAAAGTTGAGTGATCAATTACGGAACAATCTCCTCTGTGACTCTCGCAGCTGGATCGTCCGTTCAACGTCTCCGAGGCCGTCAGAGCGCTGGACTTCCTGCGAGCCGGGGGCACCAACCCCGGCACCAACGTGGAGGTGGACACCGCCGGCTGGGGATCCCTCGACAACCTGGGCTCCAGGCCCGACAAGCTCCAGGAGGTGGTGGTCGAGGTGGTCAGCTCGGTCCGGTGCAGGCGCAGCGACTACTTCGGCAGAAAGTTCACCGGCAACATGATCTGTGCGCACAAAGTCTGCCCGGACCCCTGTAGTCAGCCACATAAGAAAGAGGACACCTGTGATGTAAGCTTTACTTCCTTCTTTTCCCACAGAGACTAAAATTTTGAAATTTCTAGGATATGGAATTTACAACATCAACTGAAGGGTGAGCGTGTGCCAAGTAGAAGCAGCACAACCTCAGTCGTGTTTCTGTTTGAATTTAGAAAACATTCTATATGTTTTAAGTCAAAAAAGTATAGTATAAAGTAAAAATGTGATTTTTCTTCTTTTTTCTGTGACTAAAGCTTCAGGGACTCACATAGACCCACATACATTCTTTGCCAGTGCTTGCTAGTGGATATTATTCAGTCCTGAATACAAGCTGAAACCGGCACACAGGTATAGTGTAGAAATGACACTTTGGTGGGACTAAGACAGAGGAGAGCTTCCCCGGTTAGTGGGACGACGCCAGCTCTCCAAAAATCTCAATGTCACCTACGATTGGCTCCCCGGAGCCAAAACAGCGAAATGTGAGGTATGGTCAACCCCCCCTCTGACTGTCTTCCAGGGCGACTCCGGGGGCCCGCTGCTCTACAACGGCATTGCAGTGGGCATCACCTCCAATGGCGGGAAGAAGTGCGGCCAAATCAAAAAGCCCGGGATCTACACCGTCATCTCCCACTACACCGAGTGGATCGACAGGACCATGGCCCTGCAGGACACTGAAGACACAGACCAGAGCAGTTAGATAACAGAAAGCTGAAAATACAGATAATCAATCAATCAATCTATCCAACTTTATAATGATTTTTTTTTCTTGTAGTAAATTGTATAGCGCTTTTAGTACAGGTTCATGCGATTCATGGCTCTAGAGATTGATTTTCACATACTACATCCGACAACAAAAACAGATTCACCAGAATAAGATATTTTGTACAATTTTCACATTATTGGTTTTTTTAAATCAAACTCCTCTATAAAGTAATCAATAAAATACAGGGATGTCATGTCTGTCTTGGGTTGTTAGGTTCTTTTTATAATAAGCGACAGATGCAGCACAATAACAAAGAGACTAAACGTCAACACGAAAAGTTCCTTAAACTGTAAAACGGACTGTTACAGAGCGGACTAACTGCAAAATAAAAACATTTTTAAAAATGTTAAATTTCAAACCATTGCGGCAAATTAAGTCACGTACTGAGCAGATATAATTACCCATGACTGCAATAATAAAATCTAAACAACATTCAGCACCGGTCCTGTTGTTTTTGTGTGGTTGCGGGAGCTCGTTGGCAGCCGAGTGCATCTGAGGACTAGAGTTTAAGGACTGCGACTGTTGGGCAATCGACGCGTCAACAAGACCAGCAGACCTCGCAGAGCTCGTACCAACGGGGAAGTCCAACAGCTAGTCAGATCTGCAGCTGTGCTTTTTTCTTCTTCCTTCTAGTCTCTGCTCTGTGCAGATAAACATGGACACGGGTAATTCCTGAAGTCCGCCCTTTCCCTCTAGTCTGGAAAAATCTCCACAGCACCACCTGTTCAAGTTTTTCCTGTTCAATAACATCTCAATTTCCTAAAAAAAAAAAAATAAATAAATAAATAGAATCTGTATGTCATTTGCGTTCAATGATTTTATTTTATAAAAACATTCTTTTGTTATCATTTAAAAAATATAGAAAGGCAATTCCCTTAAAATTGCAGATGTTTGAGATCGTCACTATAATAGCAAACCATGATAATACCACCTTTAAAAGCAATACATTTCGATGTGATTCA
The DNA here is from genome assembly GCA_016859345.1 of Istiophorus platypterus. Taxonomy (NCBI): domain Eukaryota; kingdom Metazoa; phylum Chordata; class Actinopteri; order Istiophoriformes; family Istiophoridae; genus Istiophorus; species Istiophorus platypterus. The sequence goes on from CM029120.1 coordinate 3,769,853, forward strand.
CATCGGAAATGTCTTTGCGTCAGCTCGCGGGGGCCTAAAGCATGGATATTTTTTGGCCTTCTTCTTTTGCACAGGTAAAGCTGAATATCAGATCATATAAACAATGATGACGGCCCATATCAATGTGTGACAGTACCCCCCCCTAGTGGGAGAAGTTGCAGCACTAGAAAGTCTGACGAATGCAAGAGTAGAGTTTCATGTTGAAAGAAATTTTCTGATGATTTCCTGAATTAAATCTTTTTTTCTGGAGTGTAAATTTGATGCAGAAAACCGCATAATCCTGCTCCAGTAACCACTGCACTGCACCAGATGTAAACATCTGGAGTGCAGGAAAGAAATCGCTCCTCATTTCTCATTATCGTGACAGATTTAAAACTCCTAAAGCCGCTGATAAATAAGCCTCAGTCTTAGCGGTGCTCATCTGGAGCTGCAGCAGGGCTCTGTGGCTTATCACAGCCTCCCCCAGGCCCTCCCCTTTTTATCCAGTTGTGCTTCTTTTTCAGTCGCCTCCTTCTTTCGTTCCTCAGTGTGCTTAGTTAGCCCCAAGCTCCTCCACTTCCCTGGCCCCTTTCTCCTCCTGCTGCTGAGCTGGCGGCCCCGAAGGCCCGCTCCCTCTCCCCCACCTCTTCCAGGGTCTCCATGGCCACGTCCTCCGTGTTCGCTCTCCTCGCCTCGGCTGGCGCGTGGTTTCGGTCGGGGCTGGCCCAGGAGGCCGTCGTCCGGTGGGTCTACCACCTTTCCATCCTCTAGGGAGAGAATTATGAGGTTTCCTAGAGCCTCGGCGCCGTAGTGTGCCCCCAGGACCTCTATCACCCTTCTTTCCCTCTTTGTATAATGTCCAGAAATGCACTGATTCCACCCTTGCAAGACTTGAGGCAACCATCCATTGTACGGCCGACGGCCATCCTCCGTCATGCCCTTGCCTCAAATCTGCGTAGTGCAAGCGGATCAAGTGACCCTGTGCTAATAGGTCGCAGAATTGGTCCGATCCGAGGGGACCAAAGGCCGATCGGCGGCTCTTATCCGCGGCGCCATCCTAAAGCAGGGATTTCAAAGACGACTGTTCCTCTGCTGCTTCTACGACCGCCACCGTCTGCCTCGCGTCAGTTTTACTGTCTGCAGAACGACAGAGGCACTTCAGTGACTTTTTAAATTCACAGAACAACAAATAATCCAACTGCTACATTTTGGAGCAGTAAATACTTTCCAGTAAAGTGATGGAACCCCAGTTTCACATGTTACTTTCCATGGCTTGCAATGGTTAAAATAACATTTCCATATGTTTTGTAGAGAGAATTATTACAATGCTTCATTGTATTGGAAATGTAAGAGAACATTTTTTTTATGTATAGAAAAATAGCATTACTGACTGTGAGACATGTTTTTTTTGGCAGGTTCTCTGGGAAGTCTGCTCATCAGCTCAGGACACAAAAAAACCTGAAACTGGATCCTCAGGCTCTGACACGAGTATCATGAGGAGAGGAGATGCTTCCCGATTACAACAGTTCATGTGCCACCCGCAGGTTCTTTTAGATGTCACGAGGAAATGCATCCCACGACCACAACCTGGAAAAGAGCCTGCACATGCATCTTCGTCCTGCTTCACCTCGTGACCCCTCACCGCTTCGGTCGCGAGCAGAAATGGGCGACTGGGTGAAGGGATCACGGCGCGAATGCATTTCAAATGGGGCCAGGAGACGTCGAAGGCCACGTGTGAGCTCAAGATTCTGAACGGAACCACGGCGGGAACAGGGATGAAGCAGAGGAAGATCAAATACTCTTCGCAGTGACCAAAGCAGGCCTCCACCCTCTGTAACGCATCACATGTGATGTGATGAAGACAAAATGGCGTGAAACGGTGGAATTAACATTAATAACACATGCACGTAGCTACAGTACATGCAGGGAACCCCCCCCCCCACATACACACACACCACACCACACACTCAGACACAAAAAAACACACACTACACACTACACACATACACACACACGCACACTACACGCGCACACAGTCACACACACACACACACACACACTCACACACACACACAGACACACACACACACACACTACACACACACACAGACACACACACACACTACACGCGCACACAGAGTCTCACACACACACACACTACACACACACACACACACACACACACACACACACACACACACACACACACATCGCTGGAGGGTTGCACCATTGCTCCGTGCCGCTGCTGTCAAAACGGCCCAGAACAGGACAGTACTACACCGTTAAACGGGGGATGTCGACTGGCGAAGGTTGACACGCTTCTATCTTTAATGGCTCAACTTGTCCGGTGTGAAAATTGGGCCCTGAAATAATATTTTTAAAGCGTCGAGAGTCATAAATAATTAGTGGTTTGTGTCGTCAGCGTCGCTCCGACCTGCGGTCGCGACAGTCGGAGCTCCCCCGTTCAGGGGATGGTTCGCTCCGTTGCCATGTTATCTTGTGTGGACGTTCTCCGGGTGATGGAGGAGACGATGTAGGTCCTCGGCTCCTCGGCTCCTCGGCTCAAAAACACGCACCGTGGTCCGGTGGAAGAAAAGAGCGGAGAACGCAGCCTGTCGACACCTACGATGGCCGGTATCAGAACAGTTAACGGGAAATTCTCGGGAGTCAACCCCGCCGTCAGGTAACGTCCCTGCCGGGTCCTGTTTACCGGAGCCTAGCTAACCTGGCTAACGTTAGCCGGAGCCGTCGGTCGACGACACCGAGCCGCTAACGTCAGAAACACGGCTGAGGTCGGCGAGGTTTACAGGCAGCTGGTGCTAGTTGGCGTCCTGATCTACGGATCTGTTCTACCGTGACCCCCATTACTAGAATCTCCCCAAACCCCGTCCGGGTCCCGTCCGACCCGTCCGGGTCTTTTAATGCCAAAGCCCGAACGCTAACGTTAGCGCATAACCGCTATGAGGGATCTGTAATAACAGAAAAGAGCTAGATCCTTAGTTATGACTGACATAGGCGTTAATATCAGTTGCTCAGCTGAAACCGACACAGTCTGAAACGAGAGTCGTGGATTAAATCCTCCCACATGAAGGACTTCACGGCCGGTTTCACTCTAAACTGTTTTGGAGAAGGTGTCGATTCCAGCGTTGAAGTTTTGAGGAGGTAGTTTGCGATGCACTCGGAATACGTAAATTATGTAGAGATGTTTCCGTTATATTCGTCTAAAACGGGTTGACAAAGTAATAGAAACACCTGTCTCCGCAATATATTAAAGTTCAACAACACCACAAGCTGCAGCCTCCGAATTGACCATTTAGTTAAATAAATACCTTCTCTAATAAAGCAGCACAAATTAAACGTTGCAACCATCATGAAGGCAGCAGTTGTTACAGGGCTGTTGATTTACACTGCATTAGTTTTTGCTAAGTGTACCTAATAAACTGCTAACTGAGTGTAATTAACATAATTAACAGAATTAAATTGTCAGATTTACTCACAATTGATATAAATCTTTGTTAAAATAAATTCACTCCCATGACAAACTACACCCGAGTTTGTCATTAAAGGAAAAAAAGCGCGACACAAATAATGTCCCTTGTAAGATGTTTTTTCTTATCAAAGGATGAGATCAGTGGTTGAAACATGTTGATTGGACCTTGTGTTGAAGTTTAATATTTTGTTTTACTACACTGCTTTGAAGGTTAAGAATGAACCTTTTTCACATTCATCTGAAGTTAATGTTCATAACTAACAAAACCCTGACCTTTTTTTTCGTGTTTTTAATCAAATTATTATATTTTTCAGTTGCTGTCGCCTGCGTCAGGTTCAGTCCCTGCTCTGCAATGGTGGTGCCACCACTCCTGATGGCATCCTGTGCTCTCTAGGTATGATTAGTTAAAAACTTTATTTATTTATTTTTTTAAATCTTAACCTTTCTTTTTTCATCAGCCTGCAATGCCGGCTGCTAAGGCTAAGGGAAGCTATTTTTCACAACAGATGCTGAATAAAATGATTTATATTGCAATTCCAAAACAACTAATGCCATTTTTCTTTTGTGCGTATTTCAGGAATTGACAGCAGATATAATGAAGGGTGCACTGAGCTGGCGAAATACCTATTCTATGGACTGTATGGACGTAATCCGCTGAACCTGGAACACGTCCTCGAGGAATTTCCAGAAGAAATGCTGGACGGTGAGTTCTTCGAGTGTAGTTCACTCTATTTTAAATCATATTTTTGTGCCTGCTTTAGTGTTTTATTTACCTTGACATGTTTCTTGTCTGCTCGCCAGATGTGATCCTGCTGATCAAGGCGGAGTGTGTTCATCTGTACTGCAACCCACTAAACTACGGTTACCTGTTGCCCTACGTCTCTCATTGGAGGAATCTTCATCTCTACTGCATGACAGAGGCAGAGGTTAAGAAGCCCACTTCCTCCCATTCTCCATCATTCCTATTGATTACAGTCTTTGTGTGCTTAAGCTAGGAGTTGGAACCTTATCTAGGGCATTTAGGCACATTGATATATCCACCTGGCTGCAGTTAAAACCCTTGAAGGTTACATTTGCCAATTAGCCAAGTAAGTGTAGGTTTGATTAGTGTGTTTTCACTTTTAAAAAATGTATCAGCAATATGTGTGCAGTTGGCCAGACCCCCTAAAACTGTTAGTTGTCTCATGTTGTTTTGAAATTTTGCATATCAAAGAAAAGATTGAAAGACTCTTTTCATTGCAGAAATACATGATTTAAATATGATACAAGGGTCCTATATGAATAAGACCCTTTGTAGCAGTGTGTGTCATTGTAATTGTTATTCATAATTCATTTACTAAATTTACTGACCCCTGTAATTTTCCCACTGCCACACACTCACATTCACGCACACAAACACACACACACACACACACACACACACACACACACACACACACACACACACACACACACACACACACACACACACACACACACACACACACACACACACACACACACACACACTCACACACTCTCCCACACACACACACACACACACACTCACACACACAGTATGAAGATGAGGAAGCAGCGGAGGAATTCAAAATCTCCAGCTTTGTCACCATGGTGCAGGACTGCTATCGTATTGGAGTACCGTACAGCTCCCAGGGTAAATATCCTCACAGTCTAAACTCCGTGCTCATTCACTATTTATGTGTTTAAGAGATAATCGAAAATGTTCACACACTAACTAGGTGAAATTACATCAAAGCAAGCTCACATACAGTGTAGTTATATCGTCTTGATGGCTTGTACGTGCTGTTTAAATGCACCAACACCACAGGTAATTATACCTGCTCTGCTGTTCCTTTCAGGACACATCCAGAAGTTTGATATGTTCATGGTGGAAAAGTGGCCCCTGATTCAAGCATTTGCCCTGGAGGGCATCGGTGGAGGCAGCTTTTTTACCATCAAATACAAGGTGTGTTCAGACGTGTAATGGATATAAGTGTTAGGCTTTAAAGTATGACAAACATGTTGGATTATATGTTACATAAGAGCATTTATATCACCATACTGATATATGTTTTATTTGTATTGTATATTCCCATTTCTCTAGCTGATGGATATGAGTGAGAAGCTTTGGCAGGTGTACAACAGACTGGACCCAGTGTCTCTGGACAGTCTCCTTGCAGAGGTAAGACTAGCTTTTGTTATTCATCTTCTGATATAATATTAACAGAATTCTTTTATATTTATATGCTAATGTTCATAGATCCATTGTTTTTGTTAAGACGATTAATAGTTTGTTAATATTAACAACAATTAATTAAACTAAATTATGAATTTTGAACTTTTTCTTAAATGTTACAGTATCTGATAAATGAACACATAGAATAACATATTTATAAATAATTAGCTGATTAATCAGTCTGTCAGTTAAAACTTAATCTGCTAGGAAAATGATTAGTTAAAATTTTACCTCCGTAACACAAATACAGTCTTATACCCAGACGTTGGACATAAAAACCTCCAACCAACCAAAGATTGGTCATTTTCAGCTGTATTTGGTACATTTGATAACATTACTGACACTTAGGTTGTCACATGGTGAATTTCTTCTAAATGAAGGTCACATTTGGTATGTGAAGGTGTGAACAGGACCATTTAAAATTATGTTTACTTTAACCTTTGTGTTGTTTATTTCAGGACTTGGTGAACTTTGAGAAGCAGTGGAGCAGCTTTTTCTCCAGCATGGACCTGGAGAGCCACCTGTCCATCCTCGAGCTGTCAGAGGCTCAGGCTGGGGAGGTGAGTTTATAGACACAGTCCTACAACAATAGAATGTTCTGGACATTAACTTACCGAAAGTAATAATTACTCTCATATTTGCAATGTTAGGGATCTTTGTCTAAATCAAAAATAAAAAAGCAAATATATTTTTTTTTACCAAAATGAGACATTGATTATATTAGGGGAAAATTAATATGATTGAATATTCAACCAGTTCTTGTAGTGAATCATGTGCTGTTTTGTTGTCTCTGTTTGTATACATCCCCAAAACAAAAGGCATATAATTTTAAATAATTTTCAGATTTTCCGAATTTGATTGAAGTTCATTAGACATTTTGTAATGTGGTTTAAAATCTAATTCCACAAAAGGACTGTGTACAGGATGATCGTAAAAAATATATTAAAAAAACAACAGAAAAAACAAAAAATCAGATGTACTATTTTTGCATTTGTTGTAATCTTTCAGTAGACTTCAGGATTTTCTAATTGCATTATTCAATGTTGGTTCAATGCAAGTGTCCACATAAGGTGTGTTCTCATCAATCCACAGGCGTTCCGCACTTATTACTCTCATGGACTGATCTCAAGCAACATCACAGATAAAAGGTATCTTCATGCTCAACAAATGGTTGTTTATCTGTAGTTTTTAAAATGAAGAAAAAAAACCTTTTCTGAATCAAATGTGTCCTTGTTTCAGTAAAAGTCAGCAGCCCTTTGTGTTATTTGGGAAGCATTCGTCCCTGGAGGATCTGGAGAGCTATTCGTTCAACTTCCCCTCGGAGAGTCACCAGGTCCGCAACACGGGGCCCCGAGGTTCAACGGCCAGACACATGGTGAGAGGCAGAAAAAAAACTGAATGCTGACACTCTGCGATGGCACCGAGAAGAAATCTGAAATAGGGAATGGTACAATGTGGAAAAATGACCTAGTTAACACCATAAACTACTTATATCACTGCAGGGTCCCTGTTACTGGCTGGATACTTGGTTAGTAGAGTGTGAGGCCTGCCACCGTGAAATATCTCAGACTTTTCACGTGGCCCTGACCATAATGTTTCCATGCTATATGTCACTGATGTTTTATAAATCACATTCATTAAGATGCCCTGCAGCGCCATCTGCTGAAGGGGGTGGTACCACCAGTGGTCAGTGATCCACAGGGCAGCGTTTTGACAAAGACCAGGGAACATGTGATTGCTGATCCTATGGCCCTTATGCTAAATAGGACATTCATGTCAATTGCTCCACTGTGAAGTGGGAACATGACATGATTGCAACTTTCAAAAAAGACACTATTTGTCCAATAGATTCTTCAGTGTGTGGCTCCCAAAGGACCTCTGGCCTGCTCTCGGACCTATTTCTTTGGGACCACCCACTCTCCGTACCTTGGTGAGATTTTGCTGTATGACTTTGCTTATTTAATAACCTTCGGCTGCATAATTGTAATATTATGAAGGTTTTTTGTTTTTGTTTTGTTTTTTGTCATATTTTATTGATTGATTCTATTGATTAAGGTTAATGTGGTACCATGCAGCAGTGTAATTCATTAACCCAGGGGTTAAAGCAGTGTGAATTAATACTGTAATTTGTATTGCACTGTATTTCACCCACAGGAAATCAAAATGTGGACCAAAAGAAAACAGAAGTCTTGTAAGTGATTTATATTTGGATTCTGTGATTAAAATTAGATAGACTATTGTAAAATGTTTTTGTATATTTGAATGAAAGGTTTTTTTTGTTTTATTTTTTTTTTTTCAGACTCTTATCGCAGATTTATTCAGCGGCTGTTCAAGCAGTGCTTTCGGGAATCAAATGCTACTCCTGTAGCTCCAGTGCTACCAAGGTATGAAAAGAAAAACAGGCCTTATTTTAACATTAATCTTACAGCATGTACAGTTTCTCATAAGGAAATATTTATTATTGTAGGCCAAGGATGTGGCAGAGAACACCTTCCTGGTGACTTTGGACTCAATGAATCTAAGTCAATACCGCAGCTCTCTCAGGTACAGATTGAATTTATATTTATTTATTTTTTACTGTTGTTTGGCATGTGAGACTTTCAGTCGAGCATGAAATGAAAACTTGTTGTTTGACTCTGTGTGTTTTTACGCCTCAGGTCCAAATGTGAATTCAGCATTCAAGCGGTGAACAAGCAAGGGAGGTGGGTGTTAACCTGGACATTTTCTTTGGGAAAAATACATACAAAATGCCTTTTTGGTTTCTTTAGCAAGTACTTGTGTAAGTGTGTGATTTTAGACCTAAAGAGCCTGTTTTTTAATTTTTTATTTTTTTTTTTGTATTTTCAGGATCATTCCTCTGACTGATGAAGAAAGCCGTTATGTAGTGAAGACAGTAAGTTAAAGAATATTATTATTATTATCATTATTATCATTATTATTATTTATTCATTTATTTATTTTTTGCTTTGCCTTTTTTTCTTGCAGTGAAAAGACTGTATGTAATTTTCCTCTGAAAATTGTTTTTTTTTTTTTTTTTTCCCCATCTTGACGCATTGCAATTTTTTTTCCTAAGGCTTCCATGACTGTCCATGACATCCCAGACCTGCAGCAGGACAGGGGGGACCTGGGCTCCGTCGTTTTCTCTGAATCCTTCTTGGAGTCCAGCATCAACATTCAGCAGAAAGGTACAATACGGATCAGATTAAGTCTGATTATAATAGATCACTGATTGATTCCAGTGAAGGAAGTCTGATTTCCATAATATGTGGTACAGAGCCACACATTACTGTTTAACAGACAAAAGGCAGAGGTCGTTCTGAAACTACGGAGGATCTGAAATTCTAAATATAGCCTATTTCCTGCCCTGGGGATCACTTTTGTTATCCATCCTCCACATTTGTCATTCTTCCCCTCTGGTGTTTATGCCGCTATTTAAACGAGTGCGTTTCCCATCCTGCAGATGGCACTGCATCCTCAGACAGCTGCTACACCATCCTGACCACAACCGTGCCTCGCTACGCCTGCTGGCTGGTACGTGTAGAGCTGGAAATAACATGTTTTTTTTTTTTTTCTTTTAATGTCAAAAACAGGACCAGTCCTTTGGGATTATAATTTGATTGATGACTTAGTCTGCATTAGAAATAAACAGTATGTTTTTATCAAAGGTTGTTTGTTTATTGTTTCTAGATGGAGTCTGATGTAAAGCAATCCGAGCAAGCCCAACATCTTACAAAGGTGAATTCACTGCACTATACGTCTCCTATCCTGTGTACAGTATGTATGACCATGTGAGATAATGACCTATAATATCTGTATTGGACAGAAAGAGGAAGGCACTTGTCTGGGAACTGTTCTGACTGGAGCAGATGCTGCGTATGCGTTCTCCAGCAGCCAACTCTCCACGCCCGAAGAAGGTGACGCTCACACACACGTGCTGCAAAAGCCGGGGGCCATTTTGCAATCTTTTCTCAATCTTGTCATATGTTAGGGGACAAAGAGATGTCATTTCTATACTTTTTTTTTCTTTTTGCCTATTGTTTTTTCAAACTTTATTTTCAGGGAAGATCATTTTCTTCTCTGAGGGACTCCTGTTCATCCACTCTCAATATGGCAGCATCACTCTTTCCAAGGATCACATCAACACCATCAAATTCTATGATCCGGTAGGCGCATTAATAATAAGACTGAGAGAAAAACTATTTTCACCTTATATTTTCAGTTGTCTCATTGGATAGGACATGCAGTAGTTCATCGTGCGTCAGATCACCTACCTACTTTTGTCTGTTTATTTAAAAGATGGGTCTTTACTGTCTTCCATATAAAACCACTCTGAAACATACTATATGTGTGCATATGCAGTTGAAGTTGGTAACTACTTGTGTGTGATATCCGTGTTCTTCCTCTCACCAGGACTCGACCACTGTGGCTTCTCTCTTTGTGGAGTATGAGAGCAGCCTGCTGCCACACCTCCCGTTCCCCCTTCACAGCCACGACCAGTGTCTGGTTTTTGCTCTCCAGCCCAGGTCTAAGAGCCACAGGGCCTTCTATTCCAAGGTGAGACCTTTTAGCCCGTGACCCCTGACGGAGCTTGAAACCGAAGATAGACAGGGATCATCTGAGTGTAGCTGAATCAGACTTTCATCATGCCTCTATAATATATTTTCTAAGGGTTTCTTTACAGCAGTGGAAAACACAGTTAAAACTACTATTATGTCCAAAATGACATGATAAAAGTAAGGACTCACAGTTATACTGTTAAATATTTTTGCAAAAATTTTCTAAAAATGTATGTTGTCAAGTATTAAAATTCACATCCCAGACAGGATGTGGTTTTGTGTTGGTTCTCGGATGACTGTAAAAGTGACTGTAAATACATACTCCATGATGACTGTAAAAGACTGTAAAAGTACTGTAAAACACAGAATGTTTTTAGCCAGCTCATTTATTTTATCTCCAGTTGTCTGACTCTACCCTCCCCCTCGGTTCAGGTTCTGCCAGTGTGGCAAAACTCTGAATCTGGACTCACTCTGCAGCTGCTGGACCCAGAGCAACTGACCTGGACCCAGAAAAACATGTGAGCTCTCTGTATGAACAGCTATCATCCCAACATATCTTATCAAGCCCCTTTCTCATAACATGCACATCATTTTGACAGTCCCTCAGGCCGTCTAATACATATCACTGATTAACATGGTAATTCTGCATTTATCACGAATCAGTCTCTGTCAAGAAAATCATTAAAAAAAAAAGGGAAAATTTAATGACTTTTTTTTTTTTTTCTTTCTTACAGGCAAACTAGACTGCAGAAGCTGCATGACAGTCAGGAGCCGCCAGTGGCCAAGCGCAGAGGCAGCCTGAAGACCTCGTACTCCCAGCTGCCAGAACAGGACATGTTAGTACACAAAGTGCGGTCACATAGTAGATTACTCCCGAGTGGGACGGACCAAGTAATAAAACCTGATGCTACTGTAGGTGTTGCTTAATCATGGAGTATGTATTCCCAAAATAGCATTTAAGCCTGTGTTGTTTCTTGACACAGTGTTGTTTGTTTGTTTGTTTGTTTGTTCATTTATTTATTTATTTATTTATTTATTTTTAATCGGAGCTGACCGTCCACACTCGGAGAGTTTTATCCTGCTGGGAGCAAGTATAGACGATAATTTAACTTCATTAGCTTCACTAAAGTAAACAGTGCACACACTTTCTTTCCAGGCAATATTAAACAAAGAAGACAGCATGCAAGGGTGTCTCGACCCTTTCTGGCAGCTTAATACCCCCCCCCCCAAAAATCAGTCCTAAATCTGTCACCTAGTATAATTAGACATCCGACTGTGTTAAACATTTGTACCCAAAATAAACATGCTGTCCACTGCTTATAAAAATTAGTTGCTCTCTTCTTAAGAGCCGTGCATTATCAGTCTCATTTTCTAAAGGCTGTTTTCCAGCAGAGATTAAAACTGATTTTGTGCTTCAATCTAGAATTTTAGTTAGAAAACTGGAGCAGATGCGAGTAATGAGAATCAAAGACCTAGCTGGTGGAGGGAAATAGGATTTACTAGCTTTAAATTGTTGCACGTTGTAAATTTGTAGCACTTAAATTTGTCCAAGCACGTTATCAGTCACAACACTTTTTTTTTTTTTAATCCTGTCGTGCCGATCAGCTGCGACTCCCCACATGTACTAACTGATTCCTGTGTTCGGTCCATTCACCAGGTTCCTGCAGCACTTTGCCCTGAGCAGCATTAGCCAGGAGCCCATTCTGTACGACCACCTGGGAGTGCTCTTCCCCTCTGCAGAGCTTAAGAACCCAGTCAGTGGCCAGGGAGACAAGGTGAGCATGTTGACTATGGTGCAGGGGATCAGCCTCTTTTGAAAAATGACAACAAGGTAAATAATTTTTTCTGGTTCCTGCAAAGAATGACACCCTGCCCCCTGGCATCTTGGGTTAAATACATTAAAGCTGATAACGTTAATATCTGATTCGAGCTTTTTTAATGTGTGAAAAGGTTGTCATTACCATCGTCACTGGACTCCCTGGAAGCCATAAGAAGAGACTCTGCAACTACCTGGTCCAGCTGAACAGAGAATGTGGAAGGTAAGAGCCACAACAACCAACAACATGCTCTTTGTCACATTTTTGCTCTGTTATTCTTTTTTGTACAAATGCTTTGGTTGTTTTGATTTATTAATAACTGATACATGACTTGCAACACAAACAGAAATAACACAGATTTCATTTTTCATTACACCCGTAGGTGGGTGGTGTACGAGCCTAGTCCCGACAGCTGTGACGGCTTCTCTGCCTCTCACCTCCAGCAGTACCTGTCCGGCTTCCTGGAGAGCCAGAGAGGCCCAGGAGGCAAACCCCGTCTGTTGGTGCTGTCACCTGGGTAAGAAAGCCCGCTGATCCTGGAGCTGTAAAGTCGAGACTAATCCAGCTGAGCTGGGCTAAATGAAGGTGTTTCATTTCAAAAACACAGCATGTCCATTTTAAAGGGAAAAGGATTTTATCTGATTTCCATACTTCAGTATTTGTAATAAACAGATAATATCGTCTTACAACATAAAATATCTTAGTATCTGTGCCTTTTCAGTATCATCAACAGTATCTGAAGAAGTCACAAAAACAGTGAATTGATTTACCTGTCTTCATCTGTGTCTTTAGAATTTGCAAAATGTTCCCATTTGTACAGATACACAGATGTTCTGGATGTGGTCCAGGCTGTGCTCTTCCAACCCGACCCAGTTGTCCAAGCTTGTTTCACCATCGGTGCTGTCACTGCCTGTGTGGACCCGCTCGCTTCCTGTTTGGAGCATAGGTGAGATTTCTGTCGCCTCAATGGCTGAGTCTCAACCCTGCTGCTGTTAAAAGGGAACAAACAAAGCGAGCTCTGAACGCCATAAATGAATGCAAGTCAGATTATAAAGTTACAATGTAACAAATCCCACAATATCCAAGTGTGGTAAACAAATTTCCTGACTTAAAAAATGATTTTTCTCATAAACTAGAATCTCAGTGAAGGCTTATGGATGATGACAAGACCAAACGAATACATCAGTGTATAATTCAATGTGTCTCGCATTTTACATGCAGAAGAAATTATTTCAGAATTGTTTTGTTTGCTGTGTGAGTTCAAATCAAATTGCTTCCAATTTACATATTTTGAACTCAAGGGTGAGATAATGAAAAAACATTAAATGCCCCAATTGATTAAAGATCATTGATTTAATTATGTCCTGTTCTGACCCAAAGACAATCAATTCAAACTCAGTTGCACCTAAAAAAAAAAGAAAAAAAATATTAATAATTCAGTAAATGTCATAATCCTCCAGCTGCTTCACTGTAATGCCCTCAAGCAGTAACTCCTGCGTCTTGCCGCTGTTTTTATCAGTTTTCCAATGACTGGAAGGCTTTTACTTTCAAGCAACTGTATGTATTAATTTTGCATTAACAGCACCTTAAAGAAAGCCTCACCAAAAATGTATCCAATGAGTTTCTATCCAATTTTTCAAATTATTTTTGCTTTATGTCAGTGTGCTTACTATGATCCAAAAAGACATATTTTAGTTTTTTAAGTGCAACAAGCAGCTTAAAATGTTCATTTGTGGTGAATACATGCCAATGTAGTTGCATGCAACAAAGTTGGGCTGTATTTTGCAACATTTTAGTGTATTTTGCACAATCGATGTCAAAACGAAATTCAAGTTGGGGGCTTCGCTCCATTCTGTTTTCAAGTAGCATACGGACGGACCAGATGATGACGGACAGGGCCGGATGTCGGTAAACTGTTGAAGCACTGGACGTTCCCGGGACGAGGTTACATGACACTTTTAGCTATTAAAACTCAAGGCTGGGTCCCTTTTACAGAGAGGATCAGTCCTACATTTAATCTCACTCTCCTTTTGTTACAGGCTTTAGATGTAGCTTACAGAGCTTCTCACTGTCGTAGATTGACAGAGCTGCTCCGCACAATATGACATACCACTCCAGCTAATAGTTTTCCACTGCACAGCCGGGCTGGGCTGGCCCCTGACACTTAGATACAGACAAAGTCAGTCTAGAGGGTCCTGCTTTTTACAGCATGCTCTGAAAACCCCCTTGATATTTAACCGAAAAGGCCAGTAGGTGCTACGACAAATGCCCTGGTAAGCAGCTGAAGCATAATGACTTTATACTGTACAGTAACACCCATAAATAAGTGAGCATATATTCAGGAATAAAAAATCTGTTAGGAAAACTCCTGCAGTCCTTTAGACAAGGTGATTGTCTAGCAAGCTAAGCTTTAATAATAAATCTAAAGGGGTGGGGATGGATCCTGTGCTATAAACATGTTCCCCTAGTCAAACTTTGACAAGCCCTACTTGGCTCAGCAGTGGAAAAAAATGTAATAAGAGGTTTAGTTGGCAATGTGGTTAGCGTGGACTTTAACATTTGAGGCATCTTCAACAAGCCCCCTATCACTGTCTGTTGTCATAGATTGCGTGGGGGTCTGTGGACCCCTACTATGGTGCTAATTGGGTGTGGTTAGCCCAGCTTAGGCCTGACCTGCCCGTCACCCCCCTGTGCATAGCCCCCTAATCCCCCCAGATGCATATGTGCGACCAGTGCACCCTCCTCGTCGAAGCTCATCAGTCAGTCATGATCCATCCTTTGTGATGGATGTAGACAGTTCATTACATCAGGACAGGAAAGATAAATGCCGTTAAAATCCCCCCCCCCCCAGTGGCTCCCTAAGAGCTACAGGGGAAGGTCCGCGGCGGCTGGGGGGGGCTTGGCTCAGAATGGTTATTCAGAAAGTGGTGTATAACGCCGATCGATTTGAAAACTCTGGATAAATTATGTTACGATTAAATGAGATTACAGAAAGCTTTTACACCGGTCAGTTGCCAGTCATAGTCATGATGTCATCCGATGAAAAATGCCTCACGGTGGATAACTGGCCGGCTACCCGGGGGCCATAACACGGAATTAGTCTGTTTATTGCTGGACAACTTTGGCAGGACCCCATTAGTCATAAACAGAGTCAATGTTTGTGATGATATCTTGGAATGAGACATGGGTTAAAAGAAAGAGGACTGGTAACTAAATGAATTAAAATGCAGCTCTTTATTCATGTATCACTCAGGTGCATGAACCTCATTTTCAACATAACTTCTCCACAATGCTGCAGGCATCTTTTAAGCACAAACTAAATCTGCATTTGAGAGATGACTACTGGTTAAATAGACTGCATATTTAACTGGAGTTCTTCCATTTCCTGTCTCTTGCTTTAGGTTTGCCTTTCCCAAGCTGCTGGAGCAGTGTAGCCAAGGTGAGTCCTGTCTCTGCATTTCTGCCCTTTGCCTTCCCAACAACAAACATACATCTGGGATAAACCTCTGTCACGGAATACTGAGGAAACACCACATTGATATTCACTGATATTGATTTTTTTTAAGAACACGGCCAGTCCAAATACATGTCATGCTGCCAGGTTGCACGATCTAAACGCTGAAGAATTGTATGATTTTGTCAAATAAAAAATAATAAGACAATAACTAGACTTTATTTACACCAATGCCATGATCAATTCTGCTTATTGGTCCGATTCTTTATTGATTCCCATAATGACTCCTGATTGATTTGGGGGGGGGGGCTGAAGAGTATGGCTTAGACCTGCTTTTCATGAAAAGTGCCCCAGGATAACCTCTGTTATGGCGTTACATAAATAAAATGGAATTGAATTTAATTAATTTTCGGTCAGAAAAAATAGACCCAGATAGGTTTTCAGCGTCAATACAAGTGTTTCAATTTCACACAGTATAGAAACAGTTTATTGAAAGGGTTCATGCATGTGACTCAGGTTTGCAAAACCTACAGTATTTAAACTCCATTTAGGTTTTCTTAGTCATAGAAAAAAATGTGCTTAGGCCTCCTGGGTGGCGGTGATGTCATAATAGCGCAGGATATTTACCCAGGGTAACAGACGTGCTGCTCGGTCGGGAAGCAGTGGCTCTCATGGGTAGAGTCAAATTTGTGGCGTTTCTGGAATTTAAGATGCTTCAGCGCTTTGCTGGTGTTTCCTCCCTTACTTTAAATGACCATTTTACAGATCTTACAACCAGCGCTGTCGTCATCTTTCTTCATTAAGTGCAGCCACACTTCAGATTGTCTCCTCCTCTTATGCCGTGGCCCCAGGGTCCAAGTTTCCAGCAGCATAGTCACATGAGTTTGACGTCATTTTTTTCCAGTGCACAACTGGTCTTAACTAGAACCGCTTCTCGATTCCCATCCCTAATAATAAACCACATAGTGACAGGGTTTTGTTTTTAGCTTTTTTGGCCTGTGAAACATTTTTGCAGTGCCATTCACCCTCCAGCGGCACCAACCTGCATCTTTGACTTATCAAAAATGTTAGATTTGAACCTACTGTATTTGCAGCATATTATGCAAGTATATGTAGGTCATTGTGTAAGATAGAACACTGAAGATCTTCGAACACCTGTGGAAAAATAAACATATGGGGGTTAACGTAGCCACACTGAGCTCTGTACGGTGACAGTGAAACATGACTCGTCTTACATCTACGTCTAAAGGTTTTAGATAAAGTTGAACGGGATGTTGTATTATGAAAAAGTGGCCCAACAAGTAATGGCTGTCTAGCCACTCGTCAATGTGTTCTACAGGGTAAACAATCTATTACCCATCCCTCACTCTAAAGGGACAAGTTCAAGATTTTATTTGGGTTTACTGCCATCATCGCCATCTTTGTCATTAGAAACAGAGAATCTCAATTTTGTCAGAAGGGGAAAAGTCTTAGTGACAACGAGATGGATTGGCTCGCAGGCCAACCATCACAGTTCAATCAGTCAAGCATTTCATTTTATTTCCTTTTGTTTTTTCAGCAGTCACTTTGAAGTTACCAAAATGTCAGTTCCCCTAAAGAAGCAGTAATGCAGTAGATCAGCAGTGGTGTAAAATATGGTATTTCTGCAGTGGCTATGGAGACACTGTATTAATTTTCAGGGAAGTCAGCCGGTTTTCTCCTGGAATTCATCTTTCCCCTTTTCTGTGCCTCGTGCGTCAGGTATTGTGAGCACAGTGGTGTTCACCGGGCTGACAGCGGAGCAGAAGCACCCTCTCATGCAGCATGTTCAGCAGTTGGTACGCTCTGCCAACCCCACTGCAGCCTTCATCCTGGCAGAGAGAGGAGCTGTCACCAGGTAGGCACCTGCAGAATCGTGATCAATGCTGCACGCAGTCACTTAACGGCTTTTATATCCGCTTAAAATATTCACTCGGGCTACATTTTATTCTGCTTTGTTTAAATCTGTCAGGTCAGTCAGCACTGGCATTTGTCATGAATATTTCCCAGTGCATTCTATACCAAAGGAATATTTCATTGTTTTAGTTCAAAGCCTATTATGAAAAGAAGACATTTTCATGGATACTTGTGATATTTTCACGCTGTATTTGCACGTTTTTGTAGACTTGTAAAGTTAAGAGTTAATTATTCACTGTTCACTGTTTTTTTTTCCTTCTTCTTAAAAAGGAATGAAGATGTGAATCTTATATTGTCTGAGAGCAGCTTCAGTGATCCACAGATGCTGAGAGCACGTTACG
This sequence comes from Istiophorus platypterus, assembly GCA_016859345.1. Classification (NCBI taxonomy): domain Eukaryota; kingdom Metazoa; phylum Chordata; class Actinopteri; order Istiophoriformes; family Istiophoridae; genus Istiophorus; species Istiophorus platypterus. The sequence continues at coordinate 3,787,661 of CM029120.1, forward strand.
TCCTCTATCCAGGATGGTAAGACCTTCGTTCTGCGTTGCACTTCACTCGCCCTGGAAACCCCCCACCGCATCCCACCGCATCCCACCGCCAACACCTCCACTGCCACCACCACCACTGTGTATCTTCTTGTGTCCACACTCAACCTTTAGGTCCACCGGGTGACAGATTGGCGTTGATTCCTGCTCGGTGTTCCTTGGGCCCCGGTGACGCCTCCCTCCCTGCATTGTAATTGCCACTCGGCCGCAGTGGTGGGGTATCGGCCGCTGATTGCTGTAAAGCCCCCCAGGGCATCTTGTGTTCTATCACCAGCTGCCTCCTGGCAGCACAGTAACAAGCTGTTGGCCGCACAGTTGCCATGTACACAGAGGGGGTCTCCTTCCCTTTGGATCCGGTCCATTCAGCCTTCATGCCTCAGTGGTCAGCCTAATATGAACCTCTGCTAAATCCTCCCCTCATATCATACGCTGGATATCTGGCCCCTTTTGATTTACTCATCTTCAGGCTTAAATTTGTGTGAACAGTATGTGCCTGTGAGCGTGCTTGAGATGCTCCTTACACGTCTTCAGCTCCTCAACCAAGACTAGTAACTTTTTCACCTACTGATAAAGAGTTTCCACGTTCACAGATTCATCATCCGCTTCCACAGTCTTACCAGCGGATCACATTCACTGGCCCTCTTTTCCTGCGGGCAGCTGGTAGAGTAAACAACTTTCCAGCCAAAGACAAAAATGTAGCGCAAACATTTGGCTTGCTTCAGACTTAACTTTCTCACCATTTGATAAATGCGCACGTGTTCTGTGTTTCAGGTGTAAAGGGCGCTTCTCCTCCGGTTCTGGGTCCCTGGTCCTCACCCAGCAGCGCGTGGCTTTCAGCCGGCCCCTAGCGAGGCCTCTATTTGTCACCCGCTGTAAAGGTGAGATGGAAAGCCCCCCCCCCCCTTTTTCTGACTCTTACACGTGACAGAAGCGTCAGATATGTGCTGGCAGGGTTCGACGATGATTACATAAGCTGCCTTTCCCTCCAAATATGGAGATAACTGAGGTCTCGGACTAATTGTCAGCAGTTACTGTGAAATAATCCGTATTCCCAAAGGACGCCCTGCAACCTCTTGCTTCCAAGTTTTCTTTTCAGGAAATTGTTTGTTTAGATTATTATTGATAAAGACTAAAGTTGTTTTTTTCCACATTACTTATTGCTAAAACTCTGCTAATTTCTCTGTAGCATTGAAGTCCTCACGAAGACCAAGCCCGTTCCAAGGAAATGTGTACAATGTCTGGGGAAAGGTCCGATTTTCTGGTAGGAATTATAAATATATATTTTCACTTTATTTCAGATAACACAGATTTCAAATTCCAGAGAACATGCCTTTGTCGAGCATTAATAAACAAATGTGACTTCTTTCCCTGGTAAATATTTTAACCTGCGTTTGCATTTCCCACTTTTGGGAAATTATTAGAGAAAAGGTTGCCTTCAAGGCAGGCGAGAAGCTCCTGACGGTAGGAATATTGCTCGGTTGTTGCTCTGGTGTCTGGTGTTTGGAGTTAAGCCCATAGTCCAGTGGTTTGGTTTCCTCCACATAGTTTTCTCACGCTTTTATTTATTTTATTTTTTTTCATTTGGAGACCCGGGTAGAGTTGATGCATGAGGAGAAATTGCAGGTGCCTGTGAGGAGATGTGCAGAGAGCGTGCAGATATTTGTAGAGAGTCTGGAAGGTAGAGGAGTATGGAACGAGTGTGGAGACTGTATGATCCTGGGACAAATGCCCGCATTCCCTTAGTGTCCAGTGTACATCTCAGTCACTGTCTATAGGGTAGTGTATCATTTACATCACTTTATATTTAGTTATTTTACTTTATTTAAGTTGGTGTGTTTAGCTGTTGTACATCCGGCACATGTTTTACCTTGAGTTAGGACATATTTAACATGTTTTGATCCTGTTTTTGTACTCACCTGAGTTCTGTGAACCATATGTTGGGAGCGGAGAGGCCGTATGGATGTTAAAACATTAACACCCCCACCAACAGCATGCTGTTACCATATGATGCTGCCATAGCAGGTGTTACACAAGGTGCGGACTTTATGTGTGACTTGGATGTGAGCTCCCTCGTCTCTGGAACCTCCAGACTCTGAGCAGCTGATGGACGTGAGCTACAACACGGCGAGTGGGAGCCTGAGCATCGTCTCAGAGCAGAGCGTTGACCCTCTGACCCCGGGCCCCAGAGAGACCGACAACGCCTGCTTCCTGATCTTTGATGGCGTTGACCTTGCTGAGGATGGACTGAAGGACTGGCTCAGACTCTGCACCAAGCAGGTAGACATTTCAATAGCCCGACTGTTTTGTTTTGTTTTTTTGTTTGTTTTTTTAAATTATTCATTCATTCATTCATTCATTTATTTATTTATTTATATGCTGATACACACTGAGTCTTGTGTTAAGATTTGTCACCATGTGTAGCATCAGTCAAGTATCTGGCTTTTGTTTCTGTTTGGTTTTTACAGAAACAGACTAAGAAGCCAAAGAAGACTAGAAACACTCTTTCACCACACGAAATCAAGACTATCCATGTAAGTTTGTTAATATTTATAATCGAATAATTATATAACAAATAACATACATTGAGCCAACGTTGTGGAATTTTGTCAACGAGGAGCTATGAAATGATGGACATAGGCAGTTCCCTGCTGATGGTTTCATGCTCGAATAGAAGACGTTTAGCAGAAAACCAGGAAAAGATGGAGAACAATTCTTCTAGCTGATGTAAACATTTATGGGAATAACGCAGGTTTTAAAGTTTCCCATACTTCTGTGGATTTAAATTAGTTCCACACACTTTTTAGGCCCGGGGATGCATTTATATGTGTTTTGTGACCGACAATGACTGTAACTGTGTTTGTTTAACAGAAAACTCGACAGATTATTTAAAAAAAAAATAAAAAAAATTTCAATCAATAAACACCAATGCAAGAGCAGAGAGCATCAGATTTTTGATGTTAAATACAGTGGCCACAGAAAATATTAAGACCCCTTCACTTTTTGCACACTTTCAGCTGTACATTTTATTTTAAATGAATAAAATTGACATGGACAGGTCACAAACTGAAATTTTCAATGCACAAAAGTACTCCAGACCAATTACTTTGGCACTTCAAACCGTGGTCAGGCACAGCCACTTTGCTTTAATTATCCTTGAGATGTTTCTAGAACTTAATCGGAGTCCACCAGTGGCAACTTAAATCAACTGGACATAGTTTACAAAGGCACACACCGTTGTAAACTGTACAAAGGTCCCACAGTTCCCACAATTACAGAGGAACCCTCTGTAGACGCAATAAAATTGCGACAAGGCGCAGATTGGGGCAAAGGTATGAAATCATTTCTAAAGGCTCGAGTGCTCCCAGGAGAACAAAGGCCTCAGTAATTGTGAAATGGAAGCAGTGGACCAACAAGGACTCTACCTAGAGGAGGCCAACCTGAGTAAACAGGAAAGAAGAGTCTTGGTCAGGGTCAGGCACTTCATCAACCCGGCCCTTATGGTCGTGTGGCTAGATGGAGTTGGCCAAATGGCATTTAAAGGACTCTGACAGCATGAGGGGAAAGATTCTCTGGTCTGATGAGCCAAAAATGTAGGAACTCCAAACACTATGTCTGGCAGACACGAGGCTCTGCTCATCACCTGGCTAATACCATCCCTACAGCCCTACAGTGTCGGTGGTAGCATCATGCTATTTGTGGGGGGGGGGGGTGTTCTCAGCAGTAGAGACAAGGAGACTGCTCAGATTTTAGGGAAGGTTGGATGCAGCCAAATAATGATGAAAACCTGAAGAAAGAGCAGAAAGCCAAGACAACAATGGACTGGCTTTGGGTAAGGTCTCAGAATGTCCTTGAGTGGCTCAGCCAAAGCCCAGACCTATGGAACCATATTAGACCATGAAGGTGGCCGCGCACAGATGATTCCCAGCCGTTCTGATGGAACCTTGAGAGGATCTGCCAGGAAAAATGGGATAAACTTCCCCGAATCCAGCTGTGCAAGGCTTTTAGAGACTCACCCGAAAAGCCTTGAAGCTGAAATTGCTTCCAAAAAGGCTTCTAGAGTACTGAATTAAGGGTCTGAAAACTTTTTTAAATGAAAGATTTCTGGCATTGATTTTTAATAAATTTCCTAAACATGTTTTCATGTTATTATGTTATTCCTTGTTATTATGAGTTATTGAATGTAGACTGAAGGGTGAAAATGGCAATTTTATCCATTTACAATTAATCAATAACATGATAAAGTGAAACTAAGGGATCAGAATACCTTTTTTTTTTTTTGCTTATCTTCAAAGAGAGTTTTTATTGATGTGATCCTTCTAGTCAATGGTGTTGACTGAACTTGTTATTATATGTTTCTGTTTAGATGACCCGACACTTAGACCCACTTCCACCGGGCTACTTCTACAACGGTTATCAATACGTTGACATCTTTGGGGAAAAAAGGAACTTCCATCCCAGTATCCTTCTTGTATTGTTCACTGTCTATTGTTGAACCCACACTATAAATAATCTCTCACTCAGGCTTGGAGAAAGCTCTTTACCTGTATTTTGATGTAAGTATGAAAATCAGGTTCTGTGTTTGCACAGTCATGGAAAATAAGTACAGTTTGATTGACATAGTTCGGAACGTGACTTTTTGACCCATAAAAACCGAAGATAAATAATCAGGAATATTTATGCAGGTCCGCTTGTATCTGTATCCACTGTTGTGTGTGGTGATCGTGCTGCTGTTTTTCCCGTACATCGCTGTCACCACAGACATGGAGGAATTCATCAAGGAGTACATTGCTGAGGCCAACGAGGAGATCGAGCTGTTCAACCGTCAGCTGGAGCTGCGGGGGCAGCCCGACCTGTTTGATCCGTGACAGAGTCCGTTTGTACATCCGCCGCCCCCATCTGTCTCACTTAACTCTAAGGCATCCGGCGTGGGAGGGGTGGGGAGGGGCAGGGAAGGGCCGGGGGGGGGGGGGGGGGTTATATCCCGAACACTCCACTAGAATGATCAATGTGTGTCCATGCCACATGCATCCGCAGAAACGACTGCTGCTAGGAATGCGTTCACTATCTATGAACCATGTCACTTTGTTTCCTCATTCGGTGGCATGACGACGACGAGTCGAGGTGAGCTTTTGACCAATGGCGTCACCCATCAGCGGCCGCTTATGTCACGGTGTGGCTGCTTGCCTTACGTCCCTCTGCGGCACCACTGGCTGTACGGTGAGCATTTTTGCCGAGTTGGCGCGTCGTATCAACCAAAGGGAAAGTGGCACATTGTTGTGGTCGCCCGTGCTAATTCAAATTAAGACGCGCTTGTCGAGAGATAAAAAGCTGTTTACAACCGTGGGCGAGTCCGAAACGCGACACAAAACTCGGTCTGTAAACGAGTGCGATTGTGCCACAGGGTACGCAGGCCATGAGACGTTCAGAAATCGAGGGGAATTTCCAGCCGCTCACTCCCACAGCCTGTGCATTTCTGTTTATCACAGTTGGCAAATTAAAGCCTCTATTTCTGGACAGGCGTGGAGGGCCGTGTGATTCTGGTGGGCTCCCTGGTGGGGTTTCTCAAGAACTGCTCCTCCTCTGTTGTCACCCAATCCCTGCCCCACCTGTTAGCTTGTCTGCGTGCCGTGCCGCGGCCGAGGGAGCGCTTTGCCATAGAGCCATAAACATTGAACAGCCTGCTGGCTGCGGCCAGCTGATGAATGATGCCATTAATCACATAGCTATATAAAAAGAAAAGTAGAAGACTTCAGTCCCTGCAGCAGAGTAGAAACCCAGTGAATCACAGACTAATTGTCCAACAGAAAAGTTTTCCTTAAAGCACTTTGTTCTGTTCATTATACAGCTGCTATTTAACAGCAAGGAACCAGGTGAACACATGAAAGTTAAACTAAGCCTCACCGCAGCCAAGTGTGGATCATTCCATTCGTTGGTCAAAGTGTTCATCTGTTGTTTCATTTTTTTACAAGGGTGAATGCCCCATTTTATTTTCGTTTTCTTTTTTTTTTTTGTTATATATATATATATATATATATATATATATATATATATATATATATATATATATATATGAATATATATATATATATATATATATATTTTTGGTCACTTCATTTGGCAGGGAAAAGGGGAAAATGAAATGATCAGGGGGAAACCTAGTTGGGTTAGGTTAAAGACGATTGGAGCCTTTAGTGAAAGGCATAAGTCTTTGTAACAGTGTTGTGATGTTGCAGAGAATCCGACTTAACGTCCTGTTTAAATAAGTAGTTACACTACTGTTTGCTTTGCCATCAAATGTCTCACTAATGTTCTATGCATGTCTTCCTCTTATCAGGGTTCCTACACAGGCTTTAAAGTTCATTAACCTTGTGGGGAAATGTCAGTAATTCCCGTGGAAAACTTGTGTTGTTGTCATTTGTACAACCGCAAATTAGAGTTTTAAGACCAGGGTAAACTATAAATTTTGATTTCCGACAGGAAAAAAAAAAGAAACGTGGACATAAGAGAGTTGAAAATGTGTAGGAACCCTGCTACAGTCTCTGGAGATAGGATGGCTTTCATTCCTTATGGGGTCAGCAGTATAACATGCAGACTAATCAAAAATCTTTGGCTCAAATGGCACTTGAGTGAACTGATACAGACAAAAGGAACATTTAAAATGCACATAGAGGTGTGTGCATAAATGCTGCTAATACAATGGTACAATATGTTACATTGGCCTTTGTTCACCTTACCAAAAAAAAAAAAAAAATCGCCTGTACTCAATAATAAGTACTGTGAGATTTTCTCCATGTCAGATAAGAGAGGAAGGGGCGTCTCGGCCAAGAGCATATTTTTAAGTTCATAGTCTGGTTCTGGGGACTAAGGGAGGGGGCGCACGCTTCCGGCTGAGGTGAGCACCTATTCAATGTCGTTAGATTCTTATCCAAACAGATATTTATAAATCAGCGGCGTGGGGTCGGGGTATTTGGGGTTGCCATTCGCAACGCTGGGAATGTCATGTTTTACATGTCTGTCTGACAGCGCTGTCAACAGCCAGTAAAACTCTAATAATCGATAATTTTGTTTTCGGATGGCAGACTGACAAGAGAGTGATAACACTGTTAGCAACCCCCCACCCCACCCCACCCCACCCAAGATGGCATCTGCGTAGATTCAGACCATCCTGCACCTGAACTTGAGTCTGACACTGCTGGCCCCAACCGTCCTCTATGACCCGAAACGAGCCATACCACTTATGCTAGATGTGCCACTGCTGTCCTTTTGTAGAAGAATAATGCATTGCATATATTAGTGTATAACAAAGCGACAACGTATGCCTATGACACATATTATTACCCTGGCATGTTCCAGATAGCCAGCAAAGGAGAGGTTCACATGGGGAGGGGGAGCTTACCCCGAGCTACCCATCCCATGTATACCTCTCTTTCATTCCTCTCTTTCACTCTATAAACAAAGTGCAATTGTACCTTGTGTGTTTTAAAAATATATAAAAAATATACACACACACACACACATATATATATATATCTTTTCTACTTACATTGCTCTCGAATAGCTCTTTAAGGACAAAGCTGGGCAAATAAATGAGCTGCTAAATTCCCAGTCCCTCACAGCTTGTATTCTGTGGCCCACTGGACGCTGGCTTCCAGTGCCCGTATCTCAAATAACACTCCATGAAAGCAGGCGGAGGGGGGTTTTTGTTTTTAAAAAAAAAAAAAAAATTAGATGCTCCTCGGAATAAGACAAAAAAAAAAAAGAAAGCATTACCCCCACTTACAAATGACTGATGGAACTAAATAGAAACAGATTACAGGGCTTGTTGGGTTTTTTTCTTCTTCTTTTTTTTTCTAAGAGCAGGATAATGCGTAACGTTAATCCTTTGTTGACAAAATGATGACTCTTGTTCGAGCTGGATCCTCGGAGATTCACCCCTCCTCAAGCCGTCTGTTTTTCAGCAACAGTTGCTGTCTTTTTGCGGTTATGTAATACTGCAGAGGCTTACCTTGATTGACAGAGGAATAGCTGTTTGGCTTGTGTATGGGAGACCGAAGGGGCCACAAATTGAAACCCTTCTCGCACAATTTTCAGAGAGCAGAGCGACTTAAAAAAAAAACCCAAAACAAAACCAAAAAAACCCATCACCAGCCAAGAGATAGTCCTTAAAGAGTTGAGGGTTATGTAAGATGTTTGTGATATATTAAATCAAATTACCACTAACACATGTATACACACATATACACGACTACTGCTCCAAGTATGTCTATACTGTTTTGCATGTGTGTTGAGATGTCGTGAATATGACACTGCGTATATTCTGACATAAACTGCCTTTCACCAAAACTGGTACAACAAAGAGAGAAAAGAATCGCATTTATTTTCCATATCGGCTAAGGAATTTGAATTACCTCAGAAAACAGCAAATAGTATTTTTGTAAGACTGTGAATTGAACGTTCTAGATGCAAGCGAAAATGTCTCTTCTCGCACAAGCTGCAAAAGGCAAAAAGCAGATGCAATTTATTTAATTTTTTTTTTTTATTGAAGGAAAAAAAAAAAACTCTGAAGAGAATCTGATCGGTTGTAGAGATGTCAGGTTTCTCTGATCCAGCAGTGCCTTGGTTACGGCTAAGAAAAAAAGAAAAAGCAGAGATTAAAGCTGCATTCAGAGCTCCATCCTTCTCCCCCTGTCACGGGGGGCTTGGCAGGGGAGGGGGGGGTGGTGTCAGGCAAGGATCCGTCCTTCAACAGTGTTGGTGAAAGGAATCCATGGATTCGTTTCTTTTAAAGCAATGTGTTTTTTAACCAAGCCAGAGGGTAAAGTAGACTGAGGTCACACGAAGGGGGGCAGTGGGGGGCTCAGGACGATTCAGGTATTTTCACAAACTGACCAAAAAGATTTTAGAATACAAGCTGTGAATCGAAGCGAGTGCTGAAACCAGCGCCGTTCTGAGACTTTAAATTATTTAGGTTCACAGTGGTACATTCCTCTTTGGTTTATTTTGGTTCATTATATGAGTAAATACAAGTTGATTTATTTAATGAAAATGCACAGACGCTAGAAGGGAAGCAACACTTTTTTTTTCTAATGTTCCTTTAAAATCTCATATCTAAAACAATGGAAGATGGGAGGAGCTCTTTTTTATGGTCAGTCTCGGCTGGGATACGAAACCTAAATGTTTTGCGACAAATGAAGGTTGAGTTTGTGACTAACTAAAGTTGGGTGACCCCCGACCTACTGCACATCGGGGGACCAACGAGCCCTCCACAAGCCCCTCGGTGCGACTGCTACGCAGCTCTCTGGCAGACTGAACACCCCTGTGTTTTGTAGCTGAAGTTATAGGACAAAAACAAAGTTTGGTGTCAATTGGTTTTATGTGAAGTGGAGGAATTGTGTTGTCCCTGTACTGCAATGTGATAACGCAGTGTGAAGGGCTGGAGTTGTTTCTTTTCTATTTTTTGTAATTGGCTCTGCTGTCCAAAAGGGGCCGACAATAATGTGGAATGTATGTGCTTCTTGAAGAAGTTAGTATTTTTTATGGGTTTTTTTTGTGATTATTGGAGGGGGGCGGGAAAAAAAGGCGGCCTGGAAATGGATTTTTAACTGACCAAATATTTCTCGGCCCTCAGGGGACCAGCTAATTTTTTTTGGGCCGTTCTCTCCTATCAAGGTTAAAAATGGAAATCGCTGGCTCGTCACCCCCACGGTCCTCGCGGACGACGAGTTGAGCTTTCTCAGGTGCTACTTATTATTTCCATACCTGAGATTACACATTTGCCCCATCAAACCCAAGTGTTCTAGTAGAAGATGGGCGTGAAATTGTGGTTAATATCTTCGGTCTGTAGCCACAAACAGGCTGGCCGCACAGACAAGTGTTTTGATTTTTTTTTTAAAGGATGTTATTTGTGTCAAGGAATGATGATTGAAGTTGGGAGGTGTTTGATGTCATGATGGCAGAATTAGATCTGGGGAAAAAAAGGAAAGGGCTCATTTCTTGTCCCTCCTATCTACAGGCCGTCCAAAGTAAAAGGAGAAAAAATCTTATCTCTTCGAAAGAAAAAAAAACTGACTTCAAAAGTGCCAAACTGACTTCCACATTTTGTTTTGGGATGTTCACCAAATGTGAGCAAGACTGAATTTTGCATTTGCACTGAGCTACTGTAACTTCTGTTTTTTTCCTGTGACTGATGCTTTTATAATCTAATTGTTGTATTTATTGCACCTTGTAATCCATTAAATATTTATACGGTTGATGAGCGTTTGTTCCTGTATCACTTAATGCAACGTTTAGCCGTTTGAACTTCCCTTGAAAGTGGACGGATTTTTTTCCTCGCCGTACTCTGGCCGTGTCGTAGCCGCATGCGTGGAGGTGTGTTATTGGGGCTTGGAGAGTTAGACTAAACAGAAACTGTCTGCAGAGTTTGTATAAGAGCTTGTGTGCGTTTGTGTGTTTTCAGCTATTGACACGCAAAGAGAAATGGCAGCTGAAATAGTGCTGGGAGAATGTGAGGAATCCTGCCCAGCATGCATGTAGCAGCGTTCTAGCCCTCCATGTCCTCATGCTGAGTGTGTTTTTCTCTGTCTGCGTGTGTCTGTGTGTGAGTGTGTGTGTTAAAAAGAAAGGAAGATAGAGTCCGTGTGTGTGTGTGTGTGTGTGTGTGTGTGTGTGTGTGTCCTTGTATTGTTGCCAGGCAGATACGGTCCTCCACATGGCTAACCTCTGACATCAGCGTTTCCTTGCCTCTCTCCTGTCACCACTGCGTCGCCAGTTTCTCCCCTGCGACTCAAGGCAAGCACCCCCCCCCCCACCTACCACTCCCACCCCACCCAGATACACTTAAACACACTTACCATATCGCTTCCACCATTAACCGCCCTTTTCTTTTTCTCCTCCCCGCCCCTCTATTGTTGTATTTTTACTGAGGCGGTGAGCTCAGGCTATTTGTGGGCTATTATGACAGCCACATGTAAACACTCATCACTCTCACCGGCGTCTGCCAGGGCCTGCTGAGTGGGCCCAGGTCACTGCAACAATAGTGGACTGCGCCGTTCTGGATTTGTTCACTTTTGCTAAGTGGGACCCATGGGGCAGTTGTCTTTCTTTTACCAGCCTTGAGCTAAACCCAGACTGTCCTCTGGGTTTGACTGTTTCCAGCTGCTTCGGGTGACCGGTTTGAATTTATGTTGTTGTTAACAACATGCACTCAGCCGCCAGTTTATTGGTAACACCTAACCAAAACTAGTGCAGTCTAATACAGTGGTCCTGCAATAACCCCCCCCCCCCTTCATGAAGGATGTAGTTTTTACTTTTTGTTGAAGCTGTTTTAGAGAAGCGCTGGTGCAGCCTCTTGACCATTTTTGAGGTGAACCTGATGAAAGTAGGAAAGTAGGATGAGGTTTTAGGTTTTTAATTTAACAATAAAAAAAAAATTATACTTGTAAGTAAACCAAATTTTTAAAGTTTATCGATGCACCACGATTACATGGTTAATACCTGTTATTGTGAAAAAAATAAAATTTGCTATGGTTGTTGCACAACCATGGCTGTTGGAGGAAAACTAAGAAAAAAAGTCCAAATTTAGATGTTTATTTTATAGTATATTTTTATTGCACGCCTTCATTTCATAATGCAGATTTACTCGCTCATAACATTACAATAATAAGCCACAAATGCACTCTTGATCAGTATGATATCACGGCTTAGCACCAGAGCTGAGCACCATTGTCAATCTTGAGAGGTTATTTTAATACTGAATAAAAGCTTTCAAAAGCCCCCCCCCCCAAAAAAAAAATGCCAGGTAAATTTGGTATTGCATCACTTCACTGCTACAAAGTTTCACACATTCACAGGATCACAAATAATAATTACAACTGGCCGTAACCTGGCTCCCTCTGTGTTATGTAGATGCAGTTACACCTGAAAAAAACTATGGCTCACAGTTTGAGTTATTTGCAAATACTTTCAACCCCAGTCTGATTTGCATCAGTCCATATCAATGACCTCATGTGGTGGCGAACGGCGACCTTCGGAGGACTATCCATCTTGTCTCCGCCTTAGCCTCCCGATTTCACAACTCTATCTACGAGTGCTTGATGTCAAAGGTCATCAAAACAGCCATGTCACTGGACTCCCCCAAGGAAGCGGCCAGTTTCAGTTGTCGGAGACTGTTTCCGGTAGAAACCTCGCCCTCCCAGACTCGGCTCTTGTTCAGTTTCAGATCAGTCCGCGTCTCCCCCACCACGCTCACCCTCTGGGCCATGGGGACCCTCACCCTGAAGCGGACCCAGGAGAGGGGCTCCAGCAGGCCCACGCGGGGCTCAAAGAGCACGCAGCCTTTCCTCCAGGCCGAGAAGACGCAGGGGAACGGGGGCCCCGGCTGGTCGCAGCTGTTCCTCAGAACAAAGTCACACATGGGGTTGAAATCGCCGTCGGGGGCGATCTTTGCGTAGAGGCCCAGCCGATACAACCCGGAGTCGGGCAGGCTGACGCTCACCGTCACCTTGCTGTCTGTGTACGTGCAGAAGAGGTGGCGCGAAAGCGGAATAGCTGCCATTTTGTTCTCTTCTCTGCTGAGCACAGTGTGAAGCTCAAGGTCCCGCTGGTTGTGGAAGGTGATGTTACACTTGCCCTGCTGCGTGCCCACCAACGCCGTCGTGTGGCTGAATTTGGTCAGCCCCGCCTCCGACGTTCGGGTCCCCGGACCGCACACCGAGCCCAGGTGGGGAGGGAAGAGCTCTTCCAGTCCGGCCACCTTCCCTTTGCAGTGCAACAGGAAGTTTGCAGCATTCTGGAACTTGACCTCGGTTTTCCCATAGTCCCGCACAAAGACTGACAGGCGGTAGAAGCCCCGCAACGGGCACAGGATGTGGCAGGTCAGCACATCGGGTTGGATCTGAGTAGCCAGGCAGCGTTTTGCTAGCGCAGCGTCCAGCTCCGGGTGGACCAATTCACACAGCACCATCAGAGGCCTGGACGTCTTTAACGCCAACTCAAATGTGCCGTCTTCCACCTCAGCAACCTCGCTACCCTGGCTACTGCCCGAAATGCCCAGAGATCCCGCGGCAGTCTGCAGGCCCCAAGACAGAAAGGGGTTCTCTGGGATTTCCTCCATGGCCCGGGGCGTCGGGCACTCGACCGTGAAGGAGCAGACCCAGATCAGAGGCGTGACGGCTGCTTCGGGTCTGGCGAACACCTTCACGTCGTACGTGCCGCTTGCCGGCGGCAGGAGCTGCAACTTCATGCTGCGATGGGAGACCGTCAGGAGGCCGAAGGAAGAGCCGCCAGATTCTTTCTGCTCTGAGGCCCCGCAGTGGAGGAGGCCCTGATGCTGTGTGATCTCATAGGTAAAAGTGGCAGGTCTTGAGAAGCCGAGGGACACGTTTGCCTCACCCTCATCTACGGAGGAAGTCAAAAGCGCATTTTTTAAAATCTATTTTGTATATTTTAAAATAATAAAATCTATATCTTTTACTGGAAAGACAGAAGGATACTGGAAACGTCAAAATTTTAATTCCCTAAACTAAATTGGTTTGAAATGTCCCCTGAAAAATTCCAAGCAGTTAACTCGTCTTCGAGATGATGTATAGATAACCTTCAAAATATTTTTGAACCAGAGGACTGACACCTCTGTGAAAGCAACAAAACTGAGGGTGGACCTGTGACGATGTGAAAGTGATGAGGCTGAATCAGCCTGAGCCCCATGGTGAAGAAGGCGGAGGTCTTGAAGACCCTCCTCTCAAACTCCTCCAGGGGTATGGGTGTGTCCAGGAGCTGCCATTTCTCCTCATCGGGGAAGTGCGAGTCGATGAACTCCTCAGGATCCGTTAGGAAATAGAAATCATCGAACCTTGGGGGGCAACAGATGGAGAGAGCAGACTGGTTTGAGACCCAACTCGCTGCAGGTTTTGGGTGCATGAAAATGAACGAAAGGTCAAACTGACAAACTTTTCTCGAATGCAGAATGATTTGCAATGAAATGAAAAGATTAGAATTGCTCAGATATGGCTTCAACTTCCCGGTTTGGACGTATTTCACCAAAACGGTTCCTTCTAAAGTGATATCACCGAATAACGAATACGGCGGAATCCCTCTTCCCTGCTCAAACCTTTTGACGAAGCTTTCGTGCTCCATATCTACTCGTCCCGCGCCCCAACAGGCGTCCAGGAGGAACCACTGTCCTCCCAGAAGCACAGTGTTCCACAGGTGATCCGATTTCACATTCTTGAGGCTCTGGCCCTGGCGGTACCCGATGCCCTTGCTGTGGCCTGGGACCTCCTGGCACTCGATGCCCACCTCCCTGCGAATACAAACCAAATGGAGAGTTCACCGCCTTTTTGTATAACGTCGCACGTCCTCAAACCGAAGTTCAAGGTTGCTGTTTGCTGTTTGCGCTGAAGGGCTTAAATTCAGACTATTCAGTGCAAGTTATTTATCCTGGAAATGTCTAGCTTGAACTCAGAAGGGATCAAGGAAGCTTAATGCGGCACCATAATGGATGAAAGAAAGGGGAATAGAAAGCACTCACTCAAAGCACTCACTGTGTGTGAGTGTACGCTCTAGTCTAGATGAATGAAAAAACCCAAAGAAAAATGACTGCAATATGCAATATGGAATTATTTCGTGCGGCATGTTTTTCTCGGTATACAGTAAGTTTGTGCAACTGTATAGTTTTATATATTTGTGATGGAGAAAAAAAAACGAACGAATGATGAAAATCTTAGCGAGGCAAAAGAGGTGAACCAAAACAGTAACAGGAATTCTGAATGAATTCGGTGTGAGAAGCTGTACGAAAGGGGATCAATTGTAGTGTTGAAAACACAGTTATCACCCAGCTCTGCAGTTTCCAATCCGCAGAATGTTTTAGCATCTTTTTAGCTCATTGGTTTCTGGCTCGATACCTTGACTCTCACAAACCTTATTTCAGCTGCAGCTGGAGGTAAACCCGCTGTGTATTACCTGCTGAGCA
Organism: Istiophorus platypterus; assembly: GCA_016859345.1. Lineage (NCBI taxonomy): Eukaryota > Metazoa > Chordata > Actinopteri > Istiophoriformes > Istiophoridae > Istiophorus > Istiophorus platypterus. The sequence continues at coordinate 3,802,662 of CM029120.1, forward strand.
GATGGCCAAAGTTAGCAACTAGCTGGTGAACTTAGTGGATCAATGAGCAGCTTTAGAGCCACGAGATTCCTTCAAGTGTTGGTTGCACACGTAAATGGAGCAAAACAAAAACGGGAATATCAGATTTATACTTGTAAGCTTATGTTTCCAGTCAGCGTCCATGTACAAACTAACGGTAATTACAATTATTAACATAATTATGATAAATTATAATAATAAGTGTAAAAATGGATGTATAAAACATTCACTATAACAATTTAATAAGGCAAAATTATGTCGGTGTTTTTCTGTGACCAAAAACATGAATTAATGAATCAGTTTTTGCACAAACTTTTGTGCTTAACTTGCAAATTGAAATCAGTCTCAGTTTCTAACAGAAGGAGTAGTTGCTTATAATGGATAAACTGGAAGGTCATAGCTCTACTCAGTTGTTTGGTTTGGAAAATGGTCACCAGTAATGTCACATAATAATGATTTGGAGCTGTTTGCGGAAAGACCATTTTCCCTAGTGTTTTTAAGTGTGATTTATCTAAAGATGTGGCTGTTCTTACCTGCACATCTCCGTGCAGAGGTTGGAGTAGCCACAGCACACGCCCCGCCCGGCCGCTATCACCTCCTCCGGGGAGCTCAGCTTCTCCGAGCGGCCCAGGTACCCGTTCACATCGTACTCTGTGGAGACAACATCCCTCTTACTCCGGGGACAGGTGCGACTGGGAGGTGTGCTCCTCAAAGAAAACACGCCACGGGTCCGGGGAAAAAACCCAACAACTGCATATGGCAGAGTGCTGGGATTTCTGTGCAAGCATATATAGTTCAGTAAACCCACCGATGTTGTGGCACAGCCAGACCCAGATGGCGCGAAGCCTCTCCAGCTCGTTCCTGGCCCCTTGTGTGATGCCCCGCACTATCGACCTCACGTCGTACACCCGCTTTTCCTTCAGCTGCAACCCCCCCCACACACACACAAAAGATATTCACTGTTAGATAAATGGTTTTATATGTAATTAAAGTATCGAAAGATGGAAATTTCATGTTTTCACAGTCAGCCAGAACTAAAACCTGTATGTAAACCGCTGCCACAAGCCATAGACCCCCCCCGCTTTTGCCCCAAATCATGTTACAGCAGCATCTTATTTGCAGGCATTTCTTTGGTGCCATTCAGTATGGAACCATTCAGGTTACCGTCCATACTCAAGGAAGTGAACGCTACCTGTGGTATTTCTTACGGTTTCGTTGCAGCAGACGTCGTCATCCCTCAGCGCCCCTGCGGAGCTCGGGGGAACACAAAGTCCCATGTCTGTCGAGGATTTTGTCATGTTTTGTTTTGGGATTTTTTTTTGTTGTTGCTCTTATTTGGCTTTGGTGCCATTTTTTTTTTTTTATCTTGCTGCAGATGTCCTCCTATTTGGGTTGCAAGGACAGATTATTCTGGCTTGGCAACCCAAATAGTTCTTTTAACTTCTTTGCATTAAGACCTTTAGTCTGGATATAGTAAAGCAGTAAACAGGTCAAGGTGATAGTCAGTGCTGAGAGGAAAAGATTCTGTTTTTACAGATAAGAGGTACAAGTTACACTTTGCAGGCAAGTTTTAACACTTGTCATCCTATGTTATACCAGGATGTCTTATATAAGTGCCCTCACCTCTGCTCCTGCTCTGATAACATGCGCATCAACCCTGTGGAAGACCTCAGAGTTGGTGAAAAGGTCCCTTCGACGCTTCTTCTTTCCTGTTGCCGCGGCGCACGGCGTGCCCTTTTGTCCCAGGCGCTCTCTCGGTTTCAGGGGCCTCGGCTCCTCCGCCTCCTTCCTCACCGCGCTCTTCTTCACCACGGTGATGGTCCTGGCCGCGCTCTCGGACGACAGTTGCCTCTTGGCCGCCGGGCGCTGGTCTTCGCTCTCCACCGTCAGCCTCTCAAACACGCCCCGCCTGGAGAGCACAGCACCCTGGGAGGCTTCGGCGCAGACCAGGACCTGGGCGGCTGCCACGCTCTGCCCGGGAGAAGGCCCTGGACTCTCCTGTGCCTGGCTGCCTTTATGCACTAGGGATTCTATAACCGGATCGGGGCTTGGTTCGTTCGGGATCGGATTCCCCTGGAGGTCATGAAGCTCCAGGGCCTTCGCCTGTACCCAACCCTTCTTGGTCACCCCATCTTGCTGGGAAAGGCGCGCAGCACAGGAGAAGGGGAAGGAGAACTTCTGTATTGCGACTTCAGCCGACATTATGCCGGGAGCATGGTGTCCTACCTAGAGAAAAGACAGATACTATTCAAAAGACATTAGGCTTTTTCTCTCTGCTATTTATAGCTTAATCCTGTGAGCAGGTAAGGCTTCAGTACTTTGTTCGAAGCTTAAACTGAGACGCGCGGCAGCTGTGGGAACCCATCACAAAAAGCATCCACAGCACTATTGCAAAGCTGCACCGGGTCGAAGCGGAAACTATGTTCTGCGCAGAACGTTCTATGTAAGACAGTGATGAATTGGCAATTATATCATGTCTATTCGCGACCGCAGATGAATGCAAAGGTTGGGATCATCAGTCACTGTCACGGGGAACGGCGCAGATTAGTGCGACCTTACGACTTCCTGTATGCGAGGAACCTGCAGGCTGATGATAGTATGCAACACGTCTTAAACACGAGCATATACGTTCACTATTATGTGAACACAATAGTGAACGTAATGGGGCTAAGATTTCATAACCTGTCGAAAAATCACGCATTTATTTTGGAGGGACAGCAGGATGGCGCAGTGGAGACACCAGGCGTCCTTCAACCAGATGACCCAGCCTTGAAGCCCTGCACTGGCAGAGCGTTCTCCCGGCTCAAGTGTCCTTCAGCGGACCACTGAGTCCTATCGGCTCCACGGGCACCGCGCCGCAGCAGCTGACCCTGACCTCTGACCTTCCTAGAGTGCGACTAAAGTGAAGGCCCCGGGGGATATTGAAAGATACAGCCCCCCCCCCCACCTTCATGTTGAGTGTGGTAAATCGAAGCCTACTGATAGAATAAAATCATGACAAATGAGAAACACAATGTATATATATTTTTAGAATAACACAAAAAAAATGGTTTTGCATTTTTACTTTTTCTGCATCATACTTCCCGCAGTGTTTATAACTCTACACACTCAAAATGCTGAGTTATGTCAGACTTACACTCACAAAAGAGAAGGTTGGGCAAAGCCAGTCTAGGTAGGTTTAACCGTCTCTACATCCCCCGAAAATCACCGCGCCTTTTTACTTACCCTGAGCGGATTTAAACTGCCTGCTGAATTTTTTTTTTTTTTTTTTTTTTCTGCTGGAGTGTCAGGCAGAGATGTTTCCACTGTGTGTTCTCAGTGGTCCCCACTTGCAGGGGGGAGGCTTATATACTCTCCCAGTGGCCTGCCAGGACAGGCCCCAGAATAACAGACCTAAAAATACTACAAAGCAGTTAAGACCAGCCAATAGAGTAAGCCCCAACTGAGGAGTGTGACGTCTGTTTGTGTGTACTTGCAAGTGTGCGTGTGTGCGGCTGTGTGTTGCCTGCAGATGTATGTTCTGATGTGCCTATGTGTATTCTATGCATGCATTTACTAATCAGCGTACGCACGTCGCAGCAAATCTGGGCACGGGGTGGGGTTATTGGGTGTGTGTGTGTGTGCCTGTGCATGTCGGCATGTGTCCGTATGCGTCCATATGCATTGTGAACGTGCGTGCGTCCGCATGGCGTTGGGTCGGTGGGAGGGCGGGGTCGATGGAGGGCGAGTTGGTTGGAAAAAAAGGCTGGGCGCATGAGCACGTGTCGGGCGCGACGGAGGGGTCGGATTCAGCGAAGAGTTGGCCGTTCAAAGAAAGGGACAGAGGGGTTTATGAAGGGCCTGGCATACGATAATGCCCACAATAACATCGACCACACTCCCGTGTCTGTCACACGCACACACACACACACACACGTGCAGAAATACACAGTTTTCTCCATCTCAGCTGTGGCGTGAAAAGCACCGGTCTGAGTCCCTGCTGATCAATTTTATTAGAATAGAGCTATAACGATGTGGATTTGCGAAATTAGCGGCCGTGCATTCCAGCGGAAAGTCCAGTCCGGTTTAATTGACCGGGGTCGGCATCACGTGCAACGTGGCGATACCTCCTCCGGGCGTACGGCGTCCGCGGCTCCCAGCGCAGCACGTGTTCATCAAGGGGACGAGTGACAAGCTGAGCTATAAGGTTAGATTAAGAAAAAAAAAGAAAACAAAAAGAAAGAAAAATGAACTTAAAAAAACCGTCAGTAACTGATTCATGGGGCCACTTGGGAGCGGCAGGAACAAGCCGTGAACGCAGCACTGACATATCTCCACGTTATAAACCTGATATTTTGACCCCGTGAGCAGACCGTTGCCTATTTACACGTCCAACACATCTGGTGTAATTTCAGCATGTGTTCTGAGCCTTGTCTTTGGCCACCTGCCGCATTTTTGCTGTTTTTTTTTTTTTTTTCTCACTGTCTCTCTTTACCAACTTCTGAGAAAACCATCCGGCTCTTAAAGGGGAACTCCACTAAATTAGCACGTGAAAGGCTGTTTACAGGTCTTCGGGAGAACCACTGCACGCTTGACCAAAGATGCAGGAGCTCATTCGCGGCTCCAGAGGGAGCTGCCCCACGTTGGTCCGGGCTGAGGGCTACAAGAAAATGAAAATAAAAACAAAAAACTACAACAATAACAACAAAAAAACCCAAAAAGACACTGGGGGTGTGGATTTAGGACCAAGTAAGTTCACCAGACCTCTGTAGCCTGCTGAGGCTTGTAGCTCAAGGCTGTAATTGCTATTAGCATAACACACCCCAGATCTCCAACTGTTGTGCTTGAGGTGCATTATGGGTGATGTAGCCACATGGTTTTTGACGAGGAAGAAGAACTGGAACACAAAAAACAATCTGACCATTGAGAGTTCAACAGTTTCACAGGAGTGCGATGCTGAATCGGTGGAGTGCTCTCCTAAGCGGCTAAAAGCTGCGCCACGTTCACCAGCTGGACGCTAGCTTAGTCTGTCTGCGTTTAGCGCCGTGCAGGAAGCGCTCGGTTGCTTTATCAGCGCTTTTACTGCTGAAAGCAGCTGCCGGTTGTGGTTCGAAAAACCAAACTATGAGACCAAAGCATGTGAAATGAAAACAAAGCACTGAAAGAAGCTAGGGGGAAAAAATAAATTCTTCAGAGCTCAGGGGAAGGAACAGCTGGGTGATAATTCTCTGTGAATTCGTCAATATCAATGATTCTTTTCACACTACACTTTGTCATTTGCTCTATTGTTTTTGTAGAAAATATTGATTATAGCAGCTTTAAGAGAAGAGGCTGTTATATGTGAGATCCCCTTATTCAGCCAGCTGTGCAATAGGATCAACGTCATCTAACATACAATAAAGTTAGTTGAGTTCCAAAGCACAAGGTTTATGTTACACAACAACAAATACAGGAGAAATATTTATATACAGGTGAAAAGAAATTAAGATTGGTTAAACTGAGAAAACAGAGGAGCAGCATAGCAGGAGTAGAAGCACTGACACCGTCCTAAACGCACTTTAATCAAAGCGCAGTCCAGTGTTTCATCTCCTGCGTTCGCCACAGGTGCCTTGAACTTTTAAGGCTCCGCTAGTTCAATTCAAGAGTCTCCTGAGGCTGTTTCCATTCAGAGGGAGCAGAGAGCGCCGAGGCCTTTCTCACCTTTACCGTCGACCAGACACCGTCCCTGTCATCTCCTGCGCCTTTTTCTGTACGTACATACGCTACATAAATACTGTAGAGAGCAGAGCAGCTTGAGCCGAGCTGTTGTCGGGTTGCAATGCCACAAAAACCCACCAAAAAAACAAGGGGGAGAACTTGCCGGGTGATCACCGTAACGTTATCACCCAGCGGACACAGTGTTATGCAACACTGTCGTATGCCGTTGATGTTGTTGACGGGTAGGCACGGCGAGGGACCGCCGCCGACCGAGGCGGCGCATCCCGAGCCAAGTGACTCTGGACGCCGTGGAGTAATAATGCCATCTGGAACAGCTGTCAGCAGAGGAACCTCGCTCTGGCTTATTAGAGAGAGCAGAGGAGTGGCGGCAGTGGGGGGTGGGATGGGGTGGGGGGGGGTCGCTCTCTCCATCTCAAAGGGAGGTGAGACACATGGAGAGGAGATGTGAAGTATTGATGGCAGAGAATGAAAAGGAAATCACTGCAGGCTGAAGAGGAACGATGCTTACGTGCTTCCAGGCACCAGCGAGTTTCATATAGTGAGAGAGTTTAGAATTCCTGGGCTTTGGATGTCTGAATTTTCTTTGTGTGTTTGTTTGTTTGTTTGTTTGTTTGTTTGTTTTTCAGTAGTCTGATCCTGTTTTATCCCAAAAGTCACCGACAGCCAACAACTAGCACTATTCAGTAATGACCTAAAGATGCTTTACACCGTGTTACCAAGCTGGTTTTTGAAATTGTGGCCAAGAGATGGAGCATGTACATCATTGTATGTAATTAGGTTTCTTATGTTTTCACTAGTGTTCACTAAATACAGATCCAAAATGTTCCTACGGGGATAAAAAGTGTAAAAAGCTAGTTACTGCACCGAGAGCTGGGAGCTTTTTCGTTAAACCGCTGTTTCTGAAGCCAAGAATGAACTTTCAGTCTGGACTTTTCTGTATAGTTTCAAGCAAATCTGAATTGCAAATCGAAGTATTTTATGTAGAATTTATAACGTGTGTCATTACAAGAATGACACAAATGTGCAATGGAGGAAAATCAGTCTAAAGGAATGGAGAAATGTAATGATTTGAAATTTGGATAAGTGGGTAAAGCTTGGGTGTATCATCAGATGGTCCCTGGTAATACTTGTGACCAGAGGCAGAACTGTTTCCCTGACATCTGAGGGAGCCACTGGGTTTATATTCTTCAAACATACCACACAAAATATATATATATATATATATTTTGGCCTTTGGCTGTTATGTGATTCATAAGCCAGCAGAAGCACTTAAAAAATCTATCTCATAACCACCTTGGAACCGGTGGGATGTGCTTGCTCGAGTCCTGCCGGCTCTTGTTGTAGCAACAGCGGCCAAAGCGCATCGCGGTTGTCTTTTCCCGTGGGAGGGTGGGCGAGCAATGCTCCCGGCCGAAGGCACGAGCGGGCTTCTCCGGACCTCCCGCGGACGGGGGACCTCTAATTCTGACTATTTTCAGATGATAAAAAGCTGATTTGTGGCCTGAGCCACACCGACGCGGCAGCTGGAGCTGCGGCCGGGTCCATTAAAACGAAAAGGATTTCCAGGCTGAAACCTGGAAAGTTGCAGAGTGTAGTATAACTGCTGTGATCAAAGGTTTGACTCCAGCTCGCCGATACTAAGAAAAACCAGATCATACAACCGGATTATACAACCTTTGTGAAAGCGTCCCAATGCGGATATGCTGCAAAGCATGACTCCTTGATGGTTCTCTGTAGAAAATAATTAAAGAACCCCTATGAGCATCCATAGAGCTCAGGTCAAGAGCTTCTGGTGCTCGGCTGAAAGCGGTTCTTGTCCCTGTTTTTTTTTTTTTTTTTTTAAACAGCTGGTTTATGCGGCTTAAAAGCAGCATAATCTGCACAGCTGGCCTCTAAAAATAAATTTAATAATGGATGGGTTATGCGTTGTCGTTTTTGACAGTTGATAGTCCATTCTTAAAAAATGCCAGTGGTAAAAATGCCCTGTGGGGATAATTCCACAAAAGCTACTCGCAGTATAGGCCTCATAGAAATACCTGGGGGATAGTTATTCTGGATTAGTCGGTTGCATATTTTCCATAAAAGGTCATAAAATGACCTGCCCAGAGCTGCCGGTGCAATTTTACCAGTTGCCTGCAGAAAACTGTTTTTTTTTTTTAGCATTACAGCTGCAGAATGGTGCCAGTCGCCCAGGCTGCATGTAACTGGATGGCTGCACTTTACCAACATATTTCAACATATTTCACCATAAGCCAAGTCGAACAGGATCCTGCTTTACCTGTTCGGATAACTCACGCAGGCCAGAACGCAAACATCTGCGTCTGTAAATGTCCGACCGTGTAAATCACAGGCGGCGCACATACATATTTAAATAATTTGAATTGTAGACGAAAGTCTGTATCATAGCCTCTCAAGTCAAGACCCTCACAAGGGGTCACAGGACAAATTTACAGGTCAGGAGATGATAAACAAAAAAGAAACAGGAAAATAAAAACAATATCTGTTTAAACTACTTTATTTTCTCAGGCTTTGCTTTTTCTGTGTGAAGTACTAAAAAAATTATTCAAATAAAATAAGGGGGAAAAACTCTGACCGTTAATCATAGAGAACACTAGACTAGGCCAAACTTTCTCTTTAAGTCTCTGATGATTTATAGAAAGTTTTCAGTGAATGTTTACTCTTCTCTGTTTACCCGAGTGAAACTTTACCTACTGTGGCTGTAATTACAAAATAACAATGAACTACTTAACGCGTGTGCCCGCATTTCTTTGCTTATACTTTTGGGCTGAACCTTACATGTTTCGATTCTGATTCTAAAGTCGGCGGACTGCGCCTTTACGGCGCCGTCAGGGCGCAGCCGCGGAAGCGTCCGACTGGCGCGGGCGTCGGCTCCCGCACGCGGCTCCTGACGTCGGGCGCCGTCGGGCCCCCTCGGCCGCCCTCGGGCCCCCTCGGCCGCCCTCGGCCCGTTGCCATGGTTTCCCGGGACGAATCGCCGGTCTCGCGCCGGCGCCGGCGGCGGCGGCCGGGGGGCGGGGCCGGCGGCTCGGGCACTCGGCGGGCGCGTGCTGCCATTGACACCTGGTGATGGCCGTTGATTGATGACGCCGCCGTCACTTTTCTGAGAAAACAGAAATAAACTGATTATTTTAAATGTTAATTTTAATGAATTGATTTTTTATTTATTTTTGTTTTACTCGTCTCATTTTGGAGGAAAACGAGGAGAAGCCAGCGGGGGACAGAAGATAATTCGACGCTTTCTGGGACATTATGAAAACTGTAAAGGGCGATGGAGACTTGAGGGAGTCGTCGGTTAATCGATTTACAGGAGGTAAGATTACTGTTAAAAAAAAAAGTTTTTGTTAAAGGTTGTTAACACCTGCAGTGGTGAGAAACTGCCCCCCCCCCAAACCCCATAAATTATCAAAAAAGTGATGTACCCGACACTGGGCATTCGTAGCCGGTGTTAGCTAGCTGTTTGCTGTTTGCTGTTTGCTGTTTGCTGTTTATTTGTTTGTTTGTAGTTTGCCAATCTTTGTGTGTGTGTGTGTGCGTGTGTGTGTGTGTGCGTGTGTGCGTGTGTGTGTGTGTGCGTGTGTGTGTGTGTGCGTGTGTGTGGCCAGAAGACAGTGGCAGAGGGTCTCAGGAATTAAGTGGGACAGTTTACTGAAGAGAGGAGAAAAGTCACAGTGTAGACTTCATCCCTGGATGACGGATAACTGTCTCCATTATGTAGTTGGCCTTTGCTTAGCAATGTGTTTGGTCGATATATATATAGTTTTTTCCCCCAGCTTTCACAGTAATTTAGTGCTAGTTGAGGTGCTTTAGGAAAACCTGCACGCTGCAAAAACTGAGTATTCAGTTTGTCATGAGGTTAAAAAAAACCCAAAACTGCTTTGCTGTCGCAGACATTAAAGAAAAACTACATGCAGCAAAAATAACTTGAGATTATTTCATCGCACAGAAGAAAAATGTCATTGAAGAAGGCATAATGAAGTTTTGGTGAACCTGACTTCCTTACAAAGGGTTGATTCGAAAGGATTGTATTCTTTAAAGCATTGCCTTTACATCAGAGCTGCGGTGATTAGTCAATTAATCGATTAGCCGATCAAGGGAAAAATAATTGACAACTATTTTGATTGCTGATTAATCGGGGAAGTCATTTATCGAACAAAAAATTCAAGCTTTCCCTCGTTCCCTGTTGTCCTATGTGAGGATTTGCTGCTTTTCTTTGTCTTAGGTAATATTTTTAGATTTTCTTCTGTTTTTCCTGACAATACAAGCAATATGAAGAAATCACCCCAGGCTTTAGGAAATCCCTGATTGGCATTCTTTAACATTTTTATAACCAGACAATTGACTGATCAGAAAATTAATCAGTAATGAAATTAAGTGTTAGTCAAAGCCCAAACCTTACATCCCCACAGGTTATTTTTTTGTTTTTCACCCGAGACATGTTGTGACGTGTCAGGTGAGGAACACAGCAGAACTCATTATACATGGATGGAGGAAATGTCAAATACGCAAGCGGAGCAAACACTGTCATCGGTGCCAAAACACATGTAAACAAGCAGCTTTAAGTCAAACAAACAGTGACATGCGGTGTCCTGAAACATGTCTTCGCCTGGCCTCACAGCCTCAGTTTTACATTAGAGGCAGTTAGAACATTGTAGGATATCTGAATAAGCTGCTCCTGCTAGATCATCAATAATTTAAACAAATGCACGGGCAGACAGTCACAGAAAAGATAGCAAAAATCAGTTTTCCCCTAACAGTAATAATTTAGAAGAAAAGTAATGTAATATAAAATAGAATATGGCTTTCTGAATTCTGGGAATAAATTCAAGATGAATTCAAAAAAACAGACCAAAGAGGTACAGTAAGGACAGATATGTGCAAATTCTAACTATATGTATAATCTATAAAATACAATATATTAATGTAATCTTACGTGAAGATTTTTTTGGACAATACTGCAGCTCTACAAAGTATGTGCTTCACACAGTAACTTTTGATTTAGCACTGATTTCACACCATTTTAAGATAGATATGCTCTAGAGTCTAGGATAGTTGAATAATCAATCAGTCACTCACAAACATTTAATTGATCTGCAGCAATGCTGACAACCAATTACAGGGGCAATATGAAAGTATTTTAGATTAAGACATTTAGAAATTAACAAAGATTATCAAGAGACTCAAGAAATAACAGTTCTGAGGTTACGTCAAAGACGCCTTTGTACTTTGAGATATCCACTGAAGTTAGCGTGCCAACTGGCTAGCCCTGGCCCAGCCCGTCTCGTAGTACCACTTTGTACCTTGAGAGGTGATGGTGAGTCACTGTAGCGTTCAATCCAGCCTTCAGTCCAATATTAGAGGATGAATACGTATCATTGCCAGTAGGCTGTAAACCTGTGTTGCAGCCATCCATCCTCTCTTGGCAGCAGTCCTCCACTATTCCTTCAAGCTCGGCTACTGACACTGCTGCTCCAGCTGCTCCCCTTCGTATTCCCTGACCTCTCATGGTTATTCCCCTTCTCATGCCACCACTGTTTTTGACGGTCCACTATTTGTTTAGAGTATGAATTCATCAGTTGGCCAATTCTTGCATGTTGCCCCTTTAAACATTTATGTTGTTTATCAGGAAAAAAAAGCGAAACATTTGCTGACGCCAGCTTTTTAAATGTGAAGATTTTCTGATTTTCTCTCTCTGTCTCTTCCTGTTTATGTAATTCAAGAAACTATAGGTTTTAGACTTGGTCAGAAATAACACGAAGTTCTAAGACTCTAACTCAAATTCCGGGAACTTGTGAGGGGAATTTTTCACTATTTTCTTACTTTCAAAGTTTGATTAATTAATAAATAGGATTCAGTAGTTAATGGATGGTGAAAATACCCCTTAGCTGTGCCTGTGGTAGGAATGTACAATAAATAAATGTCAGAAATCATGTAAAATGTTATTTGATATATGATATAAATCAAAAAGAGACAGATGGACGAGTTTTCTTTCTTACTCTAGGCTAACAGTTGGTTGAATTTTTTTCTTTTCTGTCTTCTTGTACAACTCAGTCCTAATATTATAAAATTAAATCAAGGTTCTTATGATTGGAACACTTCACGGAAAAAGACACAGTATTAGCCTTTTGAACCTGCCTATACCTTATCTTGTATTTTTAATTGGCCACTGTAGAACAGAAGCTTCATGGTCCTGAATCCTTGCAATGTTCATCGCCTTGTTTGAACAGAATTTCTGTATTCCTGTGACCTTGGATTTGCTCAAACAAGCTATTTTTTTCTCTCCTCCTCATCCAGTGTGTATTGTGTAACTGTCTGCCATAACCAGGATTACCTCTTTTATATGTGCCATTTGGCTGGCACTTTGATGCGGAGCTTCCATGGACGCGAGAGTGCACACATGCTGTTTTCTGTCCGGTGGGAGTCGAGCTTCAATCTCTGACGCTGTTAACATTGTGCTCTACAGGTCGACTCACTCGGGGGGGGAACACACGTGACCATGTTAATACTCTACTGTTAACATCAAGACAAAAATCTTCAGACCATGTCGGATTTAGTGGTTGATTTCATTTTGAATGGAATTCACTAATACTTCAGATGATCTAACGGGTACAAATACAGTATCCTGAAATCTAATAATAATTACAATACACCATATAACTTGTACTTTCCATTGTTTATTGCTCTCCTTGTGCGCCCAGTGCGGACACTTGACTTTTGTCTACAGATGCTACAACTTCAGTGTTTTGGAAATGAAGAGAGAACCTCCGCAACAGCATTTAGACCATGTAAAACAAACTGTAACGCCTCGGAGACAGTAGGGAAGTAAATATAAACCTTTTCATCTTGAGCTTTTTGATACAATTCATTTGTTTTGACGACTTTGCTCAGTTCAGTATCCAGCTACCGAATGCACTCCAGCAGACCTTGATCACAGCAGACATTATGCCTTATCCCAGCAGGAAACACTTAAGTGTAATTGTTAAAATTTATAAACAGCTGCATTCCATTTAGGTGAGCTAGTTCAAGGTTGCTGGTGTTATTCATGCTGGCTCACTGGCATGGCTTACTGGGACTCTTGATGGAACTGAGCACCTGTAAAGAAAATGTCTTTCACCTGAGCTTTACCTGCTATGACAATTCAAAATGCAGGTCTGCATCTTTGCAGGTGTGAAATAACATACGATCAGGTTCCCCCTGCTTAGATTGCGCACTGGGACAGTTGTTGTCTGTGTACTAAACCATGCTACCTGTGTTAGCCCCTGGGTGTATGCTCTTGCTGATGTGGCAAGTGTGGCTTGTATGATGAATGCAAAACCAGACCAGGTTATTTAGATCTGCTGTTTGGGAGCAAATATGGGTTTCTAATAAGTTACAACATCACTGGACAAGGATTGTCGGATTAGACAAAAAGTGTCTGTCAACATTGTTAAACCAAAGGTGGATGGTGTTGTATCCTGGAAACACAATGAAACATGCTAAACTATTTACAAAAGCAAAGGCCTAGGTGACGATAGAAGGAATTATGGGTAGGCAATATGGATGAAATTGTGTAATGGTACATCATTTTTATACCATGATATATAGATATATATATATAGATATATATATAGATATGATATGATATGATGAGTATTCAGTATATCATATTGCTCTATCCTCAGATTGATGAGACTGAAGTTGTTCTAATAAAAGAATGACTGCAGCAGTTGTTTCAGCAAGTGAGACGGCACAGTTACATTTAAGTTACAAAGCCCCCTAGTGGCCACAGTTGCTATTATGGGAGGTGGGGTGGGAGTAAGGTGTATTTATCATTATTATAGAGAGTCAAAGTCAGTGTATGGAGGAGGTCTGAGTGGATACAAGGGTTAGAAATACATCTCACTTAAACACTGATGACTGCAGCTTGTTTTCCTTTTAAATAAACACAGTCACCATTATTTATTTATTTTTTTAAACCCGAACCATGATTTCTCCGTATACCAAACTAACCTTATTGTGCCTCAGCCTCACATCAGCAGTGATTCATATTTGTTTTGGCAAACACAGATGATGTCATCCTGTCAATAGGAGCAGCAGCTCATCATAGTGATATATGGAGTCCTACCCAAATTAAAGGTGACAGATACATGTAATTTGAGTGATTATGTAATGCATCATACAGGCTTTACCATTACTTTTATTAGACAAACTTCAGTCATTTTTTTTTAACCAGTAACATCACAGGCATGTACAGTCCACCTATATATTAATCCACCTTCTCATTCCATAGGTTTAGCAAAATTAAATAATCAGGCCTCACAAAATATTGTGTCCACCTTGAGAAGAAAAATAATGTTTGATACAAAATTCACAATATTGGTTCCTCAACTCGAGGTCTCTAGTATATTCAGAGTTTAATTCATTTTCCTCACTGAGACTAAGCAGAAATATTATGTAAGAATATTCAGAGTATATCTTTAGTTATTTCTGTGTACCAGGCGTTCACCTTCTCTGCCTCCTCTGTCTGTCTTAAATAATGTTGACAGTGGTGTGTTCAGGGACGCATGGGAATTTGGTTCACAGCGTTAATTGTTTGTTAAGTGCCTTTAATTAACTACCGTCTCGCGGGACTGCAGCAGACTGGAGTCACTACTGGTGAAGCCATTAATCAATCAGCTCAGACACGGCGACTGTGGACACTCACTTAACTTCCAGCTCCCTCAGTCACCACTAGAAGCACTTTGTTTGCCAAGTTAAATAGATGCTTCTGTGTATATGCTTAATTAAACCTTTGAGTTTACACAGACTGTATGGTATGAGAATAAGGACCACAGCTCATCATCTAAGAGGTGTAACAAACAGATTGTTAATTTTTGTTTTAATAATCAATTATCTCTCAGTGTATTAAATTATTAAATCTATAAGATATTAAAGGAATGTTTACTGCCAATCACGTTACCAGATCCTAAAGTTACATCTTTGGATTGTTCATCTGAGCAATGTTGCAGAAATGGAAATGACCTATAATTACAAAGACTGAGCATTTTGCCGGAAAGCTAACTAGGGTTTTATATTGGAGGATTAATGGAAGTGGTGTGACTCAACCATACAGTCTATGTGTGTGACTGGAGAATGCAAACACTGAGCTAAAAGAGGCTTACAGCTGCACTGAGTTAGGGAACATTTCTCACTGCATTTAGCACTGCATCAGACTTTTTTTAAACATTACTCTGAGTCATTTGTACATGTGTTAATATCACTTCATGCAGCGTTAATAACAGACAAATTCAGAGTCAGTTTCCAGACAACTGTGTATATTTGCTGTTTTTATCCATCTTATATGATTCTAAACTGACCCAGTCTATTGGTTTTGGACAGTTGTCATGACAAAACAAGATGTCTGAAGAACTCAGCATTCACTCTCGGACTCTGGGATGGACATTTAAGCTTCCTACATTTTGTACACAAATTGCTTAGTTAAGAAGAACAATGGCTGACTAATCAATGGGAATAATCCAGACATCTTTAGCTGTTTGATCAGATTCGGCCCAATTCTCCTTATTTGTCTTATTTTTGACAGGAAACACGACAAAAGACAGGGACAGCTGTGGGAAGATATTGTATAAATTTAATTATTGACCAGTAATCTGTGAATTTTTGATATTGCTGTAGCTTAACATAAGACAATGTTATTAGACATTACTGCTCAGACATAAACTATTCCACTACTGTTTAAAATGGCTTTTTAACTAAGCGCTTCAGTATGTCATGTTTAGAAATAAATGCATGAATAATCGTGATGTTAGTATTGGTTTAAGATAAGGGCATGCTGATAAATCTTTCAGACCCATTTGAGTTTGCACGTTTGTGTATTTTGTGTCTTTTATGTGTGTGGTTTCATGACAGACGCATTTTGTTATTCTCCTTGGCAAGCAGAACTTGGCCAGCATCTGAAAAATGGACAATGTAAGGCAGGAGCCAGTCAGGACGAGAGGAAATCCCACCCTGTGTTTGTCCACTAACTGTGTCTTTGCCGTCTTCCTGCCTCGGAGTACAATACAACAAGGTGCCCTTTGCAGTTTATTGCAGTGCTTTAATGCGTTCTGTAGGTGCACAGAATTTTAAAGCTCGCCGCAGAGTGACATTTTTTTTTCTTCAGAAGCTGTTGTGTTAAAAAAAAAAACAAAAAAGAAGACGAGCATCTTTTCAAAGAGAGGCCGCTTAATCTATTTTGATAATAGTGACATGCACTCTTGCAAAAATATTAATAGCACAGAGTAGGAGCCCGTGGTCCTCGCTGATTAAATGAAACACTTCTGCCGACTGGAGCCTGAATGATGAACATCAGGAAATTATAATTTTCTCCAAAACAGATGGGTAGTGATTGCAAAATTAAATCTTAAAGCACACATCAGATAAAGTGAGCAGCACATGCAGTATTATTGGATTTACAATGATTATTAATCTACGATTACTTTTGACATCCTGTGAGAGAGAGTGAAATATGCCCCCCCCCCCCCGACTCAGTGTTCACAGTCTCTGTCACAGAATCTTGTTCAAACTTATATGGACTCAATTAGTTCAGTATTTGTCAATTATTCTGCCACAGGAACAGATATCAGCACTTTTTTTTCTTAGTGACAGTTTGAGTTTAAACATGTAAACCCACGTCACCACCATGAAATGTTATAGTGGTATTTTTGCTCCTGTCCTTTTTTAAGAGTGAGTGATTTACAGTCGGGGGGAGCGGAGGCAGGATGATCCATGTTGCTGATTTGACCATTTCACTCAGTCGCTCAAAAGTTAGAAGTGTCTGTGTCAGCATTGCTTCCCCATAAGCGCTTTTGGAAATGTAAAGACAACAAACATTTCCTGTGCAGTGGCGTGTGTGTGTGTTTGAGTGTCACTGTGTGTATGTGTTTGCGTGAGTGTGTATGTGTGTAGAGAGTATCACAGGGAATACATGTAGGGGAAACCAGGGATCAAAGGGCACGGCCGCTATCTTCAATTGAATGCTGCCTCTACTCTCTGCACACTCGTCTATCTGACCAGTTCAAGACCGGACAAGTCTCACTGAGATAATCATTTTGTGTTTCTTTTAACCTTTACACTAGACTTACCCACCATACTTTTTGACTCCAAAGAAATAACCGTAGACCTAAATCTTCTACCTATTTTCATGCAATTTTTCTCCAGAAATTTTTACTGTAGAACAAAAGCTGAGTAAAAATTATGAATTTTGATAAACCTGCATTAGTGCCTGTGTTAAGCCTCTGTAGTTTCCAGCAGAGGGCAGTGTGTGTGTGTGTGTGTGTGTGTGTGTGAGTGAGAGAGTGTGTGTGTGTGTGTGAGAGAGTGTGAGAGAGTGTATGTGTGTGTTCGCAAGCTTCTCTCTCTCTCTCTCTCTCTCTCTCTCTCTCTCTCTCTCTCTGGACATCATAATGTGTCCTGCTTATTATATTGTACCAATGATTTTATTAAAGAGCTCTTGCCTAGAGATTTTTGGGATGACTTCATCTACATTTGATTTATTTGTGCATATTACAAATCCTCATACTAGAATTATTTAATGTAAAACCAGATATCATATATAAATCTGTATTTAAATATATGTATACACATACATTAGTTACTCTATTTTGTCACCAAATGACTGAGAATATTTGATTATGTCTGCGCATCTTTAGGCTGTATATCAGTCAGTGGCCTCTGGTACACATATTCTGTTGAAGCAAATCTGGAGAAACATTACATTTGCTTCAATGAGACATTCATCCCATATTGTCACTTTTTATTTGTCACTTATAACATTTACTTCTTCACCGCTGCAGACTTTGTTTTCCCTTTCTGTATCACATTTTTATTTAGACATCATGAGGATTATTTATGGAGGTAATAGGAGTCGAGAGGCTTGAGATGTGTATTTGTGACCAGAGGGGTTGCTGGTTAAAATCTAAGAGCCTCTGGGAACGGCTAGACGAGGAAAGTCGATAGTTTCCTTTAGCAAGGCAAGGCTGTTGCATGAGGCAGCCCCTTTGCCGTGAGCAAGGAGGCGCTGAACAATGCCTGTGCTCAGCCAACCTCCCTCGTTTAGACGAGGGCCGAAACTTCCCACACTACGCTTGCTGAACTGGAATCTCCATTTTTGCAATCCAGCCAGTTATGTTGTGTGGATTCCCAGGTGAGTTTAGTGGGAAGGGGGGATTTACTGCGTTGCCCTTAGCTGGGGACACGTGTCCAACAGCCCTGTGTTTGATTCTGTAAAGCTGTAGGCCACCCTGGCGTCCATTATCTCACTACCACACAAAAAGTCATCCAATACAAAGACATCATTTGTGATGGGATGTGACCACACTGCTGCTGGTGACCTAACTGTCCTGGGACTGTGTAGATTATTGGTAGCCTATAGCAGGTAGCTGTAGGGCTACTTATACTTATCAGCACTGTCTGAAAGATAATTTATGTTAAGGCAAAATAAAATACTAACGAATGTAAGAAGATGATACTTTTATACTATGCCTTGCCTTCAGATACCAAGTGATGATTTAGTCAACGATTACCAGCAGATAAATGAGGCTGGAGGTGACTCAAATATGTTAGGTTGTATGACCAGACAGGGACAGAAGAAACGGATAAAATCATCCGTCAATGCATATGTAATTATATACCACAATATCAGTGTTTATCGTTACATAATGCATTGTCCGGAAAATCAATCAAGAACAAGAACAAGAATAAAATATGCAGATTGGACTGTTTTTTTTTTTTTTGCTAGTACTGCAGTTTCCTGTTTGACAATTGCCAAATGTATATTGTCTCAAAGTAGACATCATCATTTTACCAACCACTGTAACCAGGCCATGCTGGATAAAAACACAGATGAAAATGAAAATGATTTTAAGAAATGACGAAAACATTGTTTAATTTATTAGAAATTTCACAGTATAAAACATTGTCATTGTTTTTGCCACATTATAAAACTTAATGTATAAAGTGAAAAAGTCTGAAAAAAATGTCTCAATAGCATGAATATTAATATAGTGACAAAAAAACCTTGAGGCTGACTTCGACTCTTTTTAAAATGTTTAAATGGGAGACATATTTGTTCGTACGTAAGATGTAGTACATGTGTGTATATATAAGAGGAAGTAGTACAGACTTTTTAAGTGGTTCATAGCTTATCCTAAATCACTTTTATCCGTTGTTGTTTGGGATCAACCCTGTGGATCAACGCCGCCATTAGAGTTAGGTGAGTTAACCATGTGCCGTGTGCGTGCATGTTTCTTCTTGTCTGAGTTTGTGTGGCAGCGGTTGTTGCTGCACATGAGGCAGCCAACTTGAGGACAATGGAAGGTCAAAGAGCATGTCCAAACCCCCATAAAACAAAAAACAATGCTGCAGACTGTCTCCTACCCACAGTGAGACAGGCAGACCTTTTCACAACATTGAATTTTTTATATCACAGTATTTCCCTTAAAACGTTGTAACATCCTCTAAAGTAATTTATTCATGAGGTTTTCAAATAAAATAAAAATGAAAAAAGATGATATTTACCCTTATAATGATTCTGTTTTAGAACCACGGAAAATCCAACTTCATATTATGAGCTCCTCCCAAATAGTTTGAAGGGAGCTGATGATCAAACTTATAAATTAAGCTAAATAAGTTTTTGGCCAAGGAAATAACATGACAGGGTTTAGAGCCTGAAATCTTCGAGGGATGATCTACTGCATTTCACTGGGAGTTTTATAGCTCTTTATTAGTTTGAGCCTGAACCAGTGTTAATTCTAATTCTGCTGGTTAACTTTCACTGATTTTCCAGTCTATGGTCCCCTTCTGCAGTCATAAAGTCTATCTAGAGCTTCAGCCAGGTAAGGGCTAGAATCATACTGTGAAGGGACAGTGTGATCATACTACATTATGGTTTTATATATAAGTCTGCTCTTCTGGTCCTGTCATGGTTTTTATCAAGTTGTATTAAATCCTAATTAAGAATAGTTTTTTGATTTTTTGTTTTGCACATGTGAAGAGATTGTCTGAGCAAACTAAATCATTCATTTGACCGAAAACAAGTTCAAGTTGCACACTTTCATTGCATTATCATAAGATAGATGGATATCAGAAAGAAATATTATTAATGATGTGATATTCATTCAGTCCCAGAGCTGTGTGTTATTTTCGATGAAGCGGCCAGTGCTGCGTGAGAGAGGGGCCACCCTCATGTGCCATAAAGAGATGAAAAACAAGTGCTCCTGATTCATGTTCATTCTGGGCGGAAAAAAAAAAAACAAAACATGTGGTACCCAGTTGGCCCTGAATGTTATTCTCTGCTCATGTCGCTGAAGCATTTTATCTCCTGCATTTTTGCTAATGAAGAAAATATGTCATTAATAATATTCTCATGCTAAGAGCATGAACCTCGGTGGGCACCGTTTTGCCAGTATATAGACGGCACCACAACACGACTAAAACTGATGCTGCCATCGTCTTCATTCCGGTTCGTATCCAACAATAACGTTCATATTACCAAATCCAGACTCAGTACTTAACTGCAAGTGTGAATGTGTCCTTAGACCAACGCATCCACCTTTAAAACACACAGCTGAATCGCGTGTGCTGTTACACGTTGTCTGCACCAATGTGTGTGTTCACCTGTGCCATCTCAGTTAAATTTCCCCGAGCCGTTTTTGCCTGAGAGAACATAATCAAGTTGTTCTCCCCCAAATTAAATCTGTAGCTAGTTTGTGACCTGAAATATGCCCTCATCCCCTTGGCAATACTTACAGCTCAGTGCTGAACACTGCTACACACAGACACACACACACAACCATGCCGATACCCATACAGGGGGAATTGCGGGAGGCTATATTCTGATAACTCCTGCAGTGATGTGTGTGCGGGCAGCAGAGTAACACGAACCAGCTGCTTCCCTTCATTTTACCTCCTCCTCCTCCTCCTCCTCTTCATCCTCCTCCTCATCATCTTCCTCATCACCCCCAACCCCCTTTCCTTAATTTTTTTCTCTGTTCCTTTATTCCTGAGTGTTATTATGATTATCACCGTGCCTCTCTCTCTCTTCCTGTACAAGAGTGAAGCAGAAACAACAATAACAAAGACAATGCTGTAGGAAAAAAAGAGTCAGACCTCCCCCAGTGCGCACAAACACACGCACACACCCACTTGTACACACAAGCTTATAGGCACACACAAACAGAAACACAAAATAGACGCCTACGCATGCAGACATCAAGCTGTAGTTAAAGCAAATGGTCACATGAACACACAGACCAGCCCACACACATATACAATAGGCACACACACACACAACAAAACACACAGAGCTCCTAATGAAGGTTGTTCCCAGTCAAAAGGAGGGGGCAGGATTCCCTCACTGATTGATGATTCATTGAGGCAATAGCCATTGCTGTTTGTGCATCATTACTTGCAATGCTGTATCACCATTATTACAGAGTCGCCGCAGACGCGGCTACCTCAGGAGCCCCTGTGGCTTCTCGACGCAGGGTCCGCGGGCTTTAAAATCACCGAGTGAAAAGTCTTAGCACTGCTGCAGAGGCATATTGGCATCCTAATGAGTTGTACACCACCATCCTGACATCTGGCACAAGGACAAAGGGACACCACACACACTGCAGCAGAACAGTCTTCTACAATACTAGACTACAAATCGGTTAAATCACATCCTTTCTGCAGGCCTATACTCATCATGGCTATATGCTGCATAATGGAATAGTCATAGGGAATATATTGGCAAAAGGACCATGCAAGTAAAAATGGCAACTTACAGTTCAGGAATTTTTTGCCATGTACTGTAAAAAACAATTTAAGCTTGGTGGGTCTACTGTGACAAAAAAACTGCACAAAAAAAACTGCACAGAAAAGGTAAACTAACATTTTAGAATATTATGTTTAAGATATATCAAAGGAAACCATTGGTTAACTGGAAAATGAAAGTAATGTGTATTTCATATTCATATTCAAAAATCAAAACAACTGCATTAAACTAATGCAGCTCTTTTAAAACTAGTCCAGTTGAACGAGTTAAACTGTCCATGGCCTAACAGTTCTCACTTTTTAATTTTAGCAACAGTTCTGCACTGGATGGCTGGATTATGTAAGTAGCTGTTAGCATCCAGAGTGTTGACAGTACTGCTGAAACAACAGTTTAAGTAGCATCAGGTGTATGTGAGGAGACAGCCTCAGTTGGTGGCCTGCTGCTGACACTGACCAGGGCAGCCACACCAACCTGGAACTTTGGATCTCACTGTTACAGCAACTCAACATTACATCCAGAGTACAGAGTAGTCATCAGGAATTAAAAATGAACTGGTTTGAGAACATGAACTATTCATTTGTGCTCGTAAGTTAGAAGTACTTAAAGTAAAACTTCTCCTGCTGGACTTGGTGTGAATTTAGTGCAAAATGACTCAGTATCAGAGCAACAAACATTTCATTAATTAATTGAGTAGAACCTTAGATGGACATAAAGTTAATCTGCAACTATTCTGATAAGAGATTAATCACTTAAGCCATTTTCAACCACAAATACCAAATATTTCAGGGTTCTAGGCCCTGAAATGCCAGAATTGGTGCTTTTTCTTATCCTACATTATAGTAAATTGCATATTTTTGTTTTTTTGGACTGTTAGTCAGACAAAACGCGATAAGATTACGCCCCTTCGGGCTGTAGGTAATTGTGAAGGGATTTTTCATTGTTTTCTGATGTTTCCTGGACCAAACAATTAATTGATTAATTGAGAAAATAATAAGCAGATTCACTGATAACGAAAATAATTGTTAGTTGCAGCTATGCTCTTTGCTTGTCTTGGTATTTCAATTAAATAGGTAAATATAGGATGAAAATGATAATGGAAAAATCAACAGAAAAATAAGCTGTACAGCACTGATCATTCAGTCATCTTTTTTTTCAGACCAGCAGCTCACATTAAATGTTTCTCTATAAAACACACGCAAACTATGTTGACACACTGTGCAGCTTTATTTGCACTTTGGGGCTTGCTGTGAAACCAGGAGACTCTCAGCTCTGGCCCGGTTGTTTAGAGAAGGTGTACACCATGGATACGTGCTTTAATCTTAATAGCTGTTGTTGGATTTCACCGAGGTTCGGGCTCATCAGGATTTCTTGGAAGTACAAATCATTTTTTATTTATTGATCCCCACAGGCTTGTTCCGAATATTCCAATTAAGATCCAGGAAAAAAAAAGTCGTTCTATATGTATATTCTTGTGATTAAGTTTGTTTGCTTAGTGCATTGCCTTTTTTTGGGGGGGGGGGTTATTTGACAGCTAGTTATCTGGGACTTTCTTCAAGGCCTGTTTTTAGTAATGAAGGGCTACGTGAATGACTTGATGTAACGGAGTCTCCTGACAGCAGGTTGAAGCTTATATGTGCAACCACCCCCATGAGCGTTGTCTGTGTTACACCCCATCACGTATAAACCCTTACTATGGTTTTTTTTGTGGTTTGCTTTCCTGCGTTTTTTAATTTTTATTTTTATTTTTGACGGCTGGGGGGGTCCAAATGCTAAAATCTCTCTCTCTGCACCCAATTGCTTTTTACTGGTTGAGGCAGTTCACAAGCGGTGATTCATCACTCACTAACACAGACATACACACACACACACCCACCAAGCTGTTAGCTTCCTGGAGGCTATTCCCACCTCCAGCCTCATAGCACCCGCTGATGATGAGCCACAGAGTAGCTGCGGGGTTATTCCAGACGCCTCCCCGTGCAACACAGTGTCATCTGAAACTGAAATTTTTATCTCTGTTTTTTTACACACACACAGGCCTCCAACACCGTGCATGCAGTGGAACTACCTTTTGATGCCAACTAGGTGGCAAAGGAAGAGCCATTTTCACTAGACGTGTCGCTCTGAGCAGAAAGCAGAAGCAGACCTGGCTTCGAGCCCTCAGCTGGAGTCTTAGGCAGGATTGGATTTTCTTGTAGAGAAGGAGGCTGCTCTCGTAGACAATACATATCCAGTATGTTTGTGTGTGTATGTGTGTGTGCAAGTGTTGGGGCAAAATAATGTGAAACTGGAAAGATTAGTACAAGAGCACATACCTCCGCCAAGGCCAAACATTGAGGAAAATGTCTCCAATGTTGAAGAAAGTGAAAAAGAAAATTCCTGGATTCGCCCTTTTAGTCTGATCACGAACATGAACATTTCCTTAAGTATACGTCTAAACAACCAGTTTTAGGTTTGACAATTTTTACACATTATAAAAAAATGGCATCAAGTGAATCATTTTCTTCCTGGTTTCAAAAGATTGAGACACTGGGAAATGAGTATTCAAAGATAAGACTTACCTTCGAAGACAGAAGCTTTCTAAATATGTATAAACCTTTAAATCTGTCCAATTAAAGTTAATTTATAACCTCCATGCAGCTATAGACTGAAGGTTGGACGGGGCTAGCTTGGGACTGAAAAGGCTGCTGGTTTGATTCCTTGACAGGCAGGATAATGCTGAGCAAGGAAATGAACGAGCAGATCTAAGGCTGCGACTAATTATTTTCATCATCAATCAGTCTATCAGTTCTTTTTATGAATAATTTTTGAGCCAGTAAAATGTGGAAAAAAAGGGGGAAAACTGTCCAACAGAGCCTAGTGACATGGTGATGTCTTCAGATAGTTTTTGTCAGATCATCAGTCAAAAACTCAAAGATATTCAACTATATTTAGTAAAAAAAAAACCAAAACAAAACAGCATCAATTCCTCATGTTTGCATTTTTGCCTCATAAATGGCTTACCATTTAATATGTGAATAGCCTGAAGAGCGCTTACTGTTCTCTCCCCTAGCACTAAAAAATTCTGAATAAAATGCTAAAAGCACCCATCACCAACAAACATCAATAAACTGTTTTACAGATGTGCTCCTCCTAAAGTCAAATGAAAGTTAGGGCAGAGATTCAAATCTTCAGTGTTGGGTTTTTAATTTTCACACTGACTCAAAGTAAGTAGACAGTAAGGCTTCAGTGTCAGGGACAGTGAAACACAACATATGGCTATGATCCCTATTGTGTAGACAACTGGCCAATAGCAAAGCGTATCACACAACCTCCAGCACCAAGGTCTACACACTGTATTTGTTCGTTTTCCCCAACCAGGCAGGGATCATCTACCAAAGGTTTGAGTGGAAAATCGGTGTGTTTGAAATAAATGGTTGAGGATAAGGTAACATTAGCTTGTCTTTTTTCTAGATGTGGAGGCTGTTTTGTTTTTAAATGATGTGTTGGACTGGATTCTCGTTTCTGGCAACAGTGACAGCTATGATTAGAGTCAAAAAATTAGTTAAATATTTCTGTTTACATAACTCCCTTTTCACCCGCTCATGTGTCTACACACTCTCTCGCCCCCTTAACTCAGCTGTCTCCCAAGGTTCGAGTTGAAACTGTATTATCGTGAGTTGTCAAAGTACAGAATAATTCAGACAAATACATGTATATTATAGTTAATAAACTCCCATCGATATTGGCCAAAATTGTTTTAGGTTATGACATAGCACATAGTTCTAAAAGCCCACAGGTAACTAAACCAAATAACAGTCAGAGCAGCTAAAGAGCCAGATAGTTCCCACAGGGGTTGATGGAAACTGGTAACAATGAATATTGGACATTTATCATTCATCAGGTGTCTCCAAATAATGATAATAGGGATCTGTAACTGCTTGTTGTAACAAGCAACTCTTTGCTAATTTTTTTTTCTTTAATTGTCAACAACAGATATCATCATTGGCCTCAAACATCTGCTACAGCTCGCCTTTGTGGACAATCTGCATTTTGTTTTACATGACTGAGTGTGTGTACATTAGAAGCCAGTTTGTTATTATGAAGCAACCAAAAAAGATTATAAGCACTTATCCTAGGTGCCTTGCCTCTGAGGAGGACCATCATGTCCACAGGTTAAGTTAACATTTAGGGAACACAGTTTAAATTTAGCTTTAGTTTTTTTCACTGGAATGTGTGGATAAGATAAGGCAATTGCTTTGTCATCTCAGCTGACCTGCATCAGTGCAAGTGATCAAGCAGAAAATATGCTGAAAACAATAGATTTTGGAGTGATAGTAGGGCAAGTTCGACCTGACACTCGGCCTTGATAAGTTACCTGCCGGGATACATGTAAACGCTAATCTGATCTTTCACACGGACTCAAGACCGAAAGTAATAACAGAAAGAAATTAACAACTGAGAGTAATTGTTTTATGGAAATTTAAAGGCCAGAAAGAGATTCTAATTTGAAAGTAGACAATAAAGCCATAAAGCAAGGAAGGATATTACATGATATGTAATGTTCACATTTGCAGATTTTATTTTTTCTCTCCACTCTTTTGAGCATAATTTGACACAAAACTCCGACCACCTCAGGTGCACCCAGGAGCCACCATGTTAATGAGATTTGACTTCTCTGGCTTCAGAAACAGAGATGAAGACAAGTGTAAATCCAACCCTAAAGCTTCAGTGCATCACTTCAACTACCTGTAAGGAACAGTCATTTTTTTTCACCAGGTTGTCGACTTACCTGGTCTTATTGACATTTACCAGGACATGGGTTGTAGCGGGGTCGAACCATGTGGTCTATAACTAAATACACCCATCCCGACACCTGGGTTGTAGGTCTGTGGTGGACGAGAACACATGAACTTTCCTTCAGGGAGACACCAGCCCCAGCTTTACTGAGTGACGCGTGTGCTCTCCCAGTGTGCAACAGTTCTTATGCAAAGCAGCCCCACTGGCCATACCACACACAGCGGTGTTATATATGCAGGATTATGCAAATGACTGACCTTTCACAGAGCATTTACATCAGGGTGGGAAATTAATTTTTTGATCCAGTAGCCCCCGTGTCTGGTAGATTTATAGATTCAACCAAACCGGTCATTATTACATTATAAAAAGCAGTATTCTAATGGTATAAAAGGCAAAAATTAATCAAAGTAATTTTGAAAGTCATTTTGAGACTTTGACAGTGTAACTTAGTGGAAAGTTAAAGATGAAAATTTCAAGCAAGTCTCTTAAGCCAGGTTAATAAGAAATGCTTTTCTGAAGCAAGTGAAATGGGCAAAAAAGTGTTTATGGTGTCTAATATTGGTATGGATTTTAATTTCATTATTTAAGTTATAAATAAATGTCATTCTCTCAGTTCAAATGTTTATTATTGTTTGCACGCTTGCCATTATTTCACAAAAGTTTATGCATAATTTTTCTGTGCAGCTTACTAGCTAGTTAGTACGTGCAGTGCACTTAAAACAAAACTTAAGCCATTTCGTAGAAAAACACAGTAAACAGTAGGAATTTTTTAATTTGTAGGGTTTTATCAAACAAAATAAGCTAGAAAATTAAAAATTTAAATCCGGATTGATAGCAGAGGCAGTAATACTTTGCTAAGACAAAGAACTGCAAGTGACAGGCACTAATCGCATGTTGGTTGAGCCGCTTGTCGATTTTAGCATTAGCTTTAGTGGTAGTTATTGTAGGTGTAGTAGTGTTTATCGTGAAAATACTATAAGTGTTCATTATTGCAACAAATGAATAGCAAGATCTGAAAAGGTATTTGCTAGTCAAAGCTGTAGTTGAGGTCAAGTGTGGTGTTTTTCTATGGTGCAGTTTTTGACTTGAGAGTGTGTGTGAAATAATTACAAGCGGCACTCATGCTGTATGTAGCTGCAACAATAGAGTGAATAGCTGAAAAACAGAGACCTCAATTGGAATTGTTGAAGCTTTCCTAGTGAGCGTAGTAAAAATGAAAGACTGGGGGGGGGGGTGTCACAGTAGGTTTGGAGCGGTATTATCACTAATAAAAACTGAAGTGGCAGCTGGAGGAGCAGTAGATGTGAAAACTACTATTTGGCAGAAAAGTGTGAGTATAGTTAAGAGGGAAAGGGCCTCTCTCTTCTTTTTGATCCAACACCTAATAATACCAACATTAAAATTCAATATTACACTTCCATTCTGACAGCACCTAACAACCCTTCAGGGTCGACAAGTCATGTTTCCCATTTGGTAACAACATATATGATCAGTGGGACTTCTGTTTAAGCACCTGGGGGGAGTTTACCTGGGGGCCTTATTTATTGTTTTCCAAGGATATTTCCTTTCATTACAAAAACAATCTGCTCTTAACCTCGAATGCTAAAATGATAACTATGGGGTCATAGGAAGGATAAAATTGAAAATCATATTCAGGTGTTAGGTAATACAGACTGTCTTTGTGTGAGCTCAGCTTCATTTTGATTTTGTTTTGGGCAAATACACTAAATATATTACTTGAATTTATCAACAGAAGAGTATTTATATATAGATAGTCTTTAAAATCTTTCACATTTACATTGTGCATTTGTTGTTTCTTTTAGCACAGCCCTCTGCAATTTGACCAGATTTGCCTGTTGGGCTTGCACGAGAGTTCACATTAACTCTGCTTGGATCTCGAAGGCCAGAATCAGATGCTCTCAGCGGCGGCTTGTTCTTTTGGACGGCTGAGGTTATTCGTCATCGTGTGCAAGACTTGAGATTCAGATTCTGGCAAATGAATGTAGAGATGTCAGCACAAATCTGATCCTGATCACTGTCAGTCTAGCTAGACATGATGGACTCGTCTCCACTCTTTTCCATATTCTACACTCTTTGGTGCCACTCAAGAACGTGTAGATTTGCTAAAATTAGCACTGGTTCTGACTATGCTTTGCTCTCGAATATTCTTTCAGATACTATATCAACAAATATCTATATCTGTGCCATCATGGTCCTCTCACATCAGGGCAGAGTTATATGTCAGTTTTTATCAGAGCTGCAACTATCTTAATGTTTTTTTTGGCATTTATTCAGTATTTGACAGTATAGATGTAGAAAGGAAACATGGGGAGAGAGGTGTGATATAGTGATTTTCCTAATGACTAATCTGGATCCACACAGTCTTAAATTAATGAAAATCACTTCCCAGGGCCCAAGGCGACACCTTAAATTGTTCAAAATGATATAACACTGAGGAGAGTTGTAAATCCTCACATTGGAGAAGCTGGAACCAGACCAAGATCAGAGCAGGACTATGAATGATGAGCCAGATTCTGTGTCCCTATGTGAATGAGAGTGATGGAGAGAGAAATGGAAATGGAGTGAGAGGAAGCCACAGTGATGCTGAGCTGGGCTGAAAGGTTTAGTCAGCTGTCGGTCCAGGGTCTGGTTCAGCCCGAATTGGGTTGGATTCATCTCTGCTTGATCAACAAATATTTTGCAGAGACAAACAAAGCAATACTTCCATGAAATGAGCATAAATACACGTACTGTGGAACGATCAATCGACTGTGACACTGCTTCGAACAAGGGCAATAAGAGTGCACAAGTGTAGACGTACGTGAATGAACCTACAGACAGAGATAAGATCACGTTTTTGGTTAAACTAGTTAAGTCACTTTGAGCTACATGACCAAACAGGATGGGAGCATGTGAGTCACTATGGCAGACAAGAGGATGACATGTTGCAAGTTGGCCTGGATGTGTTGAGAGAAGGGAGCCGGGGTAGGTGTGTTCTCGACCTGGGGTCCGCCCCGCCGCGAAGCCGGCTCGTCATAGGCTGCTGCCGGGTGGGCTGGGACAGAGGCACGGAGCGGGAAAGGAGAAGGCACTAGGACCCAGGGCAGGACAGTGAGTAGGCAGGCAGAGCGGGGCTGAGTCACTGCATGTGTCTGAGAGGCAGTCAGAAACAGAGCAGAGCGAGGGAGCAGAGGTGATCTCACACTCATCAGCACAGGATAACACAACCATGATGGGTTGAGTTGGGGGGGGGCGGTTGGAGAGAGGAAGTGTGCATTCGCCACCACTCGCTCAGCTATGGAGACCAACAAAGTTCTTCATTTCGTGCCTTCGGGTAAGTGGATTGAGGCTCTCAGAGCTGCTCCTCAGCTGTGCACGACTCACGGCGCTCACTGGGAGAACCTTGGGGTTCCCTACCTAGTGAAACCTGAGAACACCCCCCCCCCCCATGCAAAACATGTGCAGCCCACCTCTACTTCCACTCTGAGGAACGGCAGATGTTTGGGTGTGCATGTGCTCTACTGTACATACTCTGTTTTTTGTTTTTTTTTTTCTTTGTGTTTGCTCCGTCTGCATACTTAAGAATGTGGCAATGTTCTGTTTGTGACAAAAATGCTGTTTTTCTTCTCTCTATCAGGGGAGGTGGGGTTGTAGGAGCCTTGTTATGCTCACAGAAATGCAGATTTATTTATTTTTTTTGCATATTTGTATCAGTATGCGTTCGTCGTTTTCCTTTCTTTTTTTTCCTTCTTCTTGTTTATGTCTGGTATGCGACACTAGATGCTCCTGCGTCGTGTTTCTTCAGTTCAGGAACCGAACCTTGAGAGAACGGCCGCATTGCAAGCCCTCCCCGAAGGAGGGAAAAAAAAAAAAAAAAAAAAAGCCAGTATACCTGTCAGGCAGGGACAGCTGGAATGCAGAGAAAGCCCGGGCTTCATAATGCACTTTCACATGTGTTGCACTGGCGGGGCTCGTGCACGGCGCGCTTGCTAGACAGGAGACGGATCGACGCAGCACGAGAAGCGGCATGTGTGCGCTGGCGAACGTGCGCCCGTATCTGTGTGCGCTGTATGTGTATGTGTGCGTCTGCTTCTGTGCAAGGGAAAATGAGAGGGGAAAAAAAAAAGATATCTGCGTCTTTGTATGTGTGTGTTTGTGCCTCTTTGAAGCGCGTGTGTGTGTGTGTGTGTGTGTGTGGGGGGGGTGGACAGATTAGTGTTGGTGACAGCCACAGGAGAGCCGTGAGTTTCTTTCCTTACTGAAAGTCCTCCGAGAGCCTGGAGCCCATTTGGAGGTGTGATGCGGCTGCCTCCTCACTTTCATTTTGTCTAGGAAGGCAGAGCGGTATGCTGCATCTCAGTGTGTGTGTGTGTGTGTGTATGATCAGGACGTTATGTGGGATCATGCGAGTGCGGAAATATTATCTGAGACTGTGTGCGTGTGTGTGTTTGTGTTTGTGTGCATGAGTGTGTTTTTGTTTGTGAGTATGCAGCCTTGTGCACATTGGAAAATGTGCAGGAATATCTAAACGTGTGTGTTTTTTGTGCGTATGCATTTGTCAGAGTTCAGTCATTCTCTGCAAGAGAGAGAGCATGGACACGTGTGTGTGCGCGCGCGCTCGCGTTTCCGTGTATGTGAGTGTGTGTGTGTGTTTGTGAGAACCCCTGCACAAGCGTCATGGGCCGCGCACACTAACTACATTTCCGAGTGTGTCGGGCGTGATGGACACTGCTGTGGCTTGTCCTCCGAAGAGTAATTTGCATTCATTTGCGTAGGAGCTGATGAGAGGCGGAGAGGGCAGGTTTGATCCTTGCAGCAGAACAATTTGGTTCCTCCGAACATTCAAAAGGTGCATTACACGGGAAGGTTGAGGTCCGGGTCGGTAGCGAACTGATCCTGTAATGTCCAGTCATTTTAATTACACTTATTCCAGATTAGCGTGTTGTGTAACTCAACCTTGGCTTTTAGATTTGCGTCTCAACATTTTTACTGCCCGGTAGTAGAACAGATTGACTAGAGACGCATCTGTAGGAATGCAATGGAGTTATTGATCACCACCAGTGACTCAACAATTACTTTGCCAGAGGATTAGATTTTTTTTATTATTTTTTTTTTTCCCTTTCCAAACTCACTTTACTGCCCTCTGGATTTTCAAATAAAGTAGAGCGAGGTTGTTTTTTGGGTTTTTTTCGCGCAGCACCTCTAAGCATACAGAACAGGAACGTGTTCCCCATCAGAATGTTGAGTCAGAGCTGCCTATAAAGACAGCAGAAACTGTTTTTATAAAATGTATTTATTTTTAAATTGTTATATTCATCTATAAGCATAAACAAACCCCTCATGGCAGCATATTGTGGGTTATCTTCCACAGTGTCATTATCAGCATAAACTTGCTGACAGGTGAGGGAGCAGCTGGCGCTGTGGGAGGAGGTCAGGAGAGATGGGATTCACTTGGACTTGTAAATTACCACGGAGCTTCCACATGTAATTACTGAGTATGATAACACTGCAGTGAGTTTTTGTTTGAATACCGGTGTAGGTTGATTTTACCTCTCTGATTTTGTTGACGCACTCTCAAAATGCACAACAACAAACTACTGCAGCTTGTTACGGTGTAGTGTGTGTTGATGTATGTACAGGATGTTTCAGCCGTGACCCTGACGATGAACCATTCAATGCCTTCCCTTGAGATTTCAATTCATTAGCAAAAAGGTAATATTCAAAATAGGAATGACCGATGATATGCTTCATAGTTCACTGACTTTCATAGGAATCGTATTTTGATCATTTTGTTTGACAAATTTCTGTTATCTGAACTAATAATGCGAATTAAATTGTATAAAGTATAAAAGTAAAAATAAAGGTTAGTTAAATAAAGTTACTGGTTTACACTTGGAACTTTGGTCTGATGTAATACATAATGCATCTAACATTTATCAAAGTTTTACATGTTTTTTGACATATTGTGACAATATCAGAAATATAGTCTTTTTAATGTTATAACTGTTTAAACCATATCGAGCCAGACTTAACCAGAATATACATTCCATTGAACTCCAGTTACATAATCAGTATTTTTCATTTTTCAGATGCATGATTGTTTTTCACGACTGCAACAAACAGCTATTTTCTGTTTCTGTTATTTTATCAGATAATCAGTAAATTCAATCGATAAATAATTCGGTCGATATTAGGTCCATCAATCCACTGAACGATGCCTGACAGTTTCCTTAAACCCACATTGACATCTTAAAATTCCTTTTTCACTATTTAATTTTCTTTATCCTCACATAAAAAGAGCAATCCTCACATTTTAGAATCTGAAACTGGGGAACGTTCAGCACTTTTCCTTGAAAGTTTGACTTCACCGATCAGTTGGTAATCGAACTATTTTGACTTGATTGACTAGTCGGTTGAATTTTTTTGGAGTGAGTATATTCAAGAGCCCATTCTAGCTCCCAAAAGTTTACTGCAAGTGAACAGATCCTACTCTGTGAGAAACAAAATTGTAATGGCTGCGATCCACCCACTCTAGTCAAGTCTACGTTTTCGTTGTTTTGTTTTTGTTTTTATTTTAACAGTTTTGATTAAATGCAATGATTATGACATTAAAACTGAAATCTCCTGGCGAGTGAACTGGTGAGGTTTCAATCTTCAGGTGTGACGGACAGCCCTGATAATCAGTGTAGCAGCCGTGACCCGTGCAGCCGGGAAAAACATCGGCATGGCAGACACACAGTGGCCGTGCGAATTAGCAGTTCAACCATGTGGAAGAGGAGGTGTGTGTGAAAGGAAGATGGATGACGTGTGCCCGAGCGCGTGTGTGTGTGCGTGCGCGCGTGTGTGACTGTGCGTGTGCATGCTGTGGATGTGACAGTGATCTCTGATCAGTATTCACCGCTGGCAACAGATCTCAGAAGCTTCAGCCTCTGAGCACAGCCATCTGGGCAGAGGAGAAACACACATGCACACACACACACACAAACACACACACACACATACAAATGATTATACAGTACCACACACACAAATACAAAAATGCACCAGTGCCGAAATATCACAAAAACACAACCATGCGAGATGTGAGGAGACAGCCACATACACACACACCTATTTGTACAAACAGCAATACACACTCTCGCCAACTGTTCCACAGACATCGGCCATACACACACGGCATGTTGCATTATATATGTGGTTCATTCTATCTGCATAATTTGTTGGTTTAAACACACAAAACAATTATGTAGATGTGTCAAGACAGACACTCATCATGCACAGTTCAGGGAACACAGAACGAAGAAAACCACCACACATTCATTACAATAACAGCACAGCTCACAGACACACACACACAAACACTCATAACTCATGTTTGTCTTTATATCTCTATCTTGCTCCATCTTCTTCTTTTTTGAGTTGTTTTTTCAGCAGGCATAAGACTGTGTTAGAAGCGTCTAAAGCAGAAGGGATTTTTTTTTTAATTGTTTTTTGTTTTACATACTCAGGCCTGCAGAACATCAAACCAGAAACACTTCCTGTTAGTTTGGGGGGGGGGGTGAAGTCAGCGCGAGGCTGCTATTTTCGGGACGATGTAAAAGTGACCGAGTCAGATCATAAACAGACACCGAGTGACATCAATGAGCAGCGGTTCTTCTCTCCCGCGTTGTGACTTTCTGGATGTCAGCCTCTGCGAGCGGCGTTCAGTTTGTGCTGCGGATTCTGCCACTTAGTGTGTTAGCGACGGAGGATTTTATCACTCTGACATCGTTATGGCGCAATTAGCACGACAACAATAGTCGCTACAAATATTACCATAAATAAAGCCAGAAGGATTTCACCAGGAACAGTATGATTCATTTGGGCAATGTGTCCTGTACTGAACTGAAAAAAACCATCATTAATGTCATATTAGATGTTTTTAAAGTGAGAGAATGAAGATGGCAAATGATGAGGAGGGCAGAAAATGTCAAAACATTTTGAGCTGTTTTTTTTGTAAAGGTAAAACAGCACAAAACCCAGGTTTGTGTTTGAACTTCATATTCTCAGTGTTTTGGTGCAATTTTGTGACTTGTGCACAGTGCACCAATGCTCTGCCCCAGTTTTCATCCCTTTAAGTAGATGGAGGTGCACCGCTGTGGAGTCCAACCTGCTTTTCTGCATGTTCTCGATGAGAATTTTAATTTCCACCTAACAAATAGGGGGCTACTCTGGCCTTAGATCATTACTGAGCTGTCAGTGCATTGAAAGGAGCTGATGTAATTGGCCGTTATTGTCAGCAGCCCCTAACACACACGCATCCCATTTATTACAACGGTTATTTCTTATCGCACCAAGTTTCTGAGCACACCAGAATACCACATCTGTGGCACAATGGACATGGGGATTTTAAATGTGCTGCACGCCACGAGCCTCGGTTCACAAAAATTTTGATTGTTGCCATTGTTATTTGCACAAATCCTCACAAATGTGAAGGAGGAATTTTTAAATTACAAGCACAGCATTTATTGTCAGATCCCTTGTTCAAAAAATGTATTTGTTCTTCCTCAGCATCATCGGGTCTCTGCAATTCTGGCACGTTTTTTTTAATTCTTCCCAGGAAACTCACACTGAATTTTGCTCCTCCGTCTCTCGCAAACATTAGATGTATTTACATTGAGGTCTTTGACCCCCGCTCTCCTTCCTTTGCACGGTCCGTGACATGAGGCAACAACTAACAAGTGACGTCGTTTGTTAATATGGCTCGGGAAGCAAACAGGAGTGTTTGTTTGGATGCACTGGTCTCCCTGCTATCAGCAAACTTGGGAGAATCTTTGTCACATAAGAATGAGCCTGCAAAGAGGCATGAAGAATCAAGATCAAGATCCTGGTTTTAATGCAATAAATCCCGCCGCCGGAGGTTTTGGAGTTTAGTCAAAACCGCAGTCCAGCTTAATATTTTGGAGTAATTTCCTCCTATGTGTTTTCATGAACGAGGGACAGGTTCCAACTCTTACCAATTTTCACAATAAATACCAGTGGTTTTTTAAAAACTTGACAGAAACATTTAAACTGATCTTTTTCAGTAATAAACAAGAAAAATGAAAGCTGTAAATAGTAATTATTAGCAACAACTGAATTAATACTTTTCCTGAGTGTACTTTTTTTTTGTTTCGTGTTACCAACTGAAATATTTATTTCTAAGATCTCGCAAAAAAAAATTTAGGACAGTTATCTTTAATATTAATGTAAAGGTATCTGGGGATTTTGACCCTAAGTTTTGAATTAGGCCCTTGAATAAGAACAAGAATAAAATTCACCAAGTAATTCCTATTCAAGGACAAGACTGAAGTTACTACTTAAACTGATATATTTCCAAATGTGGACTCAAAGCCTGAGAGGTCCTTATGCAGAAGAGAGATGTTGATGTATAAACACGAGCTCTGCTCTGCTCCCCTCACCATCTAAATCATGTCGGACATAAACTTAAGTGCTGCCAAAAAAATGAGCCAAACATCGCTTTGCTCAGTATATATATTATTAGACACGAAACAGTGAAATTATTAAGTCAAGGACTCCGATGTTGCTCCAAGGCCAAGAGCTAAACAGTAGTGAACGAACCAACAGACATCACAGTGCTCTACCCATATTGCTCCATAACGCCCCCCCCCCATTGTATCTGGGTCTGCACAGTCAGAACATGCAATGCTTGGGGTTCGGGAATTACTAATATGTATTCTGAATTCCAATATAATTTGGAATTTTACAGCCTAATTAAAGAGCCTATCCCTATTAGTGCCATGTACGGAAATAGCACTGGAGTTCCAACACGGTATTTAACATGTAACTCTCGCAAACCTTTTAATTCCACATGTCCTCGTTGCCTTTGGCCCCCTCCAGATGTGGATGTATAAAAAGCATCTATTGTCAAGAGGATGAAAACGAAACTCCTTTTGGCTTCTATTTTCAATGGTCCAATGGACTGAAGTGTTGTTGCTAATGCTATTGTGCTGCTTCCTAGAAACATTTTTAAAAACCCAGTAATCATAAATCAAGTTAGGCTGTACCCAGTTACTCTAGTGCAGCTATTTTTTACCCTGGTTATAAAAGGCAGAAAGTCTTTCAGTTGTTGAGGATTATTGGAGTTGCTTTTAATTCATAAAATTAGACTTTTCTCCAAATTGGTTCTTTTTCCTAGTCTGGTTTTTTTTTTCAGCATCGAATTAAATCCCTGAGCATTTAAGTGGTTTTTCAGTGGGTGAAAGTGGAAGATGAGAAACCGATGTCAGGGTCCCTTTAGTGCAGATTTGATGCAGTTTAATTTGACTCCACACGCAGCACATGTCTTAATCTCGTTCAAAATACAATACATGCTTTTAACTCTGCATTTTAGCCCATTGTCGGATTTGGTTTGCGGTTGTGTAACCACGCCGCGGTGTTTTACCGCCACTCTGACACGTGCACACCCGTCCACTGCGGACTCAGAAGACGCACTCAACAGGCACAGGCATCAACAGGTACAGAAAGCAGCACCATGCACAGGCGAGCTATTTGTTTCAGTTCCTATTCCCATAGTTCCTATTTAATATTTCGCTTGTATTTCCTACCAACCATGCACAGCGTTGCCATTAGGTGCACGTTGTGTGCAAGGTACTTGTTCCTTTGCAGTGAATTTCGATTTAAAACCAACAAACAGAGCACAACAGGGCAGGAGACACAATGCTCTGCTGCTGGCATCCTCTCTATATGTACATCAACCAACTACCCCCCCCACACACACACACACTCACACATATACACATAGTAATTACTCCAACATGTCTGAGGACACCCGTGTCGATGAATTCACAAACCTTGATCGTAAAACTGTCCTTTTCTGTGCGCCTGTGCATAAATATCAATGTGCCAAGTAGAGTGTGGCAATATGTACAAGAGGTATAGTGCAGACTCACACACATACTCGCACATACGTTATTGTAATCTCATACACACACACACACACATGTCCTATCATGTACAATTCAAACAAGATGTATTCTGAAATGCAGGAACAAGTCGCCTGGTGTGGCGGGACGAGTCCTGCGGACATTTTCTCCTTCTCGCTCAGGCTGAGGTCATTTATGCCATGTTGCTCTCTTCACGTAGCTGTTGAATGCTGAGTTGGCACACTTGGAATGGCATGCATGGCCTTTGTTCTGTTTTTCCAAACTGTGCCCAGTGTCCTTTCTGTCCTTGCGTGTTTGCGTCGGTATAATTTACAGCGTCCATATGCTTTAGCACCATACTTGCATCCGTATTTCAACAAATTTAGTTTAGTATATATTAATATCTGTATTCAAGATCCATCTGAGTGGCTCGGTGATGTATGATATATGTAAAGCAATGTGTCTTGGTATCACTGCCGCAGAGACGCGTTGGCAGGGTTCACAACGAGCGATGTACAGCGGCAAAGGGATATCACCTACAGAAGGCTTGAGATATAAAGCGGACGAAGAGCACTACAAACCGCTCTAGACCCGGTGTCAGGTGGGGGATTAGACAAGCGGGCTAGTAGCGAGGCACACTGTAGAACGCTAAACTGGAGAACAGTGGGTAGCCAAGGTTGCTTAATTAGAATTCTGTCAGTGTGGGGTGGGGGTACGACTAAAGCTAAGCAAAGCGACAGCCACTGAACAGGGCAGGGCAGGGCACTGACACTGCTGAGTTGGTTGGTTTGATTCATAACAGAAGCCTGCATACTAAAGAGGCATGAACATTCAGCCGAAGGGCCGTTAAATTTCATATCTTACCTTGTTTTAAAATGTCATGTACTCTGTATGCTGCTGTAAGTGCCATAGTTGAAAATCCAAAACTCAAATCACCAATTTCCACATTTCCCATAAGATGTGAATATGCACAATGTAAATATGGAGCTCACATAAGCTGGAAACAGACGGCGTGTCACATATACATGAAACTAGACATAGTGCCGGCATTTTGCCTCCTGCCACCTCAGATGGATTTCAGTCGAAATTGAGTGTCTTTGTAGTTCTGTGGGGGAACACCACAAACGGAAAGCACTGAGATATGCCGCCGGATAGTGGGCAGGCTGGAGCAGCGTTACAGTAGAGGGTTGCGTGGAGAGCAGCAGACTTGAAAGCAAGATGGTGGCCTGGCTTTAATCGAACTGGAGGAAGAGGGGAATGTGCAAGCAATTAGCAGGAATCCCCCAGCACTGGGGTTTTTTTCCTTCCTTTCTTTTTCCCCCTTCTATGAAAATCAAGACAGCCAATTTCTGCAGCGAGTGGTTGGTTGGTTGGTGTGTGTGTGTGTGTGTGTGTGTGTGTAGGAGAACATCACCATCAGCCACTCGCACACTCACTCGCTCATTCCTTGCCTGGCTCGCACACAGTGAACACACACTCTCTCACACACACACACACACACACACACATACACAGCAGAGCATCCCTGCTGCAGCACCTGAGCATAATCCTATACCTGTGTTTGGCTGTCAGAGAACGAAGACAGCGAAACAGCAAAAGAGGAGAGGGAACAAGATGTAAAAAACGTTAAATTAGATGAACAAACAGATGGAGAGGGGATGGGGGGGGCACGAGGTAGAAGAATGAAAGGCCTGGGGTTGGAGGGGTTTAAATTGGAGCGTGTTCCTGTTGCTAACCTCAAGTCACGATGCCTAGCTTCGCCACACCGAAAAACGGGGCCAGATTCATCCACAAACTTGCAGTAGCCAGCTCACTATAACTATCAATCCCCTCTCAGGTGAAAGGACCAGGGGATTACTGCAGAGCTCTTCAGTCCACAGGCCAGATGCCAAAAGACAGAGCTTAAATTCATGGGGGGGGATAGGGTAGGAAACAGAAATGCTGCAGGACTGATTTTTATTTATTTATTTTTGTACAAATGTAAATCCTCCGTTAAACATTTATTCAAAATGAATTGCATCAAGGGCAACTGTGGAACATTCACATTGTGGAACCAGCTGTCAATCACAGTAGGATATATTCATGGAGGGGGTCCATGGTAGTTGCATTCCCTAAACAATAGGGAAATTAAATTTTGCTGTCATGTTTTAACTGGCTGGGTCAGGTTTGCCTGTGGCTCTCTCCTTTGTCTGATTTGCATTGCTTAAACCTGAAGCAACTCTGGTTCTTTGTCATAGTCCTTGAAAAAATTAGCATATAGATACTGTACATGCACAAACAAAATGCATGTTAAACACACACGTCCAGTCATTAGAACACCTGTAGACTGTCAGAAGGAAATTGACAAATTATACACGTATTAATGTACAGATATAAACACTCTCATGAGCGGCATATGGCCTTTTGCACATGCTCAAGCCGCTGTCCAGCGTCCCCCCAGCCAGGGGGGCCACCTGCCTGCCACACGGCTCCTTCGTGGCCGGCCTCTCTGTCGGGGCTCTCCGCTGTGACATCATCAGCATCAGACGCCGACCCAAGGACAGAGCTGCCCACAGCAAAGCTGGAAGCTCTTCGCCTTTAATCAAACAGAATTGGATTTAGATTTTTTTTTTCTAATATTTAGGAAAGAAGCACAACCAGTATCTGATTTGTGGATTCACACACAGGACAACTGCCACTGGGTGAAAATTTTCAACATCAGTGCTGAAATAAAAATAAATTAAAAAAAAATGAAAAATCTCATGGGCAGAACAGTCAGTGATGAAACCACTGCCAGCAGAATATATCTTGAAGAAGGAAACTTCCAATTTAATTGTGATATTTTGACATGTTGAGTTTTAATTATTCTTTTTTTTTGCCTGTCACTTGTCACAATGTGGCATTAAATGTCTCCACATTTCCTTGTTAAGAATGTAAGCATCCCTCACCGAACCCATGGGGGGGGGGGGTTGCTGCAAACATGTGGTTCATTATACCCTTGAGTTTGAATAAGGTTTTCTGGCAATGTTTTCCAAAGTTTTTTTTTCTCCCCTGTTGCTATGACACATTGTACTTCAAGGTTCTTTGGATAAAAAGGATCCATCAAATAATGTAGCGTTTACCTCGAATGCCTGGCGAGGGGAATGTAAAGTGCATGCCTGTTTAGTTTTGTTTGAATTTTTCAAAAGAAATTCATGAAAAATCATTTAATTGATCATCAAACTAGTTGCTGATTTTCTGTCAATCAACTAAACGATTAACAGGCTTCACGTCACGATTTTTGTTGGTTGCATTTAATATGGATTAGTTCATCACCCGGAGAATCCGAGCCCCTTTAAATGCATTTTTGATAAATTCCTTTTGTAGACTGTAAATTTGTATTTTTTTTTTTTTTTTTTTTTTTGCAGAGTATTGACTACTACTGTTTGAAATATTGATTAAGAATTCAGGCTCACATCTACAGTCAGTGTGTAGCCACCGGAAAGGTGAGTTTATTGACCGTTGGCCTATGAGATTTGAATCGAAGGGCTGTGTCTCAATGCGTGGCCACTGCAGTTTAGAATTCAGAATGAATTGACTGGAAAGAATATGTAGGAAAAGTATAGAAACTGAAGGTAGGCTTTCCTCGACGGATGAGGTTGACAAAAAGAGTGGCAACTTGCACTCAGAGCGCGGGCGTGTGAATCCAATGAGAGGCCAGAGATTTGTCCTGTCTGCGTCTGTGGTCAAACCGGCGGTGATGCGGTCACAGTGAGGTTACGAGTCAGCACGGCACAAACTCCCTGTAGAACGCTCGGGCGGCTTCCCACCTTAGCTATCAATCTGTCCATTTTAGGCCGCTTATCTGGGACAAGATAATCACAGAACACCCCCCACCCCACCCCCCGTGCGCGCGGCCCCTCGCCGCTTCTCAGAATCCATCAGCTCTTCCTGGTGGGTTCTGGGACTTTCCTAAGCCAGCATGATGCGGATTGGCCTCCCACTGGCGATGGAGAGGATAAGGTCCCGAACAGACGCAGTTGCCTAGGGAGCATCTTCAGACATGGGATGATGACGGAGATGTCGTGAGGAGTGCAGCAGTGCAGCAGTGCTGCAGTTGTAGTTGCCCTATCACGCGTATAGTTATGGTGGAGATGTATTACCAGTTAACATCTATTCTCTACCATTATTCAACCACTGTGAACTTGAAGCCCACGTTCACATTTACAACAATTTATTTTACTGCCTGAGATTTTACTTACTCAATACTTACTGATTCATCTGTAATTGTACAAAACAATCCTTCTTTTTGGTCCATAAAATGTCAGACAATGCGGAAAAATACTTATTAATATCTCCCAGAGCCCAACGTAATGTTCTCAAATGCTTTGTTTTTTCGGACAAATAATCCAAATCCCAAAATCCCCAAATACCAAAAATATCTGGAACCATTCAATGAGTTACATGGTTGATCATCAAGATAGTTGTAGATTTACTTATTGTTAATTGATTTATGTATTTATGTACTAATTGATTCAGCTCTACTTTACTGTCATATTGTTTTTGTTTGGGTAGTAACAACGTCTTGGAGACCAGACAACAATGGAGAGTGAGGAGACAGAGTTAATCATGAATAGGGGATATTTCAGAGAATGCTAATGCTTTTGTTTTCGACATCCGCTCCATTTCAAGTTGCAGAACCTCTGCCTTATACACATGTGAGTGTATGTGATTAGTAACTGGTTCAGTTTGCTATGATACCCAGTTAACGAAACACAGAAGTGCATCAAAGTAAATGCTTTGTGTCTGCATCAATTCTGAGGAAACAAAAGGCATAGGTGTGCCCTCTTACTTTCCTTTAGGCTCCAGCATGCCCCCACACCTGTTGGGAAATACCAAGCCAACGCTTACTGTAATCTGCCATTTACAATGTGTGTGTGTGTGCATGTGTTTGAGTAT
Source organism: Istiophorus platypterus (assembly GCA_016859345.1). Classification (NCBI taxonomy): domain Eukaryota; kingdom Metazoa; phylum Chordata; class Actinopteri; order Istiophoriformes; family Istiophoridae; genus Istiophorus; species Istiophorus platypterus. The sequence continues at coordinate 3,844,764 of CM029120.1, forward strand.
GTAATTAGCAGGCTGACTGAAGTTCTTTAAAATTTGTTCGGGGGAAGAAAAAAAGAGAAGACGAATAAAGGCCAAATGTGGGCCCGCCGTTTAAAATATGCATACGAGCAAACGATCGGGTCCAAAGCAGAGCGGCGCTTTGGGAGGAATTCCCTCTCCTCCTGGGATCTCTCAACAACCACAGCTCTGGAGAGGACGGGTGCCAAGAGAGCCTGTGGGTACAATTAGCCAACAAAAGGCCCGACCTCCTCCTCAGTTCTGGCCCAGCCCTTGTAGATTCCCCTACAAACGCAGCAGGGGAACCTTTTAATCTCTTGCCCTCTTCAATTCAGACTCTCAGCCTCACCTCTCCCGTAAATTCCATGGTCGGTCCCTCCTGGCATCTTGGCATCTGTTTAGCATGTACCTGCAGTGCACATGCCCTGCAATAGATCAGCCTGCATGGGGAGGAGGGTTGAATCAGTTTCCACCTGGCTGGATTACAGTCACGTCAAGGGTCGCATAAGTTGACTTCCTGTTGTCTTGGTTTATTTAAATACAAATCAAAGCACTTTTTTTGATGGAATTAAGGCAGAGACTGTACTGGGTTAGAGAAATGAGTGATTCTTACCAATAAAGTTGTCCACAACAGCTTGTAGAATCTATAAAGTTTTTTTTATTAAATACCTGCAGTCATGAAACAGCAGCAGGATTTTTTAGGTATGTTACATCTGCAGTCTTTACCTGCCTTTAGAAATGTATCCCTTTAAAGAGACTATATGTAAGTTTCTGCTATTGCTACATAGCCAACATTAGCAGTAACAGCTGTTTACTTGCCCATCTAGAAAAGAAGAGAACTTCATTCCAACACCTTTACATCTGAGTGAGAGTGCCACAGACAGGCAATGGAAGTTGGAAAGTATTACTCTTTAAGCTAACACATACCTTGCTGTTGTGTAAATAAGATCTAAGTTTCTGCTAGTTTCTTTTTTCACAGTATTTGCAATATCCTCACAATAAGGTATCCAATATAGGCAAATTAAAGACTTTATGTGTATCTCCCATATGTAGACTCAACTTGTAAATCATTTTTGGTTCGCTCCATATTAGTATTAGATGATGAACATTTGTTTCTTGCTGTTTTCTAAAACACAAAATCGCCTGCTGCTTTTAAAGGCGATTAGAGGTAATGGCCATTATTTAAGCTTCATCCTGACTTTAGCCACTGATATTCTACTTCCCCTATTAAAAATGTATTCATCCGGCTTTAGACTCAGATGCAGCTTTCAGATTGTGCTACGCTGCACCAGGACTCTGCCTGTGCCCCTGGTCACAAAAATTGCAAAAACACGAATTTTAGTTTCAGAAAATTAAAACACCTGAAGCTTAGTGTGTGCTTATAATATTTTTCTTGCCTAACTGAGTGAGGAGCATTTACAGTTCTTCATGGCGAATCCTCACTTGGCTTTTTTTTTTTTAACCAAAACAAGGTGCCTGTAAACAGTATTATTTTCTATATGAGTGAATCATACCAGGTAGGAAGAGGCCAGGCTTCCTGCAGTGTTTAGGCTTATAATGTCTCAGAGAATGGGTAAATCATATGAAATGTGGGCACATGCAAACACCCACAGGGTTTTTTTTTTCTCTCTTTCAAAGACTGTTGAAGGGATGTTCCCTTCATATTTTTTACCTCTTTGGATTGAAAAAGGGAATTCAGAGCAGAGGGAAGGGTCGATCGATGTTTGATTCGTAGCTCACATTGCTGTTAGTGGTTCCAGCGACAGGAAACTGCAGGAATGTCTCGGTGAGCGTTTTGTCATCTGAAACCCCTCCGCCAGTCTCTGACAAACAGCTGTCACTTGCTGTGTCACTTTTTCTCAAACCGTTGTGAAGGAACCACAAATGCTGCATCGGCAAACGAGCAGCCGCCTGCCTTTTTTTTTTTTTGCAGATAGCTCGTAACAGATGCAGGTTTGGGGGTTTTATCAGGAAGAAGAAAGAAGAGTTTGTCATGTGCCATACCCTGACACTATATTAGGTGATAAACAGAGTAGACGTTGCCTTGCTTCTGGGTGTGTGACATGTAAACTCGACTGACTGTCAGATAATTTCCTCATATATAGGTTGTGCAGCGATGAGAGGATTGACTGCTAGAGACGAAACTCACATACACAAACACCCGCAGGCTCACACACAGACACAGATCTCTGAAAATGATAAGATGTACCTTACGCAATACTCTCCTAACCAGTTTTGACTTCCTTTGCAAGTAGACAGCTTCCTCTTTTTTGCAGAAAGTTATCATATATCTTTTTTTTTAACATGAACTGTTGCTATGCCTGTCTCCCCTCAAGCGCTCAACGTGTGTCTTACTGCTGTTTGTATTTATTTTCAACGTGAAATGAGCAAGCATTAGATTGTGAGGGACTCATAACCGTTTCTCTGCATTTCAATGGTTCTGCCTGCTCAGTCTAAAAAAAAAAGCAAATTGACAGACTGTGCTGTATGTCCAAGGTTCGCCAACGTTGTCGGAGCAGCCCACATTACATGGGGACCATTACGCTTGGCTGTGGCGGTTTATAGTGTAGTTTAATGGTACCTGTAAACTGTCTTGGGCGGGGATGAGTCAGTCATCAAGAATTACTTTATAGTGAAACAAAGCGTAAACAGACAGAGTGTAAACACCGGAAAGCAGAATGATGTAATGAAGGCAGAGGATCACAACACCAGTAATTAATTTGCCATTTGACTGTGTGATTTGTTTGGCCATACACGCAGTGATGTTCAAAATGACAATCAATAAAGTTTGCTGATATCTAAAAAAATATTTTATTACTCTCTCAGAGGTCAATCACGAGTGGCTCTAGGAGAATGTGGAAAGATGATCTGAAGTAGTTCACACATTCTCACATCTATGCCTAATCTACTGTAGCTCATTGCTCATTACATATGAAAAGCTAAGACACTTACTCAATAATTTGTCTCCATTAGGCCTTTAGGTCCTTTGATTTTTTTTATTTATTTATTTATTTATTTTTTTTGGCCTAGCAATAATTTTCAAATTTGTCAATAGTGTGATATTTTCACCTACACAAATTTTGTTTAATGAAGAGTAACCAGGTATTTCTGTCTGTATTTTCATTGCACTTTCACATCTGACTTTATTGAAACAAGTGAAAAGGCTTTGAAGTTAAAACAAGGTACCAAAAGTTTTTTTTAAGTTTTAGTTTTTAAATCCACAGCCTTCATCTTTTAACCTCAGTCTCTAAAATGATCACGTGTTTTTGCAGTTTAGTAGGTTGCAGCTGGTTTTCTCCATCCACACAACACACAGTAGATAATTTGCATTGGTTTCATTTGAGTTACCAGGCTTGGAGAAAGCACTAAGCCTACTGACAGCAGTATTTTGAAATTATAATATCGGAATATGAATGAAGATGTTGGAAATGAATGCATGCTGGCATGCAGAGCAATATGTGCCAGTCAACCAGCATAGAACAGCACCAGGTGTCTTTGTACCTTATAGTTTTCATAGACACTTTTAGTTTTCAGTCTCAATTCACAAGACTTTATTGAATCTGCTTCTGATTTTCACATCAGAATAATCTTCATGACTGCTAATGAAACTGTCTCCATCAGAACATGAAGTATGTAAAGTCCCTTGATCACCCCCATCTAACAGTTATTTGCACGTGTCTGGTTCACTGTGGCTGGCTGAGGCAGAATTAACTCACGACCAAAACAAATACTGCAGTCTCGAGTATGGCTCAGCCTCTATGCTTCCATCTGTCATGACTAAAGATGAAAGATTCACTCCAGTGTAGGAATTTCTGGGGCCTACAAAAACAATAAAAGCATGTACTATATTACTCACTTCCAGAAAATAAAAACGAAGTTTTATTAAAGATAAAAAGTGAGAAAAAAGTTTTATTTCAAACCATTGTAACCTTCGCTTGAGTCGGCATCATTTATTTGGCTGCTTGAATTTAGAACAAAGCTCCATATTTGGTCATAAACCGCAGCTCGCTGTTTCACAACAGAGTAACGTTCCCGCCGCATTTTCATTGATCTGGCAAAGCCAGGAGCACGGATAATGTGCATTCCCCTCCAATCCTTCTAAATCTCTCTTCTCTGCATCTGCCGGTGCCAGACAGCTCGCTATGATGCTGCTCCTGATCACAGCGCCCAGAGAAAAGAGGCCGTTCGGAGGAGCAGTGTTCACAGGAAGCTGGCGTGGTGGTACGCCACATAAACAAATGAGCAGTCCGCTGGAAGAGCCCCTCTAGGATATTGAAATAAAAGAGATCTGGCTTTGTCCGATTGGTTTTCAAACACCTATGCCTGTACTAAAAATAAATTTTGAGCGTAGTTCATTGACGTTCTGTAACTAAACCCTCTCCCCCACATTTCTATTGTGTGATAAGTTGATTTTATGATGTATATTAGTGTAAAAATTGATTCAATATTTTTTCCATCAAAAATGTTAAGTCTTTTCTGGTTCTATCAGTTTGATGATGCCTTATTGTCCCCTAACTTTTACACAAATGTTCTTTGAGAATATGAACATTGTTCATGACATGAAATTTACAGAAAGAGCCACAATGCGCAATATTTGGTGTTTGATGCTCAAGAGGGAGCGATGTCACCACCGAACAGCAATTAATTAGAAATTAATGCTCAGTTATTGATTATAAAAATATTTTTGGATTTAAAGGCAAAATTAATTACCGTTGAGAGCATGAGGGATGTTGCCCATGAGTAAAACCTCATCAGTTTAAATTTTTCTTGACTGGAGATCTCTGTTGTTTACTAATGTCTGACTGTGCACAAGTGATCACTTACAAGACGTTAAGTTGGGACTCCGATCACACCCCGCACGTGAAACATTTTGCTAGATATTGACGTCATCCATGCAGATGGTTTGGATTGAATATGACAGGGCAGACTGATGGTGAAAATATTAGTTCATTAATCGATAACTATTACATGGCATGTACCATTTTTAATAACTGATTAATCGTTTTAGTCATTTTTCAAGCGATAATGCCAAACGTTTAGCACAGTAACGGTTCGGATATCCCAAACGTGATGACATGCCGTGTTTTATCCATCATATATGATAATGAAATATAATATGTTTTTGTTTCGGGCTGTTGGTCGGACAAAACAAGGAACCTGAGGACGTCACCTTCCCCACAGAGAAAGTGTAAGGGCCATTTTTCACAGTAGTTTCACATTTCTTAGACTAAACAATTAATCAAGAAAATAATGGCAGGTTAATTCATACTGAAAATAGTACTTAGTTCTAGCCCTAATTATTATTGTGGTTATACAAGTTCATATTGTGTTTTGTCCACCGGGTGCCCCACACTGTAAGGAGAAACAATAATTTTTATAAGCTGATCTGACATAAGAAGAATCATGTCACCAACTTTCCATAAAAATTGGCTCACTCTCTATTTTGTGGTTTATTAAATGTTTACATAACTGATGATAGCGGAGTGACATATTTATTACAGCCACTCTTTATTAGGCGGAATGACGTTTATTTTATGGTTCTGTTTATTTAACCTTTACGTTGCTCTCCCAGAATTCAGTTCATGCATATGCCATGTTGAAAGTAATAAAGAAATATGACTGGGTCTGACCTTGTATCATTATTATTGTGAGTCTCACATCACAAATAATGACTCTGGTACTTATTTGGACAAGAGATTGGCAGGTAAGATTCCCATCACCTGTGTGTAATAGGTCGAAAGGAGCTAAATAATCATAATAAGATATTATAATAACAGAAATGATGACAATGTATTACCTTCATCATAGCTGAAAAAAAGAAAAAGAAAGAAAAGGGTTGTGTTTCAACACACACTCTGTCGCAAGAACTTTGGTTGCGCCTCAAGGCTGCAGAGCTGTGAGCACGACTTTGTTTATTCAGTTTATTCAGCTTCTCATATAAAAATAACTAAACAGAGCAAAGGAAACTAAGACTTTGTAGGTGAGATAAATAAAAAAAACAACAAAAAAAAAATTCCAACCTGGGTCTGAAAGGCAAAAATGCTGTATATCCATTATGCTGGTAGTCTAGCTGAGTGTTTCTGCTGTGAAAGACACAATATGTTTAATGCAGTAGCTGCAGGTAAGCAGACTGCATAACAGGGGTGTGATCGACCTGCGTGCTTTGCGTAGGTTGGAGCGGAGGGGGAAATTGATGTTTATGCGACCGACATCACAATCAAATACACCCAGGCGCATGAAGCGGCCCGAGGATGTCGGAGAAATGTTCCCGCATGTTTGTGTTAGCAGATGAGGGAACAGATTTTTATTTCCTTATTTTCACGCTTCAGGAAGGCAGGTGGAGAGAAAAATACCACCGGGGAGTTTTAAGCTTTCTTCAGCTGACAATCGTCATAAATCAGAAAAATCTACAACTTTAAAATTTCCCATTTTTATTGTTTGATTCCTTTCGAAAACAAGCACACCTTCAACTCACTTGGTAGCATTTTTTTTCAATTAGTTTAACAAGTAGTACTGTAAACAAGCGATTTTATGGAAATTAATCTTAATGTCAATGTTATTCTGCTATAGTTAAGCAGATGTGAAGCAACAATGAAACCTAATTCACTGATATTTCAGTGCACTGGGTAAGCTGTTCAAATTTACTGTTTTTTTTACCTATTTCACATAAAGGATTAGTTCAGCATTTCAGGACGCATATTTGCATTTGTGCCGTGAGTTAGAGGATCGGTACCACGCTCCTGTTCTGTCAGCTTGTTGAGAGCAGCCAAGACCTCAAACTGGGCCGAAGGTTCACCATCCAACAGGACAATGATCCTCTGCAAACAGCCAAGACCAGAGAGGACTGGCGTAGGGACAAGTCTGCGGATGTCCTTGAGTGGTCCAGCCAGAGCCCTGACTTGAACCCAATTTACCATCCCCGCAGAGACTTGAAAATGGCCGTCCACCGAGTGTCCCCATCCGACCTGACAGAGCTTGAGAAAGCCTGCAGAGAAAAAGAATGGCCGGAAGATCCCCAAATACAGATGTGCAAAGCTCGTCGCATCATCCCAAGGAAGACTTGAGGCCGTAGTCAGTACCAAGACTGCTTCAGCTAATGTCTGAATACTTATGTCGATGTGATATTTCAGTTTTTTGTTTTTAAATAAATTTGCAAAAAAAAAAAAAAAAAAGGATTAATAAAAAAATCCTGTTTTTGCTTTGTTATCATAGGGTATTGACTGTAGAATGATGAGGGGAAAAATTAATTTAAATGATCATATCATAAGGCTGCAGTATAACAAAATGAGAAAAAAAGTGAAGATGTCTGATTATTTTCTGAAATCAGTGTAACAGACGGTATTTTTGTACGTGCTTGTGCAGGTATGTGTGTGTTGCCCCCCCACCCCACCCCCCATCTGTGTCCCTTTTTATTGGAATGGCTGCAATTTTAGCAGCCAACTAAGGGAAATACCTGTGAGACGCTTTGTTGATCTTTGGTGACAGGATGAATATGCAAACATTTTAGCTTAATAGTCCCGCGAAGTCTGGAAGCATGGCAACACCCCCCCCCGCTCCCTCACTCCCTTTATTCAGCATGATATGTCTCAATAACCTTCAAAGTATCCCCCCCCCATCCGCCTTGTCTTCCCGTGCCATCCGAACGCTGCCCGCATCCACCGGGGCCACGTGACAAACACTGAACCACTGTACTCTAAATTCTCCCTCTGTGCATTTGTAGTGGAGCTCTTCACCAGATTAAGTTTAATTCTAAAATGAGATATCCACCATTTAAAAAGAAAAAAGAAAAAAAAAGCAGCTCCCTACCACTGCAAAGCAATTGCCTGCCAGGGAGCAAAGAAAACTGGCTACGGATTACCACCGACTGTATTAACAAAGTCAAGACCTTTGCTGGTGGAAAGAGCGCGTGTGGCATAGGATCACTGCCAGCTAACGTCTCCTCTTCTACCTAATTATCATGTTAGAAATGAAGCCCTCACATTTTTATGATAAGAAGGGAGGTATCCTTTTTGCCCCCTGTTTGAACCACAGGGTTGCTCAGTTTGTTTTTGAGTATCTTTGTCTTTCCCTATGTTGAGAAATATCAGCAAATATTTGTCGAGATGATCAGATGTAGAAAGGCATGACTTGTTTGCTCTGAGGGCGTCGCTGCTTCGCATCGTGTCAGTGGCTGCATCAATCACCGCAACAAGTTGAACGTCAAAAACAGTTTTCATTCAAGTGGGATAATCGTTTTGAAGATTTACTGTTTTTCTCAGTTTTTATATCAAATATCGAGCTCAGATCGTTGGTCAGAGAAAACAAGCAATTTCGAAGACATAACGTTGCCTCTGGGAGATTTTGGGAAAAACATTTTCCCGATGTTTGGATTACATTTTGTAGTGTGGACCATGATGTTATAAAAACGGACCCCCGAGTTTGTGTTACTGCCGCAGCTCGGATGATGGAACTGATTTGTATGCGTCAGCCGTGGCCAGGAGGCTTCAATGTTTTCCGGTTGTCTGTCCCGTTCTCGTGAACACCATATCTCAGGAACGCATGGGAGGAACTTCTTCATATTTGGCACAAACATTCACGTGCACTCAAAGATGAAGTCATTCGATTTCGGATGTCAAATCTCACGGGTCAAAGTCTCTGCCACCTCATGTCCGTCCTGTTCTTGTGAACATGAGATCTCAGGAACACTCTGAGGAAATGTCTTCAGATTTGGAAGAAATGTTCACTATGACTCAAGGATCAGCTGATTAGATTTTGGACAGAAGTCATAGGTCAGGGTCACTGTGACCCCACAAAACATGTTTTTGGCAATAACTGAAGAATTCTTACTTTAATAATGACAAAATACGCTTCATACATTTTCATCAAATTCCTTCAAAGTCTGCACTACATATAATTTATGAGTCTGGAAAGGCATGTATGTAAACTGCAACTTGACTGTTTGATGGAGGCAAGAAAATGCGACGCAGTGGTTCTATTTTATTTTGATATTTGAGGAAGCCACAGAGGGAAAAAAAAAAGCCTTGAATATTGAGCGTTATTGATCCCCATTGCACCTGGATACAAAACCCAGAAAAAACATGATGATATTTCTGCTGAAAATGAAATTCATTAGTTAGTACTTTAAAAGATAAGGCTCCAATATTCTATTTTTTGTTATCACAAACAAGTGCCATTACATGATAAAAAAACTAACCAATGAGATTGCGTCTCTCAGAGCTTCTCTGGCCTGTTTGTGGCTCTCGGGCAAAAACATCACAAATAAGGTCTTTTGTTAACATTATTTACGATACCGCCTGGGAACTGTAGTTTCCAGAGAATACTACTCGGGTAGGAGTAAACAGTGCATTTTTTTGGGACTACGCTCAGCTGCGGATTAATACACACTAGCGCGGTGGGCTAGTGTGTACTTCTGGCAGCAGGAGTGTGTGTGTGTGGGACTGACTCAAACCACACTGTGTGTGTGTTCATTGTAATAAAGGAACATGTCCTCTAGTGCAACTCTGACTCAGTGACATGTCTGTAATAGTTTTTTGAACAATAATGGAGCTCTGTGGCGCAGAGGAAAAAGCTTTATCAGGCTTTGGACACACAGACAATACTTAATTGTTGTTTTCGGCCTTTTCCATGGAATTTATTGAGGAGAAGGAAAATATAGAATATCGCCAGGCTTACCTGTTAACATAGACACGTAAAAGTATGTCAGACATGAAACACCCTGTGCTGTTTAACCACGTGGCTGCATTCAGTGTGTCATTAGTAGTCATTGTATTGCCTTATGACCACTGGGGGGCAGATATCCTCACGAGTAACTGAATGAATGAATAATATTTATTTAAGGATCCGATCTACATTTAAACACCAGCACTAAATGACTAACAAGGGTGTGATGATGGCTTTTATTTATATTTATAACCATCGCTCATACCAACGATTAGTTTGTGAAAATAATAATGATTTAAAAAAAAAAAAAGCAATTTTATATATATATATATATATATATATATATATATATATATATATATATATATATATATATATATATCACTATCTCATTTCAAATATGGAGAAAGTGCTCCCTGCAGAGCCTGTTACTGTTGCCCAGATTCACTTCAGTGATTTTTAGTCTCTCTCTTTTTTGCTTTCTCCCGCAGAGGCGCCTCCCTCCGGGATGTCCAAGAATGGGTACTTCTTTCAAGAAATGGGTGAGTCTGAGTCGCCGGCTGGGACACGCAAATGCACCGTACACGTTTTTTGACATTCGCCAATTTTTCCACAATGCAAAATCAAGCGATGAATGCAAAGGAATCCATGCGTGGGAGATATGGTGCGAACAAAAAGCCACGATCCTCTCATCATGATGGCAAAAAGACGCAGAGGAATGAAATTTTTTTTTTTTTTTCATTTGAATGCTGCCATTAATGTGCGTCGTACAGTATATCCACAGTGAAAGATATGACTTAAAGATTAGAGCTGCGCCTAAGAAAACAGAACCAGAAAAAGTCTCTGAGCTCTCACACTCCGTTGCGTTTGGATATAAATAATGAACTTTACTCTGGCTGTTATGATAACAGCGGTTTCATTACCTTCAAGCCAAGGAGAGGCGCCCAATTAGTATGTGCAGCACAAGCAGCCAGGACAGAATATGCTTGCATTGGATCTCCCTGTCTCCCCCAGCCAATTATTCCCCCTCCTGCAACACACCAATTCGCTCAGCAGATTCACAGAGGTCCCCCTGCTGCAGCCGAACACAGCCGTCTTTATTAGGCTACCTTTTATCAGGATATAAATGCAATTACATTATTGTTGGCAAGTAAGCATTATTCAGCATTGTTATCTTAGATTCATTAGTGAACATTGGTCTGGATGCTGCAATACTCTTGGACTTGGACTTGGCGAGCAGAGGCTCTGAGCAGGGATGTGTTGTTTGTCTTGAGCTGTAGATGTGGTTCTGTTTTACCTGTGCATTCTTTGTCATTATCTCCATCGTCAATGTTTTAATAATTGATACGTAACAGAGACATATGAACTATTAATGTGCCCATGTACTGTGCTTGGCAAGTAAACGTTGGTGACTGAATCTGATTATGGCTGCACAATTTTAGGATTAAATCATGTTCTTTTTGGCTCAGGATAGAGAAAAAAAACAACAACAACAACAAAAAACATGCAGTGTAGGCAGAATATGAATTGTTTCTCTGTTTAGCAGAGTTTGTGAGCTACACAGATCCTGACACGTCTCATCTTCTTCTGTTTAGTTAAAAAAAAAAAAAAAAAAAGGAAGGAATGGCCGAAACGGTCGCCACACTCATTAAACATAAGGAATTTCCTGAGAGAAATAATGACACAACTGTTTTCCTTCAAGCCTCATGTCTCAATTTATGAATGTGTAATTATTTTATGATTAATGGAGGGGGTCCTTAGTTCATGCGAGGTGGCCCACCTCAGCTTTAAAAACACTGTGGGAAACCCTGTAATAGTAGCTATCATCGGTCTCAAATCTGGAACGGTCCACACAGCACAAGATGAACGCTTTATGGTAACAACATAACCTTCAACTTAATGGCTCGAAAGGATTTGATTACCTGTAAATGTACATTAATGCTGTGTTTTAAGCTTTTAAACTAGTTGACTAGTTAAATATCTGCTGAAACGATCAGTCGATTTATTGAAAGGATAAATTATTGACTTAATAGATACATTTTTGATGAGGATTAATCTATTAAACTTTAGGTCTATAAAATGTCAATATTGCGGAAAAATACCCATCAAATTTCCCTTACACCCTCCTTGATGTTAAGCATTGGCTTGTTTTTTCTGGCCAGCGGATCAGCAAACAAAAATATTCAGTTCACAGAGAAAAACTGTAAATCCTCACAACTGAGAAGCCGGAGGTAGGTAATGTTTGGCTTATGTGCTATAAAGAAGCTTAAACAATTAATCAGTTATAAAAATAGGTTTGATTTTTGTCAGTCTACTAACTGATTAGTTGTTTCAGCTGCACTCTAGATTTTGATGGTCAAATTAATCTTAAAAATAATCAGAGGATTAAACTGTCTTCAAACTATGGTTTGTTGCAACCCTGGGTAACACTATATCAAGTACATGAATTTAGTTTCAAGCCTGCGTTTTTATACCTGCACCGAGCACAAACCTGAAAAACACCTTTAATGATGCAAGTGTTTGTAACACTGTGGTGTTTCCGCGTGTCACACCTACGAACACACCTCAGAATCTGCTGCTGCAAAACGCTGCGCACCACGTTAAAGAAAGGCATGCGTCACTCAGCATTCTCATATCGAACAAGCCTGTCCCCCGGCCCCCTCGTGCCTTCTACAGGTTGCATGCTCTCGTATTCGCTTGCTGCAGTCATTGAGGGGGAACTCGACTTCTGGCGCAGCTCGTCTGGATTTGAGAAGCTGCAAAACCGATTCCTTTTTACTGTTCGAATCACATTGCAGTGTTTCTGGAAGGATTTTTTTTTTTCAGCTGCAGAATTCTACCCTTCCCTCTTTTCCCTTTCTTCATCAGTTCATTCCTGTCTCTCCCTCTCACCTCAGCCAGATTTTACAAAACATATAAATTAAAGGAATCCAGATTGCGATTCTTAATGCAATCAGCCTGAATTCTGAATAGTGAATTGCGTATATGGAGTTTAATTTCAAAATTACATATGAACATTGTTTGATAAGTGAAAAAAACAATGGAATAGAATGAATGCAGCACAAAAATAAGTATTAAAAATTCAATAACTTTTTCTGAATTTGATGCTGTTGCACTGTGGAGTGAAACCGTCGATTCGTTCCTCCTGCTTGGCAGCTGCTGCTCTCCTCCAAGGTGATCTGAAGGTCAGAGCCCAGCCAGTGAGTCTAAGGCTCAGAGGGATGCAGGCAAGGTGACGATACAGAGAGGTTCAAATAATGTCAAGTGCTGAGGGATGATCCTGATGCAAGACAAACTGAACGAGCTGAAATTGGGGCCTCCTCATAGATAAGGTCAACAGATAAAGAGCACGAGACGCCGCTACCCGTCGCATCAGGCCGATCGTCGGATGATATTTGGGAGCCCACTAGTCAGTGTAGGATTGGAAATCAAGGGTTCTGCTGTGTTATGAAGGGAGAGCGGGATGAGTCATACAAACAGGCTCAGGGCTGGGTTCTGTGATACTTTCTACCGCAAAAAATCTTGACTATTATCCACCCCCCCCCCCCAAAAAAAAGGAGTCTGCTAAAAAACCTGCATCTGACTGTTGATTCATGAAAGACTTGACTTCGTTCTCAAACAAGGGCTGACCAACTTAATTTCTGCAATTTTCTCTGACAACTTGTAGCTATTTGTGAATTAAACCAATTAATATATCTCTCCAGGCAAATCAGTGATAAATACGTACGTGCTCTACTTTTTTAATGAGCTTCAGTGATGGCTAACCCCTTTAAGGCTCCGCTCTAGTGCCCAAAAACAGATTTTTAGACGTGGCACTGAATCAGGGGGTAGGCACTACATATCATGGTCCCATATAAAGTCCTGCACATATGACGCTTGTCACCCTTTGGAACCCGATTGGGGGGCAGTTGGGTCTCTAGTTAAAGGGCTGCTCACATACCCATAGAACTGGAGCTACATCCAATAACTACTATTTCTAGTAGAAATGAGAGCAGACCACCAGGTGTAGCCAAGCAGAAATCCTCCACTGACACACCCCTAAAACAGGGCAATGGAAGCCACAACCCCCTTCCCAGTGGAAAACACCCTGAGGTCAACTAGAAGGAAGTGATGACCTGCTCCAGCAGCTCAATAGCTGGGCCTTTGAGAACAAACTAAGGCCGTGTGCAGGTTGCCCAGGGGAACAAGACGACCAGCGACGGGCCTCGCCCTGCGGAACCCCTTGCAGGTAGCTCGATCAGTGGATGGCTCCTGGCTGTGAGGTGGCCCACAACAAAATTGCCAGCTGTAATTGCTACTGCGGAATGACCTCTATCAAATGACTCTTGGAGAAACTCAATGTTGTCCTGCGGCAGCCACAAACCTGGGTCGATGGCCCCACATTCTCGGACCAGTCAGCAGACGCAGCATGTCCCATGAGTCATTGCAAACTGTTTTACTGACACGTTTAATTGCATTTAGGTTTAAACTTAACTCTACTGGTTTGTGACACAGATTCAACAGAATCTCAGACATGGAAAGTATTTGATCAGTCATGTAAGTCTGTTAAAAAATTGGATTTCGGACTGTTTGTCAGACACACAAGGTATTTCAAACTGTTAACATAAACTCTGGTAACTTGTGATGGGCATTTTTGCTATTTGATGAAATTCCATAGACCAAAAACAATCACTAGTTGTAAAGCAATATTTGCTTATAATTCTCATTTTCTTCTTCCTGTATGTTAGAGAGTACCTGTTGAATTTTGGGACTCACCAGACACTTTGACTGATGATGGTGATAATGATAATAATAAAATTATGTTTGCTGCCCTGCTTGGCAGCAATTGATGTCCAGGAGGTGACCCTGTGCTGTTGTGTCCCCAGAGCAGCGGGAGGCGGAGCAGGAGGAGGGCAGCGAGGGCCGAGAGGAGGGACAGGACTCGCCTATCGCCTGCGGGGATGACATCCACCTCTATGACAACCAGATCAGCCCTGGGCCAGGTCAGTGCATGGGGAGGGAGTGAGAGGGAGATTGAGAGGGCACCCGGGGGTTGGAGTGTCTGGTGGGGATAGGGAGGGAGGAAAAAAGAAATCAGAGTGGGAAGTAAATGGAGGGAGACAGGCAGAGGAAAAACACTGCTAAAAAAAAAGTGATTGAAAGAGAAGGGAGGTGGCAGAAAAGGTGCAAAAAGGCAAAATATAAAAAGAGAAATAAGGAGAATAAAATAGAAAATAAAAGTCAGGACTTTTCATACAAACTTTTATTCTGTCTTTTGAAATGTTGATGAAACTCAGAACGGTTCAAATTTAAGCACCTGAAAGCTTGGTAGAGACAAAATGAGCAACAGCCAAAGTTAAGGATTAACTTATCACTCAAATATTTCAGAGTGGTGTGTTCAAGGTCTTGAGTAGCTTTTTTTTTAGAGGGTGCTTTAACTTATACCTTTATGTTAACAAGGATGAAAAGACCACTTGAGTTTGAAAGGTGCTGCTTGTAGTGACGAAACCAAAAAAACAACTGACTTGAGCTTTTTTAGTATCTTTTAACTCATTGTTTTGGTTTTATGGCAGAAAGGATCCAGCTTTTGTCCAGAATTGTTTGATTTTTATTAAATTCAGTTTGATTTGATTTGATTCTTTGATGAGTCGCTTACATCAGATAAATACCAATGTTGCTGGCAATGCTTCTCAGAATTTATCCAGGGAACTTAAATTTCCTCTACAATTGACAAGTGAACAGCACTATTGTTTCCTTGTATATGACCTTGTGCAAAGTGAACATGATCTAATCTAATCTAATCTAATCTCATCTCATCTCATCTAATCTAAGAACACGTTTCCTAGTTGTACAACTTTGGAACAAGGATATTTTTTCTTTTGCAAATGCTAAATAACAATAACAATACACATCATTTTTTAGGGTCTACATTTGCAAAACAGTTGAGCACGATGAACAAAAACCTGCACCACTTATACGGTCCTCTTCATTTTGTATATATTTGAAAAAATACATTTTGTCCCAAACAGGTACTCGCAGACTGTCAGTCGCAGATGCTTCAACTTAGTACAGACAATCCCTTTAATGATCACTTTGAGCAGGCAGGCAGGGCAGAAACTGAAGATCTGTTTGTGTTGGCAAGACACCAGCTTGACATCTGCAGACAGCTGTTGGTTAGCGTTAGCTCCCCAGCAACAACGAAGGCAGCAATCCACACACCATTCGCTCGACTTCCATGGCTTCATGTCTTGTAACCAGAGATGATATCTCTTCAGTATACTCAAGCCAAGAGATCAGATCAGTTTTGCAGAGGTTTTTTTCTCGCCTCTCCCTCTCCGCAGATGCGATCTCTAGATTTTGCCATGAGATAGCCGGCGTCAGACCGAAACCATCCCTAGCCACAACAGTCCCATAAACTGTGGCAGATCCACATGGACTGTAACTATTCATATCGCAGTATATGGACTGTCGTGACTAAATGCAACTAATGTAGCAGCTATCATACTTTTAAATAATACTACTTCTAAAAAAATAGTCTTTTGTGCACTTTGTTATTGTCGATTTCCACAAAGCAGACATTTTACACATCATACAGCTGTAACTGAACTACTCATAACAAGTAACCACTGCCTACACATAACATTTAGCATGGACGTACATTTGTAGTGAGAAAATGTGCAAATGTAAAGATCAGTCTTTGGATATCAAGAATCCATATTCCGGCTTCTGCAACTTAATGCAATTTCTCATTCAGTATTTCTGTGATCAGACTTTCTGAAAAAATAAATAAATAATTGAACATGACCCTGAGCCTTACTTTCAGTATTCTGAGACAAAGACCCCTCAACTCTTGTCAAGTTGTCAAAGATCTAAGTTCTATTGGAAGTGATGCCTGAAGTTGCGCATATAAACAACAGTAGTAGACTGTTTTTTAAAAAAACTACTCTCTTCTTCTAGACATATAAAGCTAGCCACACAACAGACTGTTAAGAAAGGCTCTGTCCCAAGGCTTTATTTTTTTGTCATTTGTAAATGTCTTTGGGATTTTGAATGGGGTTTCCTTACTTCTGGAACATAACCTGAAAATTGCGATTTCACGGCTCTGTACAGAAATTGCTCATGTAAACAGCCGGTATCATTCTGTCTGTGACAGATAATAGTGTGTCAATGCAGGACCCCATTATTTATAGTAATAAGCCGATTAAATGAAATTGCATTTGTCGCTGAACATGTGATAACCAACGTGGATGTTGTGTCGTGGGCACATAGGCGTCCCTCTACAACTTCACCTCATTGTAATGTGTGTCACAATCAGCCTGGCTAGGTGTACAAAAAAAAAAGAATTAAAACATAGGCTAGTTGCCTTTCTGAATATGCCTCTTCTGGTCAATAATCTTCTCTGTTGTGAGATCAATATCCCTCCAGGCTTTTTAGGAGTTGTTTTTTTTTCTATCATAAGATGGGGCTTCTTCAAAGGGAGTCAGATCTGCAGTCCTGGCAGATCTCCACAGCATCATTCCAAAAGGAAGGCAAAAAGAGCCCAGAAAAATCCTCAAGCAACTTCAAACTAAATTTTCTGCTGGAGGTCCGCTGGGGTCTGAGTCCATCCAGAGCCTGATGGCAGGTGTTGACTTGACAGACAGCCCCTCAGCTGCAGGTGCAGATGATTTTGACCCCATCAACAAAAACCCCATGGGTCAACAGGTTACCTTTGCCATGGCAACAGCCACAGGTGCACATCAGGGAGAGAGGGAAAGAAAGAAAAAGAGAGAGAGAGAGAGAGGGATCCGCGTTCCCCTTCGGATGTGACAGGCTGCCATGTCACTTGGGCCGATTTTTCTGTACATAGTAACACTTAAGGCATCTGACAGAGGAGACCGGAGTGGTGCGAGCCGGGAATGAGTCTGAGGGAGAAAACAACGGCAAAAAAAGTCTCCTTCAGATCGGACCGATGCTGTGATCGTCAGGTCTAAAACAACGGTGTAGAATACTAGAGTGTCACAGTGTAAACTGTCACAGCAGAACAGATTATATTCAGTGCTCATTTACATAAGTGGAGATCTCTGTGCCACTGATAAGGGCATACCCCATCCCCCCCTTTTTTGAAAACATTATTTTCTTTCAATTTTTTTACAGCAGTGTGACAAATAGGTGATGTTTTTTACACCTCAGGGCCACGATGTGGAACCGTATCATTAGACCTGAAAATATAAAAACGTAAAAGTTGAAATGAGATCAGTGGCACCATCAGCATCTTTATTTTTTAAGACAGATTTACGTTTGTACATGGACTCGTACCAGTGTTCCTGCTGTGGACGCATCTGGGTGTGGAAGTGGAGTGTAAGATTTTAGGATTACTAAAGCACTAGACTGACACACTGTGTTTTCATTATACACCCAAAGAGCAAAAATTCTGGCTAGAAATTTTGGACATTTCCCTAGCTTTACTAAGAAACCAAGCTAAAACGAGTCTTCAGATTCAGCATGCTTCATTTTTTCTTCTCTGCTGATGAACTCCACCAAGATCTAATACTCGGAGGGGAAAATACACGGCACCCAGACCGACTGATCACCCATCTCCTGGTGAAGACTCCCAGATGAAGCTATGGGGCCTCAACATGTAGACAAAGCAGGAGTGCAGTGATTTAAAACATGTATATACAGTATGAAACATAAATCTCCTCAAATAATAAACACATTGACTCACTATGGATTCAGCAGTGAAGAAATTGGAAATTTTCTGAATCACAACAGTCAAACTAAACTGAAACATCTCTTAAAAGGCTAAAACTGGCACTGCCTCTACTGCTACTGTTACAGCTCCTACTCTTGACATGTCAGGTAGTGAAATGTTTGTTCAGGCTAAACTCAGTAAGCACAGAGCACTATAAAGTTTGCCTTTAAAATTTGGTATTAAATCTATTTTATCAGCAGAGCTGCTCTGTCAACTAATGTTTATTTCACTGTATTACCATTTTGAAAATAGAAATTGAAGAGAGAAAACTAAAAATCACTCTTCACTGGAATCGCCAACTTCACAATTTCAGAAGCGGGAGAGGGCGGCATGGATGAAATCAGGGGATTTGTAATACAATATTGTGCTAATGTGACCAAAAATATTAAAAAGCAACGCGATGGCTTGTGACTGATGCCCATGCCTAGATCACAAGCCATCGACCCCCGCCCCCCACCTCACTGGAAGACGAAGCCCTAAACCTGGACGTGTTTGTAAGTCGTTCCTCTCACTTTATGCTGCTGTAATATGTTGAATTGTTGCTGCTCTTGTCAGGCGAAATTCTCGCTCGCAGGTGCAGAATGTTTGTCTATTTCCAGATTTCGAGTGCATTATTCATTGACAGCACAGATGAATGTTGATTAGTGTGTTTTGTTTTGATTCCAGCCCCCCCACTTCCCACCCCAAATCTAGTTGTCACATACATTTGATCCCAGTGTCATTTTCTGTTTACAAGCCTGTTTCTGCTTTTAATACGTGTCAAAAAATTATAATCTTATTTTATTATTCCACATCAGCGAACCATTGCCGAATATGTCCACAATATCAAATCAAACTAAGACTTTGAGCAGGACATTTAATCACATCCTGTCTGGCTAAATAAGCAGTGGTTTGGAAAAGCAAATAGCTCAGTGATTACATCAGACTAAGAGACAGCAGCTCCTACCTAAATCTAATTTCAAAAACATCTGGCTGTTATAATTAATCAGACAACCCCCCCATATTTAACAGTTGCTTCTTTCATGAGAAAATGTAGTAGTGGCTTTGGATATCTTTATAATTCTGGTCCCTTGCTACTGTGGTTTCTGGGACAGTACTCAATCCTGACCTTTATGATATTATGCCAGCACAGCCTCCAAAGTAGTAGTGCAGTTGTCTTCTTTTTAGCACAGTGCCATTGTCATCTAGGGGAAAAAGAGGGTTCAGCAAGTCACTGAATGTTCTTCCTTATTTGCTTATTCACAACAGATAGAGAAACATATTCTTTACTTATCATTCTTTCTATGTAGTCAACTTCATAATCATTTTTAAAGGTTTTTAAATTGTCAAACTTAAGCTTTTCAAATTCGTGTCATAGAAATCAAGCATGCATAGATAAGCGTTGTATATAACAAACTAAAAGCTCAGCTTAGAAATAAGATAAACTGAAGCACATTTTATTGATAGAGTGGATTATAGTGGCTACGAGTTACTCTCTCAAAAACAACGGCAAAACACGGGACAAAGGTGACACAAGGATTTCCTTCTGTCAGAATAAAGGAAGAAATATGAGTGCCTGAATAAAATGAGACAGACAATGTAACATCGGCAGTAGAGGATCCATTCACCGTAAAACACTTTAAAACAACTATTGGCAATGTACCGTGCATGTCTAGCTTCATTTTGTTTTTCAGTTTTTAGTTCAGCTAAAAATGTTCAGTAGGACCAAATTTGTGTGTGCCGACTGTCAGGTTTTGGTGGCAGAACCATTTAGGAAAAAGATTGACTACCAAAAGACTAAAAACGTTTTACTTTTTACTGACTTTCAACAATAATTCAAGAGGAAATCAGTTATGAAGAGGAAAACATGTCAGTTTTACCCAAACAACAGGTCCATAAGGAAGTAAACTGTATCCACAACATGACATTTTTCTGCATTGGAAAATTTGTTGCTTTGCTGCGGCTGCTGCTGTGGCTTCTAACTACACATAACACCCACCCCTACAAACTGTCAGCCGGGTTTCTTCAGAGCTTACCAAAATGCTTGCAAGAAAATGCCTGATTAGAACACTAACTAGGTTTATCCATCGGTATTTTGACTGCTTTCTGGGGGTTATTAGTGTGATCAAAGCAAAATGACAATGAGTGGTCCAGCAGATTGAGCTGATAATTCCCCATAAAATATGAATTTTATAGAAAAGAACTTGCCTCAGATATTATGGCTGCATTAATCCTGTGGTGTAGTGTCTTTTTTTAGCCATGCTGCCTCTATGGATGCCAGCGTCTGTCAGCCCACCACTTTGGCCCAAACTAAAATATTTCGAGATGTCCCATTAAATCCTATGCAGAAAATGAAGCCCAATGAGTTTGATGATCCCCCGACATTTCCCCTAGCATTACCATGAGGTTGAAATTTTTTATTTTCATTGAAATCCCACAACAACTACTGGATGGTTTGCCATTAAATTTTGTACAGATATCCATGATGCTGAAAAGACTGTCATTGTCCAGTGCCACAAGCTGTCAGTGTTTAAAGTTTCACTTTTTCTGTGAAATGTCTCAACATCTAATTGACAGATCGACACAAAATATGTGTAGAAGTTAATGGTTTCCAGGTGATTTACCCTCATGATTTTGGTGTTTTCCATGAGGTTTTACATCTGTGGTTTAGATTGAAATGTGTGGACAACTATTGGATAAACTATGTCTGTAGAATCATACTGGTTATTGATAGATAATAATCTTTGCACACATAATGTACACAGTGTACACAGGTATCTGCAGAAACCACACCATCCTTGTGTGCTCAGTTTTGGTGTATAAGTGGCAAGATTAAACAAGTGATTGATGGCATTTATTCCACTGAGTACTGAAGATTATAAAATTGAAGAGCTCACTGAAAATAGAGTCCGCTGGTAATGCGACGATGCTGTTTGTTTGTTGTCTCCCTCTGTTTTTTGGTTTTTTATTGTTTTGACATGGTTTTATCCATTCTTCTCTCTTCAGGGAACTTTGTCATAAAGCTGTCAAATGCTCTCCATAAACAGAATTGATTTCATGATTATATTTCTGCTGGCGCTGGGCTCACTTCCACCTCAGTTCAATCAATTTGGCTGAATATCGAAATGGAGAAGTCACGAGGAAAGATAGGCGTCTCTCATGCTGGAATTTTGAGGAGTTAGGCTTCGCCCAAGGTCGTTACCAAGGTCAGGGCATGATTATTTGTTTCTTAACAAGCCATGGATGTAGCCATCTTCCAGGATGAGAACAAGTTAAATCTAATTAGTCACCAAGAAATTGCAATTGCAGACACATTAGATTAGTATTTCTGTGTCATTTAAAAAGAGCCTATTTGCCTATTTCACTATAAACGGTGTTGTGAATCCATGGATTTAAATCAATATACTGTTCATTTTAATCATTGATGATTTGTTGCTCGATTTTCACTTTGTTCTGCTACGTAAACGATTGATACCAACGATATAACTGCAGCAAGCTTTGGGACTCAACCCTAATCCCATAACCAAAACACTGCTCTCAAAGCCCTAACCATAATGTTCAAATGACAAGCCTAATGTATAGCTAGTGGTAGCTTGTCCATGTTTGGTCTCGAGCTGATGACGAGTATTGTCCCCCATATTTACAGATCCTGTGTGAAACAGAATTAATGTAGCAACACATAGCCACTGTTGCACCAATGAACAAACTCTTACCCTGTTCTAATTTACCGTGTTCTCAGCAACTTGCGTACCTGTTCTCAACTCAACAAGCAAACGGTGTTATGGTGAGCTGACTGATTCTTCTGCATTTTAGACATTGGACATCAAACTATATTTTGGTACAAAATACTTTGTTGAGTCAATAAGCAACCTGATGGTAGGAGATGACTGAGAAGCCAATGTCTGAAATATTCACAAACAGTGTTTGCAAGGACATTTAGTTGGTGACACCAAAGTTGTTTTGACACTGAGGTGGTTGGTACAACTTCAAGCTTTATACCAGTTTCTCTTTTTCTTGAGCAGAAATATTTTAGGGAATGATTAAAATTGAAAGTTATCTTAAAAAGAAAAAAAGTCTGTGAGCCAAGAAGTTCTAACAAATTATGATGAAGGTTTTATTTGGTAGGGAACGAAAAGTTTGAAAAGAAGAATGATCCGAGCTTAAAAAGCCTGAATCAGATGTTTATGTTTTTTAAAAACATAGAGCATGTATGTCAAAAACGAGCCGAGTAACAACCCCATTGTAGCAGCAGAAAACAGCCTTATTCAGGGTGCGGACTTCTGCAGGCATTTTCCCTTTTAGGAGATACATGATTATTGCAAACACTTAAGCAGAAAACAGAGAGTGTGACCACTAGAGATCTATGCAACATTTGCAGACAGAAGCAAATGAGAAAAAACAGATATCCAACCAATAAGACAGAAAACAATACCATTATATATCCATCTACAACACCTTGGACACCTGAGCTCTTACAAAAAAAACGACTGAAATCAATTTCTTCATTAAGCCATGGATATACTGTGGCCTGCATATGAGATATCAAAAATAGTTAGGGTTAGCCTAACCCTAACCCTAAAATAACCAATTTACTTCCACTTAATCCACCTCTTCCCTGACCTCCACGCCACCTGGGTTTGATTTGACCTTGATGAGGAATGTTACTGGATAAGACTGCATAAATTTAACTATTTCTGATATCTCAACTCTGGATGTCTTGCGCTTCCCATTTTCAACCCGAAAATCAGGATCCCTTATTTTAATGTACCGTAAGATGAAGCCAGACATTTATTGCGAAATATGACTTTGACTCATAGTGGAAACATTGAATTTTATGATGACAATTGACCCTATAATGATTCCAGCTATGAAATGCTTTTTTTCCAACTGAACACCATATATTTCATGTATTTTATGCTGTTCATTGAAGTTAAATTTGCATCTCTACCAAACAGTAGTGAGAGTAAAAGTAGACATTTTACAGTTTCCTCCATTAACATAGAATTAAGATTCTTTACTCAATTTTAATTTTTCCTATTATCATTTTTAAATATTTTACATAGATAATGTGGATTTAACACCTCTGGCTGATATCCAAAATCCACTAACATGGATCCTTTTTGTATTGTATTGGTTTGTATTGGTTTTTACCAAATGACACAACCTGAGCACATAAAATCTCAAAGGCAGAGTTTGGCAGACGACTGTGAAATATATATTCTGAAAGTGGGAAAAAAAAACAACAGCAGGTGAACCAGGTTCATATTTCTCTATTTTTCCACACCATCAAACCAATCTCTTTTGATATCAAACACATATTTGAAAAATGCATGCACCATTTCAAAAAACACGCTCAACCCCGGCCCAAGGACACTCAAGCCTGTTTGGATTCACCCCCCCCCACCCACCCACACACACACACACACACACACACACACACACACACACACACACACACACACACACACACAAACACAGAGTCACATAGCAATTAAGCCATCCTTAGTCACCACCTTTCAACCTTTAATGGCTAAAATAATTCAACACTCCACTCTGAGATTATATAACACTTGGGGGTGACTGGATGTAATCAACAGTTACAGTGCAACATCGATCAAATAAGGAGCCAAATCAGGGAAACAAGCCCGAGTCACACTTTTAACACTTCCTCTCTCTAATCCCGAAATTCTCTTGGATTACTTTAAGCCACACGGTATATTGAGACATACAGAGGCCCATTAGAAAGAGGTGATCACTGGGGACGAGGTAATCTTATATGAATATATGAATATCTCCTCACGGCTGCAGCCTGACAGCAATTAGAGCCGCAGCTCCCTTTCCCCCTCGGGGAGCGGATCAGCCCAGCCGTGTGCTTTTTGATTGCGAGGGCTTTGATGAACCAAATCCACTGCACACGACATGCCCCCCCCCCAAAATAGTCTCATCGCAGAGAGCTAGGGGCTGGGACTCTCTTCCTCCACCGCCTGCAGGGTTTTTACGATGGCAAAGGTGTTTGGTGTGGCAATCAAAGCCTCTACCCACCCACACCCCCCGTCCCCCTGTTTTTTTATTTTGGTTTTTTTTTTTTTGTTTTTTTTCTACAGACTCAAACATGTTCAATTGTGTTGGATTATTGATATTATGATATCCTGGCACTTTCCTGAGGCTTATTGGCTTGTTAAAGGGGCGGTGGTGGTGGGTGAGGAGGGGTTCTTGCTTTCCCATTGCCGGAGGGCGGAGTTAAGCACTGATTGATTTCCAGAGCGAGCCAACACAGTGCATCACGCGGAGCAGAGGAGGAAAGCCCATGGTAACCCAGTAACGTCCTCCCCACAGTAAACTGCGATAGCGGCGTTACGTAACGTTGGCGGTGGACTGTTTAATGAGAGTCAGCAGGGCACTTGCAGCCTGCTAGTTATGAGACAAAAGTGTGTCGAAAAAACCTCCATCCATCCCCTAGGTTCGTCCCCATATTGTTTCCTAACATAAAAAAGGGTTTTTTTTCCCCTCTTCTTTTTTTTTTTTTAACACTGGGAAAATCCAGACCTTTTGTACTTTTTTTTATCTGAGCAGTTGCCTCAGTTCCACAGATGTGTGTATTAAAGCCTTATCAGCAGAGAACTTCCAATCCAGTTCAATGGGAGCATTTAGAGACTTGCCTCTTGACATTTTATATCACTATTAGAAAAAAAAGGGGGGGGGTCTCAGGCTTCTATTCTTCACACCCTGAGTGGTTGTAGCTTGTGATCTTTATTTCAGATTTTTTTTTTTTTTTAACCACCAGTAACGAATGCACTGTTGGTTAAAAATGCTTTTAAATGCAAATACGGACCTTTATAATTACCACGTCACTACAGATAAGCATTAAACATAGAGCATTTTGACTTGATGTGATGTTCTGATTTTCCAAAAGTAAATGCTGGTGTGCTGTTTGAAAGCTGATGCCATTGGGAGCCCTGGTGGCCTAAGGGCACCGACGATTAACTACAACACTGCCGGTTCAAGTTGGCTTTCAACTAATGTCATTCTCTCTCCCCCCGTTGTTTCCTGTCATCTCTCCACCGTTGGCTCATTGATAAAGGCATTAAATGCTGTCGAAAGTTGTAGCTCTGCCAGTAGTAATGTTTGTAAATGCTCAGACTGGCAATTAGGTATCAGTCCTTTGGTTCCCATAGGTATGAAAGTGGTTGCCTGTTTTGGTTATTTAGGACTTAAAGGATGATTGTACTGCATAATCATACCCCTTTTTTTAAGTTATACAGACTGTACCTAGAATGGTTAAAAACTTTTCACACAAAGTTTCGTTTTGGGTTTTATCTCCTCCCACAAGCACAGGTGTACATGAAATAGGTTTCAGATTCAGATTTCAAAATAAGTGGCTCAGATGCAACAATAATACAAAATATAATTTACGAAATGAATGTAAACCTCTTGCCGGGGATTGGATCCGTGGTTTGTTATTAGGGATTATGAGAATGAAGTGAATGTGGAAATATTACGTGAAATATTGTGCCAGTATTACCTGTATATAGATACGATATGTTGTGATCATAGTAACAAGCAAACAGGCACTTTACATATTTAGCTTTTGATCATATTTAAACTTACTCCTTGTTCATGTATTGCTGTTTTAGTAAACTCTGGATATTTTTTGATGATGATAGATCATGAAGACCAAATTTGACTTGCTTTGCCTTTTCAACAACAGTAGCGCTCTAACACAACAGATTATTCTACACCGTCTTTTAGTGATATATTATAAAAAGGACAGGATTAGCTCAATAAATGCAGCAACAAAAGCTGTCACATCTTGGTTATTAATGACTGTGATCAGCTGACAAAACTGCTCAGATGTTACTTCCTCTTTCCTGCTGTGTGCAGACATTAAGAATAATCTCACACAGGTGTGAAAACTTTACTGACCTAGAACAGATTAATTGCAGAAACACAGACAGCATATAATGGTGTTTCTTTAATGAAAAACCTCATGTTTTGTTTTTCCTCAGATACCGATGACTCTGGTTGTGTGTTACTGAACACATCAAGGAGGGTGAGTATTAGTATCTACTGAATTAAACAGAATGCAATATTACTGAAAAAGAAAAGGTGATTTTTTTTTTTTTTTTTTTTTCCCAGTCAAGGAACTTAATAACGAGTGCAGCAGCTCGTTCAGCTCATTTTGGATCTTAATTGCTCAGTAACAGAAAACTGATCCAGTGACGAGATTTTAAATTGTACCCCTGAAGTCTGATAGAGCAGCCTGTAAAAAAGAAGTTACACAAGAAATCGTAGAGCAACGAATGTTTTGATCATAGGAGCGAAAAACTAACAAGCCCTCACGACTATTATGCATGAGAACAGAGACATTGTATTTGGGTGACACAAGAATGATCAGGTGGGGGCGGTGGTTGAAGGACTAGAGGGGATCACTTAGTGGGCAAATTAACTCGCACAAAGCTTTGTTACATCCAGGGCCGTCCTGATCAAAATTACTTTTCCTGAGTCATTTTGATACAAAGAATCTGCAGATACAAAGTCCAAGCTCACCACTTGCATTTCCTACGCGCTGCGATGGCCCACGGCTCCATGGGGCACAGTCAAAGTACACTAATGTTTGCAAAACCAATCCATTTCATGTAAGACATGCCTGACAACTGAATAGCTCTGCTGTCAGCATGTATGTCCTTTGCAGGCCATCGGCTGGTGTTTATTTTTTCATGCCATTCTGCTAGTGCCCGGCTCATTTCGTTGGATTTAGTGTTTTTAGCGAAGGCCGCGGCGCATTTGTGATATCTGCACAACAGCTGGCTTATCCACATTGCAGCAGGTTTTAAGCAGAGATGATGGAATGGGATGTTATAAGTCTCATCATTTAAAATATACCTGGATCACGCTGATGTGGATCGTACACATAGGAAATCCCAGTTTCCTATATTATTGATTGCTGATACAATTTTAGGAATTTAGGATATTAAAAATGCTCCTCCTTCTGTAGAGCTGTTTGTCTCTATAAAACAACCTGTGTAATACAGTAAAGTACA
Source organism: Istiophorus platypterus (assembly GCA_016859345.1). Lineage (NCBI taxonomy): Eukaryota > Metazoa > Chordata > Actinopteri > Istiophoriformes > Istiophoridae > Istiophorus > Istiophorus platypterus. The sequence continues at coordinate 3,872,154 of CM029120.1, forward strand.
GATGTGAATATAAAGATCAAACAATGAAACTAAAGAAAGGGCCTTAATTGATCCAAAACCAAATAACCGGTGCCATAAGAATATTTGAATGTTTTTCAGTCAATCTGAATAAATTCACTTGGTAAATTCTAAGCTTAAATTTTACGACTTAACCTTTTATTTGACACTTTTTGGCAGATTCTGTTAGTCCCTCAGATCCTTTTGTCTGCTGGTCCGGAGGTAAGAAGCTACTTATCCGTGAGTCTCGGTCCTGGCCCAGAGACCCGAGTGCCATCAGAGGAAAGGAGGAACACGCTGCATTAGCATATCAGGCTCTCAAGACATACTGTAAATCACAAAGTTAAGCGATTCATCGTTCCAAAGTATGCTCTCAGTGACAGGACCTTAGCGCAGGTGTAACGCGTCCTCGGCCTCCGGACCCGGTCGGCGCACGTGCCCCTGCATATTTAGATAATCTGCATTTTTATCTCAGGCTTTTTTTGGCTTGGAGCGGACAAGAGGGAATCGCAAGTAGTGAAGCGGGCTGGTAATGAAGGCGTGCAGACATCCTTTCGGAGTCTGCCTAAAAGAGAAAGGGTAATTCTTTGGGAATATTCCTTGGATGATATAAGACCATTTTTCTGGTATGTCTAATGTGTGGATCAAAATTTATATGAGTCTCGAGACTCAAAAAAAAAACTTCAAACTTAAATGGATGCGCTGTTCTTCTCTCTGGACAATTGCACTATTAATTACAACTTCTATCTTATATCTCTGCTCACCGGCATATAAATTCTGTAAAGGTCTGCTCATTGATACGATCAATACAGTGAAACAGTTTATCAATAGGACTAATACTCGTGTGTCATGTGGTACTATGGTAATTGCCTGCATATCTTTTTAAATCAAACTCCGACATCCCTGGGTGTATTTCACAGTGGGAGCATGTAAAGGCTGAACAACACAAGTGAGCATGAAATCCAGGCTGAAATTGGAGTGTGTGTTTGACTAGTGCACGGCTGGAATATAAATCATCTCCAATATGTTAGTATAGTTGAAGGAAATTGCTTAAATTTAATAAACACCCCCCCCCAAGAAAACCCCAAAAAACTAAAAACATGAAAACAAATTTAACAAAAAGTTCGACTTTGATGCCATCAACCATTTTGCAGGGTACGATCTTTAAAATTAGGAGTAATATTAACAGATCCCTGTGTGCACAACAACAACAACAACAACAACAAAAGCCATCTCTAGCACTGGGGATGAATGGATGTTTCCCTGCCTCCACAGTTCAAGGGGTTTAATGTGGCACCCAGAGGGCGATGGTTTAAAGTGGTGACCAAGGCTGTCAAGAGTTTGACTCCCTCAGTACCTAAGCCTGTCAGAGATTTCAGCTTGTTGTGCCCTTTCCCTGCCAACAGCTCGCCTGGTTCTTTTCACTAATCTCCCCCGTTCTTTATTACAGTCCTGTTTGTTTGCTCTCTCCTTCTGTTTTTCTTTTATCAATTTCACATGCTCACACGCAGACTTTCCCTGCCAAGAATGCTGTTATGGATCTGTTTGTTTGCAGTAGTCTATAATTAGAAATAATTTTGAAAGGGTTCCTGCAACAGCTACATACTTCTCTATTTTCCTTATTAACAACTCAAAAAATCTGAATCTAGAATTAAAAATTGTCCCAGAGCTCCATCCATCACATATGGACCACAAGACCACGCAATCTGCGCAATGTTTATGACTAGAAATAAATCTACAGTAACGCCAAATTGGTTCAGTTTTGTTCTTAACCATTTAATGACTTGAAGTGAGGTAAAAAAGACCTTAGCAAATAAGCCTTGAACAATTCATTCAAACAAAAACCAAATCAGGGTTATTTATAGAGGTCTACGCACATATAGCTCCAAAGATTCCAGACACGGACCCTCTGCTCGGTGCTTGTTTAGTGTTGAAAAGAACAGCAGGGAGTCCACTCATGTTCAGAATTTCTTTTAATCACACTATCAATTAAACTGAGGACTGGCAGGTGTCTAGGCTCTTAATCGAGCTGTGTTCATCCCTCTGTCTTTCAGGGGATTTCTGAGACACCAGTGGTTCTGATTTTGATGAACTCTTGTGGGGTGAAGCATGTTCTCTGTGTTCTGCCCTTTGAAAAAAAAAAAACCCCACTGTTTGATCCGTGGGGGTGTTGTGGAAGGATACTTTGAGGTCAGAGTATCCTTCCACACACTTGCAATGTGGACCCAGTCTGTGATCAGTTGGCCCAGAAGTTTGGTGATATAAATGGTTCCTCTGTACCCACCGATCTTAAGATTCAGTTCCATCGGACCTCCTTTACATGAATATTTTTAACGCATTGCGTATTTTGGTAGCCTGGTGCCAGACCCTTGAATATTCACCCACATTTCCAATTTGTTCAGTTCATATCATTGCTTGTTGATAGCTGTTTCCAGTACGTGAGTGAAGACTTAACCAAGAAGACTTTGACTTCATACAGTTTGATTGTCTGTATGATTAGCAGAAATCAGTTAGCTTAGCAGGCAGAATTTGTCTATTGCAGATATCCTATAATTAGCTCATCCTGTTGGGGATAGAAAAATGTTTTAGCTTAAAAATATATCTGAGATGCGTCTTAATATTCCAAATCCTGGCAATAATCATAACCAAAGAAAATTAGTATTATGTCTTGGGTCCAGTTCTAATGAAACTAGGTTAGATACATTTTGACAGTGTGTTTCATTCTTTAAAATTACACTGATAATAAGCACTGACATCTCAAGTAAATCTAGTTATGATTTTTCAAATGGTTCAATCTTCTCCGCAGTATGTGAAGCTGATGAACTTTGAGGAGGAGGTCCGGGCGCACCGGGACCTGGATGGCTTCTTGGCGAGGGCCAGCATCCTGCTGGACGAGACGGCCGCCTCCCTGGACGACGTCTTGAAGAGAATGTTGCACCACGTGGGCCAGGACAGCCACGCGTCCGAGCCCAGCTGCAACTTCGAGGAGGTGATGAGCATGCTTTTCACAGACGCGGGCGCTCAGGAGGTCAACGGTAAGCAGGGGCCCTCATCAACTGGGCCTTTTTATGAACCGGCATGTAGACAAATGTGTGAAAATACACACAAATACACACACAAAACTTAATATGGCAGAGAGCTCGTACCGTCTGCGCCTGCTCACAATCAGACCGAGACCCCATAACATCTGACATTTGACCTGAAAACGTCGGACGTCTGCACACGTCAACATCTACCTGAAAAAACATCCTCCTCGTGCTCAGGAGCAGAACTGTCATATTCACTTGAGGATGGTTGAAAAAGCTTTTAAGACCCAAAGGGAAGTCTGTGATGTTCCAACCTACGCTGTTAATTTTTTCTCCCTGTGCGGCTTTTTTATTTTTTATTTTTCATTTTTTTGGAGTGGACAGAAATTTGAGCTGAAACACTTACATGTGCAGTCATCAAACATTTCCCAGGAAAACCGTCAAGGGGTTGTTCTACGCATTGATGCACAAATATAAGGCACAAAGACACATATTCAAATAAAAAAAAATCCATGGAGGAAAAAAACACAACTGATAATCAAAACCTGCTTTCCATTCATGGCTGAGCTGTAGCTCTATATTTTTCACATAACTGAAAATGCTTCGGTTTATTCTGTTCACTGTTGCAATCAGGTGCCATTTAAAGTCGATTTTCACCTCTCTTGTTTACAAAAATGTTAAATCGGTTACAAATTTGTATTTGATATTTTTCGGAGAAACGAAGGGTTTTTGTTTCAAAATGCAAAATTAATCAATCTTAGAAGGCTGCCAAAAACTGAAATATTATTAATTACCTCCACTAAGGAGGTTATTTTTCCTTTTTTTTTTTTTTTTTTAGTTCGTTTATTTGACAGCAGGATTACGCAAAAACTACCGACCCAATTTGCACCAATTCCCTTGGCCTGGGAAGACCCATTAAATTTCGGTGCTGATCCGGATAAAGGGGGTAGATCCAGGAATTTTTTTTTATTTATTTTTTTTTATCACTCTACTCAGCATTGCGAGATGGGGGCATTTTATTTGCCTCAGCGGGGGTATGTGCTTTACTGAGCGGCCAGCCTAGTTATTATCGAAAACAGTTTTTGCTTGCACACACATGACTTACGCACACATTAATCTTCCTATTTGGACCTGATCCCTGTCACATTAGTTCAGTCCCCTCAGCACAGGTCCCTTTTTGGCTGAGTAGCAAAGCCTCTCGACTGAGGCGAATCTCCTCAGCTCATTAGAGCAGGAGAAATCCACCCTCTTACATAACAGTATGTATCCATAGTCGAAAGCCTCCCTCTCTGCCGCAAGCTGTACGGAACAGTGCATTTACAAAAGTAGCTGTTTGGAAAATCAAACTTTGCTTTCCCTCTAGTTAATGTCACAAAGAATTGGAGGTTTTTTGTTTTGTTTTTTTACTACACAAATATATAAAATGTTAACTTGAAGGTTTAAGGGTGCTCTGTAGATGCAGGGAAGAGCAGAAGGGTTTTTTTTCTTACCACTAAAAGAGCATGTGTAGATGATGTTCGTGTAATGGCCGATGTATACATACAGTAGGTGTCCAGTTTTTTTTTTTTGTTGTTGTTTTTTCTTTTTCTTTTTTGCTTTCTGTCCACGTTTGTTAACGGTTAGTCAGGGGATAGGTGGCGGGAGAGCTCACCCCCGCACAGCCGCCGCCACCAGTGGATCGGCGAGGTGATAATTGACTTCTGTCATCGATCACTCACGTAGCTTTTCAAATGGCTCTTTGAGACTCTCGAGCTGCGCTGGCTGCTGCTACTTGACTGTGTGTTTCTCCCAGATTACACCACGAAGAGGTGGCTGCCATCTTAACAAAAAGGCTTTCAATGCAGGTCTGAGCTGTTTTTGAAAATAAATTTGAGTGCTCAGAGGTTTCACTGAATTTTGAAGTTGCAAAAAGCAATATAGTAGTATAAAGGAAACGTCTTTATATCAGTGATGCTTTATTATATAAAATAATCAAAAGCCGTAGTTTGATAGTTATAGTTGGTTCACAACAAATATCCGCACCTGTCATCAAGGGGAACACCAGCGCAACAATTGCTTTGGTTATAAATCACACAAACTGAGATGTCTAAATTATTAGCACATACTTGGACATACTTGGACATATCCTTGGACCAATAAGATAAAATCATGATTTTACAAAAAGTTTTTATTATTATTTATTTATTTGTATGTGCTTTACAACAAAGAGAAGTATTTTAAATCATGTAAAACTTGAGCTATCACTCTTGGGAAATTAATTAGTTGCAGAAGGAACGGGATAATAGTGCACAGGAATCGGATGATAATTAGTTGTACTCAGGATGAATGATGTAACAATCGTACAATTATGCAACAAGTAAAGACTGCTGAGATTTACAGTTTGAAACATGCAAATGAGCCGCGTCGCCATACAGCGGCTATTAAATTATATTCACAGAGGGATGTAACACCTAGAAATATTTACAGAGTGAGCAGAAAAGACACTAATGCATATGAAGAATTTACTTTAGATGTTCACGTATCAAAAACGGTCTGTTTTCAAAAGCAGTCTGTTGACTTGGGTTAACAATGACTTGTTAATTTAGATTTGGAATCTGTAATTATTTAATGGGAATATGCTACACTTCAAAAGGTGGCTCTCTTATTTTGAAATCCCTCTCTTCAGAATCCATACGTCGCTGGTAGTTTCCCTCAATCAAAATCATTAACATTCACACATGTGGAAACACTCATGTGGTTGGGGGGGGGTATACAAATGTGTGTATGTATATGTGTGTATGTACGTATGCATGTATATATATATATATATATATATATATATATATATATATATATATGTATATATATATATATATATACATATGTATATACATATGTATGTATATATGTATATATATATGTATGTATATATCTGGGGGGAGAAACAAAAGCTCTTCCTGGGGGGAAACGCATTCCTACTGCAGGTAAGTGTGTTATCGATTGGACACATCTTCAGGTATTAATTTCTGCGATATCTATGTTCCATTCTGCCACAGCAGGGTGATACGGCGGGCGAACGGACCGGCTCATTTGGAGCGTAATACTGTACAGCTGCGAGATAAAGAGAACGGGGCGAGATTATAACAGGCACAGAAAAGAACAGAGAATTACAGAAATGGGAAAAAAAAAAGATGAAAGCCCATAGAGATAATTAGTTCCTGCTACGACTTTGTGCAGAGGAGTCGATTTTTCGGAGGCCAACTTGTGCTGTTTTTGTCTTGGGATTCGGTGATGGGAGCGCAGTGCATACACATTGTGCCGAGGAATAATTAAAAGCATTGCTGATGATGAAACGCATTGATAATAATATTACTTCAGTCACACTAAACCTGCTTCTACTAAGTAAAAAAAACAAAAAAAAGCATCATCCTCCAACATACTTAGATTATTCAAACCTATAAGTTTAAATATAGGAGGATGAAGATGATGTGCTTATGAAGTGTTTAACGGCTGAATGTCTAATTTTCAATATTATGAGTAATGATGTACTGTATGATTTTACCCCAACGACCCCCCCCCCCGCAATGCCATTTGCAGCTACAGTGCTGCGTTCGCTCCTTATCATGTGCCCTATCTGCAACAACTGTACCATAATCTCTTCCTGAATCACTGTCACCTTTGATCGATCTCACCGGGCTCTCCGTTTCGCCCACATTTGCATAACTCTCCCGTGTTTATCTATTCATTTTTAATTTGCCAACTCAAATTAAGCTCTAAAATGGTTATGTGTTTATAATTTCAAAGCTGCATGGGTAAGACTTATTTCTCATAACATACAAGGTGTTTGCATCCATTCAAAAGATGTGTAATTGCAAAAAAAACAGGTCAACATTTCTACAGTCTGTGTTTTCTTTTACCCTAATGTCCTTGAAATCTCACACAACCCGTTGAATGATTTCAAAAAGACATGAGCATCTGTTAAACTATTAGATTATTATTTATCTATTGATAAATAGAACACACTTTATGCGGATTCAAGTTTTCCCCTCCTGACAAACAGGTGCCGTAAACATTCCAGAAATAATTAACTCCATTCAACTGGAAAGGCACTGTATATTTTTCAATCAATCGACTTTGCCTCTCCATTATAATAACATATCTTTTCCCGGCTTGCGGCGCAACTTTTCGCCAGGGGAAAGTCTCTCTGCTGTGTTCTGCGCCGACGGTCAGAATACTAAACCGAAACCATTCATTCGAGCCCTTTACTGCACGAGAAACAGGCCGGCCGCACATGTCATTTCTCCCATCTTTATCTCTTCACTGACGTCGGTGGGTCTCGCTGGACACGTAACGCTGCTATCATTGATAAAATCCAATCTCTGGTAATGGCCTGTAGACGGTAATCACGATACGATCTCTTCGCACCCAACAAAGACGAGACATTGAGGGATTTTTCCACTGGAAAATGATATTTAATATGCATGAGGTAAAGGAGGGCAGGAAATGAAGCTTCTGTTCAGCAGAGATATTTATGTGCGTGCCTGTTAACCAGAAACTGTGTCTATATATAAGTGTGTATGTGTGTTGGCACAGTGTGTATTTCTGTACATATGTTTGTTTCAAACCTAAGAAACTGCCCGCTTGTTGATGAGAAAAGCTGACTGAACTGACTCTCTGGTCTCTCGTCCCGGTTCTTCTCCCTCCCTCTCCACATGCAGACAAGTCTCAAAGTTTCGTTTTCTTTGATGATGGTAAGCTGTGCTAATTGGGTGAAAATGTCAGCATCAGGCGGCGTGAGGCTGCAATCAGTGTTTTTTTTTTGTTGTTTTTTTTTGCTTCCGTACCAATCACCATCAGTATGCCGTCTGTGTTCCCCTCCACGCTCGAGGACTGGGTCGATGCATTGAGTCATCAAATGATTACGGATGCCAAGCAATCCCTCCCGTGTCACAGATATCGATGCCTCTTCAGCTGCCCCTCGAATCAACGCCCTCTCCGTCCGGCGGGCTCGTCGTCCCGTAATATTATCAGCTCTCCTTGTAAAGCAGAAAAAAAGGAAAAGGAGAAAAAAAACAGCTGGTTTTGTGTGAATATTTGAGTTGAAAGTAACAAAATGAATAAATCCAGTTGACTGAGATTGAGGGGATAAAATTCAAATAATTGAATGGGCGTTTTTGCCTTCAAAGTTAATTCCTTGGGAGACAGAAATTATATCCCTTGATATATTTCCAAGCTCTTATATTAAGGTGATTCGTTTTTTGAAATACAGACTGTCATATATAAAGTACTTGACTTTGATACTATATCCATGTTGGGCAAGAGTTATTTATATTTCTTTTTTTAAATTTAATAAGATTAGAATCGAAAACCTCTCTAGATAACAAGGTTTCACCGTTGACCCAGTCCTAGTGGCCCCTTTCATCAGCATGTGATGCCGTTGCATCTGTGTTCTGCATGGTGATTGGCTGTGACGGATACCTTACCATACAGTTAAGTGTTTCATCTGCCACTGCTATACAGAGCCCCCCCAGCCCCACCCGTGTGTGTTTTAATCACCTCCTGCAAAGTGCCCTCCACAGTTACCTTTGAAGGTAACCAATCATTTCCCTTTGTGTGCGTGCGTGTGTGTGTGTTTATGACTGTGTGTATTCACTGGTGGGTTCTACAAATGGCTGAGACCACGGTTAATCTTTTAGGTGGCATAAGACCAGGTTTTATTGAGGTCACCTCTGAGTATAATGTAAGGAGTCTCCTTGCTAAAAAAGGCCCGCGACCCCTTACACCCCGACAGAAAAACCACGAATATCTGTTACTGTACCTGCACAATTCTGTCGGTTTTCTGCTGTTTGGCCGACACACCAACCAGAAAAAAACTAACATCACAGTTGTCTTTTGGTTTTTTTTTTTTGGACTGGTTTAGCATATTTATTGATTCTTCTCTTCCTATTTGTGACAGACTGAATTATCCTCATGTGATTTGCAGGAATTGCTATCTGTTTTTTTTCACCCCCCCAAACTGTGTGGATAACGCAGTTAAAGAATTCATCAAGAATCCCGAAAGATCAAAGGGGGCAATCCAGCCATCCAGCCGTCTTGCCTTCCTCATATTTTTTCATCACTTTCCATTGAAGTTTGTCACATTTGATATGCTGCGTGTGAGCATCTGTGTTTTTTGGGTTTTTTTTTCCTCTTTTCTGTGTGGAAACAGCCGTGTTTGCATAGCAAAAGCTGACGAAACCGCGCAGAAATCTTCACGTGGCTGACAAAGTATCAAACACGCACGTCTTAATTAGTCTCCCACTTGATCACACACTGATCACACCAGCGACCGCTCTCAAGCACTTGGCCTCCTTTTGGCGATAAAGTCAGGTTTGTTCACCTTAGCTGGTGATGTAACACACTGAACAGGATATTCTATTATCCCCCACATGATCATGACCGTTTATAGTGAATAACAAGGTTAGCACATGCAAAAAGGGGGGGGGGGGGGTTGAGGTGATGGAGGGAAATGGATTCGCATAAGTGTGCGAGCAAGCTAAAGGTATAGTCACACCAGATTTTGCTTCCTGTTCGTCTCTATGAAGAATGAGGCTTTGTAAAATACAGTCTGATGGAACTTTGTAAATTTGTAAGGCTCCCCAGCGTTCTGTCAATAGAAAGGGTGGGATTGACCTCTCGTTTCGGTTTTAATATTTTATTTAGATATCTGCATGGTGAAATACACTCAGTCGCCAGTTTAGTAGGAACACCTAGCTAATGCCATAAATGCTTATGTAATAAATCCTCCACTCATGAAGGTTATAATGTCCAGTTATTGTTCAAACTGTTCCTAATAAACTGGCAACTGGGTGTAATACAACCAACAAGAAAAAGGGGGCGATGTTCAGCAACGGTGAAAGGACAGTGAGAAAAGTTTATGACAGTGAAGAGTTTGACAAGATGGTGAATAATATACAACCCTTTTGGACACATCTTTTCTATCCTGATTTTGTCACATTACCCAGGTAAATTTTTCCAGGCAAAAATCCAGTCAGACCACACATTTATAGTGTGTGAGTGTGTTAGCGTGTTAGTGTGTGTGTGTGTGTGTGGGGGGGGGTATATTGTAAGGTATGCACTGCACACCTGTGTGAATATGATTGGATGTAACCGAACCAGTGATGATGAAGCCCTCATGAAGCAGCTGATGCTAATCAACTGATGTCAATCAGCTAATGCAGGCGCTACTTCAGAGCTCCGCCTGAGCTAAAGCTTTCCACTATGGCAAATTAATCACTTAAAATCATGTAAAATGATTAATGCTCAACCTGATTTCTACTAACATGCATTGAACCATAAAAAACTCATTTTGTTTATCATAAATTGAGAAGATGTAGGGAGGAAAATCCTATGTAAGAGCCACATAAATGACAAATCAAGGCTTAAATATTATTTGTCACAAAAACCCCCAGTAAGTGGTTTTAATGGGAAGGCTTCTCCTGGCTGGCCTGAGATTGGCCACCTAGTCTGTTGACATGGAAAGACCACGGGAGCCCCAGCTCGGACACCTCCTACCTCTCTCTCTTTCTGTCTTCCCTGTTCTCTCTTCTAATCTCCGTCTCCTCTTCCCATCCTCTCTTTATCTTTTCATCTTTTTTTTGTTCTGTTTGTATCTCTCCCTTCCCACCCACCCCCCTCCTCTCCCTGACGTCAATGAGAAATTGGATGGTTTTTTGATTATTACATGGCTGTCAGGCTTACTGCTATTAATTGAATTGAATCCCGGTCCATCTCCTCCACTTCTCCGTCCCCCTCTCCTCCCTCTGTCTCCCTCTCTCGCTCTTCTTTTCATCTCGTCTCTCTCTCATTTTCCGTCTTGTTTGTCACTTTTTTTTTTTTTTTTGTTTAGTTTTTTGTATGAATTTTTTTTTTCATTCCCCAGGTCCTTCTTTGCCCTTATTTCTCTCGCCTGAATTTTGTTCCTCTCTCTGTTTCCCTCTCTCTCTCAATCTGCATTTCTCCTCCATCTTGTTCTCTCTCCCTCTTTCCTTTTTAAAAATTTTTTCTCTCTCCATGTCTCTCTCATGTTTCTCCTTTTCTTCCCGCCTCGCTCACTCTCTTCCACCCCACGTGCCTCCTTGTCATCCTCTTTCTCTATAGGCTTCTTTTCATCCTTTCTTCCAATATTCTTCTTTATCTACATCCCCCCTCTCTCTCTTTTTTCTCTGTCTCCCTTGTCTGCCCACCAATCCCTCCCTTTCTTTTTCTCCCTTCCTGGCTCTCCCACTCCTTGAACACTGTGATACCGTTGTCATGGTGACGCCCATCATTTTCTGGCATGAATGGGGGATACTTCATTGATGAGACGGCATGGCAGAGGGAGAGAAAGGGAGAGGGATGGAGAGAAAGACAAAGACAGACAGAGAGAGAGGGAGAAACCACCGGCAGAGAAAAATCAGAATAATACGGAAATGATCTCGTCCCCGTTGCTTGCGACACAAAACATTTCCACCCTGTAATTTGTTCGTACTGATGAGTCAAAGAAGATGTTACAAGCCAGAGACACTGAATATTCTTGAGGGTTTCGGGAGAGTCGGGGCTTTCTGAAGAAGAATATCCCCCAAACACTAATATTCATATTCATTACTCTCAGCATGAGAAGTCGGAAGGGAGATTCCTTTTTGTATTAGGAGGCAACAAGCCGACTTCAGCCCCGTCGCCAGTTTCCCTTGTTTAATGTTTTGCACTGTGTAAGCACAGCAGCTTAATGAAATGTTTTTTCTCCCTTTTTTCATTTTTTCCTCTAAATCTGCTTACATGAGCGTTGGTGTTGTCTGGGGTCGGATGGACATTGCTATTAACTTGTCATGGCGCAGTGTTTGCGCGCAGTGCAGACTGGTGTCGGGGTCTGAAGCAGAACACCAGCTCATTAGACACTTCTGATGCAGACGTCACATCGAGAGGCTCGGCACAGCAGCAAGACGCTAGATTTTGTTTTAGACATTTGTGCTGACACCGTCGGGCTAAGAGAAGGAAATCAGAATCAGGTTATACCGTTTGATAAATGAACTTGTGCAATGGAGGCTCTTATATAATGTGGCCATGTAACAGAACATTTTAGCATAGTCGCCGTCGGCTGCAGCGTTAGGAAGACATGCGTTGCTGGTGCTATCATGATCCACACAGAAAAGAAGCAGTTCACCACCATGTGGCAGAGAATAAGAATGTGTGAGTGTGAGGATGAGACTGGACGCGAGGTCTCTCGGCTGACGTGCGTTTGACCCCCTTGACCTTTGCTCCACAGTTCACCTGCTGTCAGAGACGATCCAGGGGGTGACGGCCACCGCCACGGGGGTCCAGTACCAGCAGTCCTGGCTCTGCATCCTGTAAGCCGAAGTGTATGTGCATGTTGTGTGTTAGGTTTTAGGTGGAGATGATGAGACAGTTAATAGCTCAGCTGATCAACAGAAAGCGAATCTACAACAACTTTGGGAATTATTTATTTGTATTTGTCTTATCATGCAAATATACTAAAAATGCATTATATATGAGAATTTTCTACTGTTATTTTAATTCAATCATAAGTTGATATCAATAGTAACTTAGTTAACCCTAATAAGATGTGTATATATTTGTATAAATATTAAGAGGATTATTAAGGATTGTCACAAAAAACCCAGGAAAAATAAAAACAATATTTGCTGCAGTTCTGTGAAAACCCTACTTCTCCAAAACTTATGAAACATTTTTCAGATGGTTTTAAAATGGTTAATATATATATTGTATGTGTGTTAATGTATATGTGTGCCTATGTGTGTAAGCACATTTTCACAGGCACAGGAAACTGTTGCTAGAGAGAAAGAGTTTAATCTATGGAAATGAGGGGTGATGCCGGTGAGGTGAGGGGATGACATTTATAAAAAAACCCAAAAAAAACCCTTCCTCCCTCCCTCCCTCCTCCCTCCCTCCCTCCCTCCCTCCCTCTCTCTGTTCCAGCTGCAACGTGAAGCATCTCCAGAGGCGTCACGTGTGCATCTCCCGCCTGGAGAGGCCGCAAAACTGGGGGGAGAACTGCTGCGAGGTCCGCTATGTCATCCTGATACTGGCCCCACTCAAAATGGTAAACTGCCTCCCCCCCAGGGAGGGAGGGAGCGATATATGGGATCTGTCTCCCCGAGACGTTTATGGATCCACTTTCTAGTTACAGAATTTGTTCATTTTCAGTCATTATTTTTTCATCCAAGCTTTATATAATTTACTGTATTTGGCTCGACTGTAACTGACAGTTAAGTTGCTTCTGCTCTTCTCAGAATAGCAAAAATATTCCCCCTTATTCGTTTATTAATTAATCCCTTAAGTTATGCTGTGAGGAGACTTTTCTTTCATTTCCAAAAAAACCCCCCAACCCTCCATGTTATCGATGTAAGCATCTCGGTGCTGTAGCATAAAGTGACTGATCATCCTTCTCCACTTCCAGCTTCTGTATTCAAGAGGAGACATCTATTCGGTTCAACAGTCAGCCACCAGTTTCATTTGGTTTTCTTGAAAGCAAACTCAGTTCTGGCTGAAGCAATAGAATGAATAAGGATCACCATGTTCTGCTTTTTCATTTATATTTTTTTTATTCCCCGAATGCCCAAGATGGTGGTTTTCTCTGGGTTGTTTTTTTTTTTTGTTGTTGTTTTTTTGTTTTTTACCCACATTCCCCCCGAAGCTGTCGTGTCTCTTGCTGCAAGAGGCCACGGATCAACGTGTGGTACAGTAAAAACATGATCCCGTTGTGATGATGACAGCTTAGAAAATGAAAGCTCTGTAATTTGAAATAAAATAGACCAGTGGGAAGAATAAAAATGGATGCTGATTATGTGCCAGAGTAATTAAAGTAATAAACAAATTAAAAAACAGTTAAACCATGTAATATTGGGACTGGATGGAACATTTTTAAAATATGATCTCCACTGTGATTTTGGTATTAACTTCTGTTATGATTTTCAAAATAAAAGAGAGGATCTACGACTACCCTTTTCCATAAAAATGAGGCTGGAGGTTTTCAAGGAAAAATCCTCTAAAGCAAATACGTTTGCACATTTTTTTTTTCCACAGTATTGATTTTTCAATTTAAGGTAATCTATCACCAATTTTTCTTACATTTGTCATTTTAATTCACTGGAGTATCCAAGATTCTGCCGACTTGGCTGAGCTGACAAACGTCTGCCGAGCCGGATTGGATTCCGAGAGCCTCTCGGTGCCTTGTGTGCACGCCAGTGCCCTGTCGGGCCGATCCTTCCGGGTCACCGTTTGTGCGCTGGATCGCTGTTTTCTCTCAGTTCTGAAGAGCTCGGCGCGGCTGGGGGAGGGTGCCGCGTATTCCGTAATGCCCTTCCTCTCCCTCGAAACAAGAACTCCCATCCAACCACTCAAACCCTTCTGTCTTCTCCTCATCTCGAGCTTTCGGCACATGCTCACCTATACACACACATGCAATGCTATGCCCAGGCACACATCACTCAGTTTGTTGCCCGAGTCTAGATGGAAAACCTTTCCAATCCTCAGCCCCCGCTGTGGAAAAAAAAGGGGATTTCTTCATGCAGGCTCTTCTTTTAGTGTGTTATCCCCCACAAACACACCATGTTCATTCACCAGCCCACCACCAGACCATGGAAACACTTGACATGGGGGTCTGGGCTGACCCTGGCAATCAGCGATGTCTCCGCTTACTTGCCTCATGTTTTCTGATTGATTGTTTGGTTTCTGTCTCTTTTTTCCCCCATGAATCTATCTTTGTGTTCACGCCTGTCCTCAATGCTTCCAGCGCCCTCCTTTCTTCCAGTCTGACAGGCAGCAGTCACAACCACTGATGGCATATTCTGAGACGTCAATCTAAGTCCCATGTAAACATAAATCAGTATCATCTCTGAGTTATTCTTGATGGTGAATGCTTCTGCAAGAAAAGAGGGGCTTTGAAGGGGCCTCGTGATCATGATAATAGAAATTCCTTGGTTTGACAAATGTAATCTGGCGCGAGCAAGGTTGGACCATTTCCATCACACGCCATTTGGGAGCTTTACAGCATCTTCCTTTTTTCCCCTCCTTTTCTTCAACCAAAGTGAAACTACTGAACAGAAAGAGCCCGTCTTCCAAAATGCTCAGTTTCTTTCTGACTTTGGTTCAAAAAAGTCACACCTGAAAGCGCCCATCATATGCCGCTACCTTCAAAGAAACTCCTCTAGCTCTTTTGCTAGCTGGAGAAGCTGCCCTCTGTATTTGATGTCGGTAGTGAGTGTTGCTCGCTCTCCACACCCACATTTTCCCGGGCGGCCTGGTTAATCAAACCAGTGACCTTCAAAACGTGAATAATTCCTCCTCCGAAAATCTGTTTTTCGAGTATTAAGTACTCCCACCTTGTGCATTGTGTTTAGCGCTAATTGGCAATACTGGTGTGCTAACACACCAAAGAGAGATGGTAAACAAAGAGAATATTTTACCTGCTAAAAATCAGTTTGACAGCAGTTTAACTGTGAGCATGTTTGCCTGATGAGTCATTTAACTCCGAGCACATGGAGGATGCACATGAGGGAGATTTTTGATGGTTTGTTCTTTTGAGGCTGCCTCTCGAACCCGTAGTCCGACTGAAGGTGGGGTACCCCGTGTCTTCACACAGAAAAGAAAAAGCCTCCAGTTTAATCATGATCAATTCTCTCGGTTTGCGGGGCCCTGGTTGAAATTCAGTTACCACTGTGAGAAAGCTTAAGGGGCTTTAGTTATTCTATTTGCTGCAGCTGCTACTGTACACGCTAAGCCCGGCTATGTTGGTACCATCACCACCTGGCTAACAAGGCTCCCCACGGCACCTCGCTGACTCGGAGCCTGCCAGAACCATATTACCATCACTCTGTTCTGCACTATGTGGCTGGGGATGGCATTATTTATATAAGATGTGGGATTATTGACAAAATCCCCCAAAGATACCCAACTCCCAACCTGCCTACCTCACCTATCCCACCGACCTTTGAAATAATAATGTTTATGTACCAGTACAGCATATCAACACCAGATCTCTATCTCCTAATATGGGTAAACATGCGGTTTTGGCCCATTTTATGAAGGATTTTTAATCTGTTTTTTTACATTCCACATGCTATAATATATTTTCTTGAATACATATGTAATTAATTCAAAAACAGCAAAAGCAACAACAAAAACTACTGGCTTTCTTTGTAACACTTTAGACTAATGTCTATTGTCTTGTGTTATATAGTGATATCAGCCGACCTCAAAATTCAATCAAGGACATTTGTTGAGAAGATATTTTGAAAAAAATAATTTAATAATAATTTTTTGGGACAGATTATTCCGGATTGAAATGTCTCAACACCGAAGACTTAAAGCTGCTATAATGCAAATAGATCACATGACTTGCAGAGACAAAAACACAGAGATTTATCACTCGAGTCTACCGTTCCCCTTTAGCTCTCAGACTTTTAGCGACTTTCAGCTAATTGTTTTGGCCTCATGCCCCCGCAATATAGTGTTTTGATTCAGCCGTGCTGCTCTCAGTGTTGTTTACAGACGCATGAGGCATGAGGATGATGCTAATGTTGCCCTGTGTCTACTCGGTGTACGAATGGGCAACTGGTTAGAGGTTAAATAAGATCAGCCATTGGTTCCACCACGTTTAGAATTCACGACCGCTTCCATGCGCTCTCCCACAGAAAAGCACCAAGACCGCGATGGAGCTGGGCAGGACGTTCGCCACCCTCTTCTCCGACATCTCCTTCAGGCAGAAGCTGCTGGAGACCAAGACACAGGAGGAGTTCAAGGAGGCGCTGGTGTTCCAGAGGCACCAACTGACGGCGGCTAACCAGCAGCCCACCGCCCTGGGGAAGGAGGAGACCGACCCCCGCAGTCACAAACCCCTCAAGGTGGGCAACAGCGTGTGTGTGTGTGTGTGTGTGTGTGTATGTGTGTGTGTGTGTGTGTGTGGGGGGGGGCAGTTTGCTAAACGTTTTGAGGAAGCGTTTATTCACATGACAGAATTATGAGTCATCCCCAGAAACCTTGAGACGAGGCCTGTGATTGGTTAATTTTCTTTTACATGTTAGGGTCGAGGTATTTTCCGAACTCCTCTCATCCTCATCTGCCTCCCTCACGTTTCTCATACTTACCATCATCCCATTGCTTTACAGGGCTCTGTAGAGAAATGAGAATGTGCACATACGTTTTTAAATCTCAACCTTTTTTTTTTTTATTCTCTTCCATCTTTTTGTCCCCCCTTAACTACCCTCCTCCTCCTCCTCACTCGACTGGCTTGACTCTTCCATCTTTTCTCCCTCCCTAATCAATCAGCATCAACTCCTGCCAGGCCTCCTCAGTGGGTAAATGCCCTTACATCTCTCACATCGCTGTCAGGACTCCTCACCCCTTAGCTACACGTGCCTGGGAACACACACAAACACACACACACACACACACACACACACACACACACACACACACACACACACACACACCTCCAGAGGGGCTCTGCCCAATACCACGGACCAACATCTCCTCCTAATGTTGCCGTTGACAGGCCAGGGCTCCCAGACATTTCCCCTTGTGTTTTTTGTTTTATTTTATTTTTTTTTGGTTGGGTGTTTATCCCAGGGCTTGAAAGGCTCAGTGCCACTCAGTGAAAGAGGGATATATAGAAAAAGACAGATGGGGGTGGAAGAGGGGAGGGGAGAGCAGGTGAGATTGAGAGGAAACAGAAAATGATAAAACGAGGGAGAGAGAGAGACCACACACCTTCTCCGCCTCCTTCCACATCCCAAATTCACATGAGACCACCTGCAACAGCAGAACTAATTTCCTATACTTTCAGAAATGGGGCCAAATTGCTGTTGTGTTTTAACGTTGTTGTTTTTTTCTTTTACTCCCCGTTGCCTCGCAGTATCGACTGTTCAGAACAAATGGCAAACAGGTGGACAGTAATTCCACTGCGAGACTTTTGTTTATCGAACCCGAGCCAAACGCCCGGCGATCAGGGCCCACACACACGCACGCACACACACACACACACACACACACACACACACACAGAGGAAACACAGGAAACGCACACAGGCTCCCTTGTAATAATAAATGATTCCATGATGTATGGGGATTTAATGGATGAACAATCCTTGTTGAACAAGCATGTGCGGCTTTATAAAACTAGCCAGCCCGCTCCGAGAGGAAACAAAAAGAAATGCTGATGCTGTTATTTGTTCCTGTGTTGTTTATGTTGAGATAAATCAGTTTGTTCTGCCAAAAGCTGTCAGAACTTCTTAAGATGACAAATGAGACAGGAGTGATTTTCCCCGAGGGCTCTACCTACTCATGCGCCCCTTCTTGTCACCAGTTCCATTTAATTGTATAATGCTGTGCTCAGCAAGAAAATGGAACACTGGGTAATTGGATAATTTGCTTAATAAGCTCAGTCAGGACATTTACTCTCTATCGTCTCCAACCTGAAAGCTCATTTTTTTAAGAAGCACTTCGTGTCTCCTTTTGAATCACGTGGCCCCTTCCTGATGTCTTCCTCCTGACTCCTCTAAAAATGCACTAAATCTTCTATTCTTCATTGTCACCGTCATCTCTCTGTCATTCCTGATCGTTCTGGGGGACACGGGGGTCTTCAATAAATCTACATTTTCATTCAGCTCCGCTGCTCCGCTTACTTTGTTTCCTGTTATGCAATTAAAGGTTTTCTAGGACTGCCTCATTAAATGTGATGACTCAAGTCATCATTGAGAGAACACCCTGTGGAATCACCATTGTCTCAGCTGAATCATCAAACGGGCAACTTTTAAGCTAGATGTGTCACTGTCCTCGGCTTGGAACAGAATGAAAGAACATTTGCATGGGCACAGCCTCGGGCTTTCCATGTTGTTGCATTTTTTTTGTTTTGTTTTTTTGTTTTTTTGGAGGTCACTGTGGATAAGACGATCTAAATTAGCAATATACCCAACAATGAAATGAAAACTTTACAAAAAGCAGTCTACATACAGTAAATAAGGAAATAATTAAAATGTCTTAGGTTTACTGGAGAAGCAACTCATAGAACTGGTTTTTGACTGAGGCAGCCGCTCTCCACTCTTTCCAGTACTGCGTCAGTACCACCCTACTTTCACCCCTGGGTCTACATCCACCAACTTCAGGCCACGTTCGCAGACATCATTTAAATGGAGGCATGGGCGTCCAGTGGAGCGAATATCTTCATTCATCTAACCTTACCGTATATGTAGCATGTACGTGGCCCAGCCATCGGAGGCGGTGAGCAGGCTGAACAGGCCTGGGACGCCAGCACATTCCAAGACCTCAGTGTTTGATTCTACATTCTGCCAGATAAATGTGCAGGAATCGCCTCAAGCAGTGAAGATTGAATAGTTTAGCTTTCTTTCCTGACTTACTTATGTTGCCCAGCTTTTGCTTCCATCGAGGAGAGTGCTGAACACTGAGGCCTGATAGATGCACAGACTGGTGTTTTCCATTTGGTGGTTGTTGATCCAAATCCTCTGGCTCAGTCCGGACGTGATGGGCGCAGCCTTGGCAAACCTGGTGGTCACTTCAGCATCGAGTGAGATGCAGTGAAATTTTCCACCGCCTCAAGCAAGTGGCCATCAGTAGTGATGTTTGGGGGAGTGTCAACATCGTGGCCGATGATGTGGTTCTTCCACGAGTCGGTTATCAATGACAGTCGGTCAACGAGTTTCTGTACCAGCTTCAGTGTGTGATATCAGGGATCTGTTGTCGGAAAACAACAATTCTCTGATAAGCACCTGTTCTCAGATTTTGCACTTAGTTTACACAATGATGAGCAGTTTGTTGTCAGCTGTGTTGTGGAGATAAATGCCCTTGGTTCAGTCTTCAAAAGCCAACAGCAGTGCATGAAGAAGAATATTGCTGAAGAGGGTCAGTGACAGAACACAGCCTTGTTTCTCTCAGCTGATCAGTGGGAACACTGCAGAGGTTTTGCTTTTTAAGCAAAGTTTTCTGTCAATGTCTATGTAGAAATAAATATAGTACAATTCATCTAGTCTGTAAAATGTTAAATGTTCCCTTTTTTTTACCGATTTGGTAAGTTTACTTATTAATTTCATTGTGCAACAGAATTGTTGAGAGACCTGCTCAGGTTTTTTATGCTTTAATCTGAACATTTATGAGCTCAGCACCTGTTCAGCAACCAGTCTGGAGACCCAATTGTTTCACCAATGCGGATCCAAGTTTATGATTGAAAGACAAAATTTCTGTCAAACTACACACCTTCATTGCTCATTTAATTGTACTGTTTTTCTGCTGCATCAACCCCCCTTTATTTATTCCACTGGACGAATCACATTTGATCAAGACAAACCTCCTCTCCTCAGTCCCTGAAGACGGAGGACACAAAATGACACTCAACGCCAACCAGTATTAGCTATAACAAAAGAAAAAAAAATCTGTAGTTGTGTCACTTTTTGGTTGCAGGTGGCACCAGTTTCAAAATTACGTTAGCTGTTCCTTTTTCTTTGCCTATAGATGGTGCTATACACTGGCACTTCTATATCCGCAGGCTGCTGCTGCTGCTGCTGCAGCTGCTGCTGCTGCTGCTGCTGCTGCTGCTGCTGCCACTTTTTCTTGCCCTGAGGATGATGGAGGTTCGGACTGAAATCGTTCCAGCTACTCCACCACAAGGAGACCCTGCGTCCTTGTTGGAAAATCTAACTCTTTCCCCTTCTGTCCGCAGTGTAAAGACTTCTTCAAAGTCGGGCGGGGGATTTATGAGGACTTGTGCCGCAGGCTGCCTTTCTACCCCTCTGACTTCACAGATGGTAGGCTGGACTTGGACTTGTAGTGAAAGTGAATCATCTCCCTTATTATGCCACACCGGGGTGCCTCTGGCAGCTCCTCATTTGTCTGTCACCCCTTTGCCTCAGATAAATCTGCGCCGCATCTGTGTCACATCTAGGCTGTGTTAAAATGACTTTTCTCAGATGTATTAGTGCTACCATATGTTCCCATATGTTCAGTATTATTGTTATTTCCCAAGACGTCAGACAAGGACATTGCACTATGCATTACCATTGCCACCCCAGCAGACCAGTGAATAATCAGATTGTAGTCTGTATCAGCGAATGTGTGGAACGGTTGCTGTCCCCAGTCAAACACATGTACCGATATGACCTTTAGATTTTTGCTGTTGTTACAAAGAGAAAAATAAATGACTTCTGGCTGATGCTGTTATTGCCAGAGATGCTTGTGAATTTCTGGAAATTGTTCAAACAGTTTTTATTTCAAAAGTGATTGTAACTGCTCAAGTAAACCAGGTCAGTAGACTCAGTTGACCTTGATCCCTAAAAAAAAACCCAAAACGACTGCGTAAAGTGCAGCAGAGTTTTCGACTCCTCCGATGCTCTCTCTCAGTTCTTTTCTCTCTCTCTCTTTTTTTTTTAAATATCTAAACACATTCATTGGGCAGCAACAGAATCAAGATACTTCTGTCTCATGAGTGTCACCAGATAAGCATCATGTGATGAAGGTCACAGGACCGCAATTCCCTGTGATTGCGTTAGAGCCCGATTGAAATTTTTTAAATTCAAACTGAGTTATCTGTCGCCTGGATAAAAGCGATAGCTGCTCTTACAAATTGATCGACAGCACTAAACTTAAATGAATTAGTCGTATTTTAAAACAGTACAGTGGGCAGCGTATACCCTTGTAAACTAGTTTCAATGTAACTTGCTGGAGGATGTTCCATATTTTAGAGGCACTGAATGATGACCTAACCCCCCCCCCCCCACCCCCCTGTTATGAGGTGAATGTGATTCGTGTTTTTGTTTGTCTCCCCGCAGGCATCGTCGGCAGTAATAAAACCCTGCTCAAGTACATGACCACAGCCATCTTCCTCTACATCGCCATCCTCCTCCCCGCCATCGCTTTCGGCTCCCTCAACGACGAGAGCACGCGTGGCGAGATCGGTATGAGCGTGTATTCGTGTGCAGACACGTGAAGTGCTTCCCTCACAGACTGCCAATTTCCTCTTTTTCCTCTAACTGCGGACATGTATTCACACAAATCATTTTTTACAGAAAATCCAGGAAAATAATTTCAAAACAAAAAGTGCCATTGTTCTTAATTATGAGCTACATGAGAGATGATAAACTCTCTCAAATATAACTCTAAATAATACAATGAGAAGATAATTGTTTCTGACACAAACTTGTGGAAAGTGCAACAATTTACATGGAAATCAAGGATGGCACTTTATTGGGAAGAAAATGAGATTATAATGGTGGTTTTAGTCATTTGGATAAAACCTGTAGACAGATAGATAGATAGATAGATAGATAGATAGATAGATACTTTATTCATCCTGAGGGAAATTTGGCAGCATTAATTGATTTTTTTAACAAGCTGACAGACAAAATCCTTACCTGTATTAAAGTGCAACTCCCATTGTTTGCTTCTGCACTGACTCTTTAAAAAAATGTCAGGCTCTTTACTCTCTAAATGTTACACATTTTTCATCAGCTAGCTGCTAACTCTGTCATTTATAGTTTGTTTGTGCATTTATCAGTGCTTGTTTTCTAACAGCTACCTGCTGCCGCTCCTGAAAACAGGGTTGATGAGAGTGGTAACAACAAAGCTGGAAAACTGTATTTATACACATAATACACAAAAACTGTTTTACAGGGAAAAGAAAAGACAAAGACAGAGATACAAGAGACAGAGAAGGCACAGAAACAAAGGGAAATTAGTGTATTATAAACAACTAAATGCAAAAAAGTATTCATTTTTTACTGCAAATTAAATAAATGGCTTTAAGATGCTTTGTAAAGATATACACTGGTCCTGATGATTTCCCAGAGTTGAGGAACAGCAAAAGCGCAGTCACATTTAGTTTTCCATGACTCTGACCTTGACCTCAAAATGCTCCTATTGTCGGGCTGAACGATGCGGTAAATGTAAAACCCAAAAAACTCTCCATGGAGTTTAAGAACTGGGTGATAAATTCTCAGTGGGCTCATCGCAGTGAGTAACTACTTTCATATTACAGGTAATCATTTAATCCAGTGTTATATGGAAAAAATATTAATTAGCACAGCTTTGAAGTGGGCATGAAATAAAATTGTTTTCCTCTTATTAACGTTGAATATCTGAAGGTTAATTTGGAAATTTACTCTACGGAAGTAAACAGCAGACGTTAATGTGTTTCCTCTTGTGTCTTTTTTCTCTCTGTGTGTACAGATGTCAGGAAGACCATCATCGGCCAGAGTATCGGCGGGGTCATCTACTCCTTGTTCGCCGGCTCTCCGTTAGTCATCCCCCTGACAACAGCTCCCCTCGCCATCTTCATCAGCGGTAGGCCCCCCCGCCCCCCTTTCGCTCGGCTCAGCACCGCCAAAATGCACTTATCTTTTTCACAGTTTGATGCCAAAAAGGAGGCTGCGGGTGGGTGGAGCACTAAGAAGATTAGGTCAAAAATCAAGAGAAGGATGCACCCAGCCGTGTAGAACGGCGGCGAGAAACTCCCGCGTCCTCAGCTGCTTTTTTTTTTTCTTTCTTCTTCTAACCAGAAGACAGCACCTTTGGACTCATTTAGCCGTTTGTCGACACACCCCAGCAATCATTCCTGGAGCAGTTGAGCAAAAAAAGCACATACTGCATCTCTACAAACGTACATTGTTCAGGAATGAATAAATTAACATTTATTTATTTTTTTTATTTATTCTTTCTTGTTGACGTTACGTAACCGTGGGTTTCAGGGCCCCCGCGGGTCAGGAAACTGGCTCATCGAATGCAAGAATGCGTAAACTTTATATTCAGTTCAGTTCGGAGAGACAACGGCACATACACTCCTATGTGTTTTTTTTTTTTTTTTTCACCGACAGCGGTGTTTTGTCGGGTCGGAATCTAAATGATTTCGACGGCTGGAAGATGCAGAAATGCACGGAGGCAGGGAAGAGCGAGCGACTCCGAGGCCGAGATATAGTCTTGATACTGGAGATGTTTGTTGGGTTTTGTGGTGCAATGATCTCTGAAGGAAATGGGTTAGAACTGTGCTAAGCACGTTCTCGGGGGGGGTAATTATAGCACATTTTCCCACAGCCTGTCTGAGCAGAACAAAGGCTCATTTGTAGAGTTGTAACTCATCCATGCACAAATCTGCTCAGGATTACAACTTAATTGTCACAGCTTTAACAAATACATTACAATTTTTCTTGGCCTTTTTTTTTTTTGTTTGTTTGTTTGCATGAAATGAGTTAGTTTTTCCCTCGTGTGCTTGTGTGTGTGTGTGTGTGTTCAAGAAATCCGTAAATTCGTCCTCAGTTTTTCACTGATAGCCACAAGAAAATTTTTTTTTTTAAAGTATGTGTGTTTATAGAGCACAGGATGATGATCAATACAATTCCTCATTAACCTAGTTTCTTTTCTATTTATTGATTAAGTATTTAGTATTGATTAAGTCAACATCAATCTTCCTGTTGGCTCATTATTCCTTTTTTTGTTTGTCAAAAATATTTTTTCCAATGCGCCTCATTGAATTTTGATGAAGTTTTATCACCTCGATTCTGTTTTCTAAAGTTACACAGTTTAGCCCAACAGCAAAGGTGACATACGAGTTAGGGACCAGTGTGGCGGGGGGATTGTCATGTTTACTTCTGTCTTGTTTACATTAGCAAAAGAAGCTGTCAATCAACAGGAGTTAAACACAGTCCTGAGGTTGTGGTATTATATTTGTAATAAGGATTAATAATGTCTCAGATGTTTCATGATGTGTGTTCATATTTCGGTGTGTGTGTGTGTGCGTGCGTGCGTGCGTGCGTGCGTCTTGGCGCCTCGCCTCGCCTGCTTTGCTTTCTCGCTCTGCGCCCTCGCGAGAATCCCGAGAAATCTCACGGCGACTACGACCTGGACTTCCCAGCTTTCTACGCCTGCATCGGCCTGTGGAACTGCCTCTTCCTCATCCTGGGGGGGGGGGGGTCAGTCACTCTGCATGAAGCTCTTCCTCTCTTACTCCTCTTCTCTCTTTTTTTTTTTTTTTTACTTTTTTTTTTTTTTTTTTTTTTTTCATTTTTTCACAGCGCGCAGTTTTGCTTTTCTTTATCTTTCTTTTTCTGTTGTTTTCTTCTTCCTCTGTCCTTCCTCTGTCGAATGGAGGCAGTTTTTAAATCTGCTGCAAAATCACAGTCCGTTTCAAAAAAAAAAAGTTTTTTTACAAACAAAAGTTTTTTAAAAAAGACTGTGCTCTGCCAGTTTCAGATCCAACCAACTGGTGTCTTCGAAAAAAAGTCCCCCTTTAGCCAACACCCCCACAGACACACACACAACTTTTTTTTTCTCTTGCCTTCTTTCTTTGGGCTAAACTCAGTGAGCAAAG
The DNA here is from genome assembly GCA_016859345.1 of Istiophorus platypterus. Lineage (NCBI taxonomy): Eukaryota > Metazoa > Chordata > Actinopteri > Istiophoriformes > Istiophoridae > Istiophorus > Istiophorus platypterus. The sequence goes on from CM029120.1 coordinate 3,897,519, forward strand.
GGTAACGGGGGACACAGCACACACAAGAGAGGAAGCACAAACGTTAAAAAATATTTTTAAAAAAATTAAATATAGTCTGCACTGCCCCTGTTCACTTTTGTTCAAATACTTTAATATTCATTGAAATTCAATGACATATATGTACATACTAAAGGAATCTTATCCTCCAGAAGGAAATGTAACAAAGTTCGAAATGCTAATTACCCCCCCCCCCGACAAGGGTCGTCTCGGGAGCTGGACTGAGACAACCGCTGTTCTCAACCATCTGTCGGGTTCTCACATCACCAGAAAAAACAATGGAGTAAATTTCCAAACAGACATTATTTGGGCCAACTGCCCAAATACCTGAAACCTAAATGTCTCCTGCTTCACCTGGATAATTCTCAGATCTTAATAAAGGGTTAAATTAGGTTTCGTACATACTCGTACTCGGAGCACTTTTGATAAAGCAGAGCAACAAAGCTTTCCCTGTGTTTTCCCTATGTTCAGGTTTTTATAAAAACATTTACTGAAAACACAAGCACGTAAGCTATAGCTTTATTATCTTTTTATTTCAGTTCCAGTTTGGTATTAGTCACCTATGTTTGTTTGGAGATGCTTTTTATATTTAGTTGCAGTACAAACTGTGAATGTCGCAGTATATCTGCCTGTAGGCCCAGTTCTAGTTGAGTCTTTGAAGGTCAGTGCAAAAAAGGAATATATTATAATACAAACAATAGGTCATATTTTACTTTAAATTTTGTTTACATTAAATTGTAATTTACAATTAAACAAGGCAGTATGAATAGGCTTTTTTTCATTAAGATTAGTTCATTTTTGTCCTAATTTCATTTTCACATTGGCAGTGTCTCAACACTTTATTCCAGTGTATAGTGCGACGTACACTACCGCCACTGTGACTGTCACCACTGTGACTGTCACCTCTGTAACGCTCCTGTGGTTCCCCAGGTCGACGGAGGAGGTCATCGCCCTGTTCATCTCCATCGCGTTTGTGGTAGACGCAGTGAAGGGCACGGTGAAAAGTGAGTTTCCTGATGCACGTGGCGGATGTCTCCCGTCTTGGTTGCCGCAGCTCACCCCCTGCGGCTCGTTCACAGTCACTGTATTCCAGTGGGTCACCGTTGGTTTTACTGTGGCCTCATGCAGCTAATCAGAAGCAATGACATTGCTTGCTTCACGCTGTACCTGCTGCCAGAGCCGTTACCGGTCCTTAGCAAAGTGTCAGCCAATTTTTAAACTCAATTTCAGTGAATCAAGAAAACTTCAAATACTCCAAAACGTCTAATTTTACAGTATATTATGGTTGTTTATTTAGCATTATAAGTAAAGTAAGCACTTCTAATTAGTATGACTGTGCTTGACTGGAAAATCTTTTGTTGATTATTATCTCTCTTCTGTAGATGAATGCATACATGCTGAAGGAGCTCTTGAAACGTATTGCCTATTAAAAAAACAGGCCTGGTTTTTGAAAATTATTGTGACAGCAGATATCATTTTTCCACTTATCACTGACTTATTTTTGATTTTCCTGAAAATAAACTATAAAGGACAAAAAAAAAAAAATTCTGAGACAGCCATGACTCCCAACAACCAATTAATGAACCAGTCTAATAAAAGCAGCCCTTATCAGAAGCCATGGCAGGTCAGACCCATGAAAGGTGGCTAGGAGTAAGAAACAGAGCCCTGCCAACGGTCCACTGATGCAGAGAAAAAAAACAAAAAAACAAATTAGTTCCCCACATTACTAATCCAGATTTGGAAAACCCAGCACCGAGCCACACCATGCTACACCCCGCCCCCCCTTACAGCACCTCATCTTAATATATCATAAATATTTTTAAACAATTTAGTTTCCAAAAAATCAGGTGACGGTGGCAGAATGTAATTTATTTTGAATGGAACATTGGCCTGTTTTTTTTTTTTTTTTGAGATTGCAGTGGATCAATTTCAGAAACCATTTTTTTTTTTTTAAATATGCTCCGAGCTCATATGCTATTACCATAGCATTAACTCTGTGACATTTTGTTGACACTTTTTAATCCAAAATATTTTCCAGTAACTTGAATATACACATTTACAGCCATGCATCCGATCCCCTGTGAAACTTTGCCTGCCGCGTAACTTTCTCCTGAGGAGGTCGCGTCACACACACTGTTCATTTAAAGTGATGATAGAAATGAATTCTACTTGTGCGGGACTCTTATAAGGCGAAGTTGTCTCCTCCCTCTGATTTATAACAGTTGGAGCATCGCTCTGCAGAGTTTCAACATCCCAGCCTTCAACATGATGCTCATAAAAGGAAGAGACACATGTTATGAGTGGTGGGTTGTTTATACTGTAGCTCTGATGTAGGTGTCACAACAAATCATACAGCGCATGGTGTTTCCACTCGTTCGACCTCTAAGCCAGGCGATGGTTCGCTGATATTTATTACTGTAGCTGAGACCGCTGGAATCATGTGTGCGGGCCAAATGTCCGAAATCAAGCTTTTTTTAAAAGTATTTTAGAGTTGATCCAGAAGATCAGGTTTTAGTGCAGAGCCCCAGCTCAGCAGGTTTATCTCATTTTTATTAGTGCTCTCCCTCCTCCAGCTCTCCCTGCAGAGTTTACAATCCTTGTTGCCAACGTTTTAACTAAATTTAGCATTTATTTTTTTCCCCCTTTTTCTCTGTTTTGACCGCAGCAGGAACGACGCAGACAGTTTTTTAAGGCTGGTTTGTTTTGGGATTTCTGGGTTAACCAAGTAAACAGGGCCATAATCACAGCCCCGACCATCGTTCAGGATGTTTTCCCCCGTATTTACTCTGCTGTTCGATACAGAACTCTTTCTGACCAAACAAGACTAAGAGACAGCATCCACGCTAGAGGGTCTGTGAGGCTGTATTTAGACACATTAATGCTTAAAACTTAAAGCATGCTCACAAGCTAGTGTGCTGTTTTTTGGCTGGTATAATGTTTATCATGTTCACGGTCTTAGTTTGGCATTTTATCAAGCTAACGTTTGCTACTTACCACTAAACACTGAAGAGGCACATGTAGGTTTGCAGATATTAGGTATTTAGAAAAGTTCAAGGATCATTTATGTTGCTACAAATCATGCCAAAGGTGAACATAAATAAAAAAACTTCATGACATTCTAAAATTCTACAATTCTACAATTCATTTGGCAGCAGTTTTTATCCAAAGCCACAAAAGTCTGAGAGCTAAAATAATACAAACAATTGTCTAGTCAGGAGAGAATGAATTGAGTATGGGCCCTGAAGCAAAGTTCAAGTTCTGATAGAATGTAGGTGCCTACAGGCAGTGTAGGAGGCAGTGCTTAGATTCTAAAACTGTATAGGATAAATAAAGATCCTTTTTTTAAGTCTATTGAGTACAGAGGTGTTCAGTAAAGAGCTGGATCTTTAGGAACCTGAGAACAGAGTTTGGTAACTCGTTCTACCACCGGCGGAACCACAATGAGAGAAGAGTCTGGCTAGTGACCAAGGGCCCTGTTGTGGTTATTGCATCAGGCGTCTCTGATTGGCAGAGCGTAGTTGAGGCCTGAATGAGGAAGTTCAGGTAGGCAGGAACGGTTTTGGCTGCAGTTTTGTAGGGGAGCGTCGGGGTTTTGAATTTGGCACGGGGCAGCGACTGGAGGCCAGTGGAGCTCCAGTCTCATCCAATAGCTGAGAGAGTTTCAGTTCAGACCAAAGTAGTGGAACAACTGACCTAAAAACTGAAATTGCCATCACCAGAGCCAGAGTCAAGCATTTAGCACGGACAACATGGAAGTAGTTTTCACATGTGGGGCCGTTAGTCTTTGTTGGTTTCACTCCTCTTACAGCCGTTTCCCTGCTAAACTGAAAGCTGTGGATGTAATCCAGTCTTCCACAGATACTACCACTCCCCGACGCTGGCTAACAGAAGCATAGCGGACTTCCCCCAGGGTGGAGACCTGTTGGGAGGAAACATGAGTGAAGCGGCAGCAGGCTCGGCGCTCAACATCCTCCCCGAATCTCTCATCCAGTGCACCCGAGAGAGGCCCGTCCTCTGCCTCCTGCTGATGCTGGGGACGTTATGGATGGGCTACACCCTCTACCAGTTCAAGAGGAGGTATGTGCCCTACCGCAGTGCTGCAGCGCTGCAGCGTAAGATGAATCACTGGAGAAGTTTTTAAAACTCGTGTTTGGACGGGAGCGCCGCCGGGCCGGGGACGGACGCTGCCGAGAGGGGCCTCCACTCTGGAGGTCGTCGGGGCCGACAGAGCACACAGGAACTTTCCAGATGGGCTCTCACAAATGCTCCGAGTCCGTGATTGAATAAGCATTAATATTCTACTTCTGATTGCTCCCGGTAATCAAATCAACCTCAAAGCCGGGTTCAATTGTGTAAGCAAAAGGCAGACCGAGGTACTTAAACAGTGTCAGGATTGCAGCCATTGTCCTTGTCTTGTCCACAGTAATTGTATTCCTCTATTATTTGTCTCTCCCTGTTCACTCCCTCTTCCCCTCTCTCTCTCTCTCCTCCTCTCTCTCTCTCTCTCCCTCTCTCTCTCTCTCTCTCTCCCTCTCCCTCTCTCTCTCTCTCTCTCTCTCTCTGTCTCTCTCTCTCTCAGTCCGTTCCTGCATGCCAAAGTGAGGGAGGTGCTGTCGGACTGCGCCCTGCCGATCTCGGTTCTCATGTTCTCCTTCATCGGCTCCTACCTGTTCAGTGACATTGAGCGTTAGTATTGTTTTGTTGTTATCATCTGTTTAATGTCCTTTGTCCTTGGAACTGAAAATATGTGTCGACTCTGCCACAGCTCTGTCTTTTTTCTCCGTTTTTTTGGAGACTAAATTTACATTTTAAAGTCTTAACCCAGCCCCAGATGCTCACGCATTCAATTAGAGGTCAAGAGTGTTATTTAGCATGAAGTTTTTCTTGTTTCATTTGTTATTATCATTGATGCTTGTATTTATAAAAAGAAAATTAGATCACTGCTTGTCTTGTTAGTACAGATTATCAAGGAAGTAGTGAGTAGGAGTGACTCTAGTTACAATAGATTGTGAATCCTGAGTAAAATTGCATCTCTTATCCCAGCAGATGTTTTTTTAATAACTTCTTGTCTACACCCAGATTGTTAAATGAGTATTTATATTAATTGTCCGTCGCTCTCAGAGCTCTGTGATTTAGCTGTGAACCACTGCTGTGCACGGCAAAGTGCAGACAGCATTAATGACGCCTCCAAGCCGGGTAAGACTTAAACGTTCTGCTTCTGGTTGTGTGTATTTTAACTATGTGCGCTGAAGCCGTGAACGCCTGAACCAGCTCTGGCTCCGATGGATATGAGCAGATGTAAAGAGTCATGTCCTCTCTGACCTTTAACCTGTTCTGTTTAATGGTTGTTTCCCTGTTGGAGACAAAGACGAGGGTCCAGGCTGAAACTCTGGACCCTCCAGAAGACACTAATGCGGGTCTGGGCAGGTGCCCCCTCTGGGGGGTAAAACACAAAAAGGATTTGGGGGGGGGTACGATATGAATCTGCAGGCTGTCATGGACCAAACATTTTCTGTGTTCTTATCATGTGATGATAAAGTTGATATAAAATGTAGCAAAAACAAAAAACTATCATTTGTATCTTCATTGAACAGTCGGCGCTAAAGAGTGTGTTTCAGTTTTTCATGCTAAATAAAATTAGGACCTCTTTACCTCTGAGACAGGCCCTTAAACTGTGACCCCCCCTGCCCCCAAATTCACCACTTTTACTGACTTTTCATGTCCCCTAATCAAGGCAGACGCCAAAACACGTTGGATATGTTCAGGGTTTTTTTTTCTATCCACTATTGTTTAGCATCATTTTGAGCCTCCATTCATTGTTGCCAAGGCAGCGGCTGTTCTCCAGGGGTCGACACAGATACGCAGAGTGACGGGCGCCAAACCCTCGAGTGGATCTGAGTTTAAGCGACTGGCCAATTCTCTTGTTCCCTCACCTCCCTGAGACAATGGGTCATAAGATAATAGACCCATTATTGTATTGTTGCTTCCTGCTAAATTTAACCGACTGAGTTCAATTCGGCAGCATTCGGAGGGGATACAGTCCCGCGTGAGGTGTCGAACGAGGCGTTTGAAAGCAATCCAGCCGCTCTTAAGCATGACAGCGTTCGCTGGTTTCAAAACATGACTCATCACAGCACTTTGAGAGACGTGAAGATGGAAATCTGATGAGTTTTGGAAGGTAGTGGGAGGGAATTTTAGAAAGCTAATTCTTTTTTTCTTTTATTCCTTCCAGTTCCAGTCTTTAAAGTCCACGACCGGCCCATCTTCAACGTGGCCCCCTTCGAGCGGCTGTCGGCCATGAACGTCGTCAGCGCCATGGGCCTGGGCTTCCTCCTGGCCCTTCTCATCTTCATCGACCAGAACATCGTGGTCTCGCTGACCAACGCGCCGGAGAACAGGTACAGCTCCGTCACGACACACAAAGCACCCGCTTCTTCATCCGTTCCCTCTCAGTTCTAAATCCCTTTATAGACAATTTACAAAATTGTGTACGCAGAAGATTGGATAATGAATACTGAGGATGATTGGTCCTATTTTTTCCTTTGTGACCTCTTTTAAAAGCCGCCAGGGACCTTAAGGGGTCCACTGACCCTACTTTAGGATCCGCCGTAAGCGGATATTTGCCGGTCTATTAGGGAGCGCCGATGAACTGAGCTGGAAACTTGACATCTGAGTCAAGTTGTTCCAATGGGGGGTTTCCGACGAAGCCTCAGAGCCAAACCACAACATTGAGCTTTACCCCCGTTCTTCCGATTTTTTTGCACCGGACGGACTCAGAGCTCATCCCTGCTGCCTCCATGTACTATCAACCAGTCCTGCAGAAAAAAAAATCCATAATGATGGGATTTCAACCCTGATCTTTGCACAGTTGTCGGGCAGAAATTAGTTGGATCTAAATGTCCTGCCCAGATGAGGAGGAATTCAGCTGTGGGGAAAACAGCGGCTGCAAGGGCATAAAAAAGTGAAGATTGATCTGCTCGACACTATATTTATATTGCTTTATAGATTCTACTATTATGATCTTATTTACTCCACATAAAAAATCAAAATAAACTAAAATGGATTCAGAGAATTTCGGTTATAAGTGTTTCAAAACCAATAAAAAGGTTGTTAGACACAGTTTTCTGTATTCATCCTTAATGTGTAACTAACAATAGCACAGACGCTGGAAAAGCTTGGCTTTCTATTTCTGTTCCTACTTATCTCTCTTGATTCTTTTATCTAGCGACTTCATTTATGTGCTTGACATCTTGTTTTCCTTTTTCTTCCTTAGTCTGGAAATAAAATATTTATTGAAGTTCTTCTACCTGCCCAGGTCCTTTCTTACACGTCTCACATTGCATTCTCTTTCTTCTTTGTTCTCTACACTTTATTTATTTATTTATTTGAAATATCTATCATCATTATGCAAGTAGATATGACCCTAAAAATTACTTGTGCAAAAGTGAATGGGCCTAAAAAAGCTGCTTTTTAATGCATTTAAGTTCTTATCCAGCTGGATTTGCAGAATTCATTGACGTCAGTTTCATGTTCAAGGGCCTGTCAGCAGGATGTATGGATAGTGATCAGTGTGTCCGTGTTTCTTTACCAAAACTCGGCTACCGTCACACGACCTAATCACAGTTTTAGTGTGAACAACCCCCCCCGAAACAAAAAAAAATTCAAAACAAACAATTCTTACCTACACACACTCTGCAACTCCTCCAGAGCCAGATGGAGAAGCAGGGACGACGCACGGCAGCGATCCCTCACTGACACGCTCAGAGAGAGGTTCCGGAAAAGGTCGGCGCCGTCCTCACACCGTGAGGTTAAACGTGATGTCACGCTCGGCCTGCGGTGTCACCATTACTGACATATTGATTTTACGCTTTTTTTTCTCTCTCCTTATGAAAACGGGAGGGGACGCACGACAGTACATGAGTTCTCTTGTGTGTCGAATGAGGGGAATTATTATTGGAACATGTGAGCGAGTGCGTTCAGGTTTGTGTTGAAGGGCACCGCCGACCTCAGGAGAGGGATGGCCTTTGTCGGCGCACTTATAAATATTACTGTAAATCTCTCTAGTGTGTGTGTGTGTGCGCGCGTGTGTTTTCACGCGTCTTCTTTGTGTGGTCGTCGGTGAGCCGCTGCGGTGCAGTGCTGACGCCGCTGAACGTTGAGCTCGTGTAACGGGTTGCGTTGCTCCCCAGGCTGCTGAAGGGCACGGCGTACCACTGGGACCTGATGCTCTCCGGGCTCATCAACATCCTGATGTCGGTGCTGGGGTTGCCCTGGATGCACGCCGCCTTCCCGCACTCCACCCTCCACGTGCGCCAGCTGGCTTTCGTGGAGCAGCGCGTGGAGGGGGGGCACCTCTACGAGACGTGAGTCCCCCTCGCCGCCCGCGCTAATCAGACACTCAATTAAAGGTCACTCTCCGGGAGCATGCGGCGACTGTAATTTTTGTGTCGCGGGCTACTGTATCCTGCTCTGCTCTGATTGCATGATTACTATGTAACCAGACGTTTTCTCTGCGGGTGGACGAGGTGAAGGAGTTTTTAAGAGATTAGAGGATTAAGTTCATCGCTCTGGCCGCATAGATTCGTGCAGAATTCTATTTAGCATATATTCAGGATTCCGTAAGTAGTGAAGTGTGATAAATGAGGCGCAGGAGACAATCTTTTTGAAGAACAGGAGATCTTATTAGAGACGATGGTTGTTGAAAAATCTGAAATTAAAAAGCATAAATAGCAATAATAAGTAAATAAGGAATAAGTCTACATAGCTGGGTCTGGAGATCCACGCTATCTAAAGATCTGAGGTTTAAAAATTTATTAGCCACAACCTAAAGAGATTGCACAAGGCCTGAAGAGTTAAATCTATTCAAGAAAAAGAAAATAGAGGTTAGAGTAAGAATAGTCAGAAATATCAACATTTTTGTCAGACCTCCTCTTCCTTTTTTTTGAGTTGTTTCCCACGAATTGTCTTGCGACCTCTCAGATTTATCCTTTGACCCCTCTGTGGGTCTTAACCCCTACGCTGGAAACCACTTATTTAATGGAGGCCTTCGCTTTCACCAGCTTCTCCGGACAGAAGTTTCAGTTACACATTTTTGCAACACAGAAAGAACCTAATCCTACATTTATCACCAGAACCCAGTGATTGGGAAGTGCAGATGACACTGTCCAAGACACACACACACACACAAACAGACACACACACACACACAGTGCTGTGCTGTGCTGACTAACGGGCCTTAAATTAGACCATGATTAATCATAGAAAATCTATATAAGTATTATGTACAAATAACACAGGGTTGCCTGCTCCCTCTGTATTTGATACATTTAAACATAAGGTCTGTTGATAAAATGACCCACAAACTTAGACCTGCAAAAAAAAAGTCAGGTTATAACCCAGGTTTGTTTACGACAGTCAAGGTCACAGTTTTTCAAATGGGAAATGTGCTGGAACGCTGATAAGAAAATCCCAGAGAAAAAACTGTCGATCGTACGCGGTGTGCCTTCCAGAAGGCATTCACTTGTGTGTGTGTCTGTGTGTTTTTCTGTTGCGTGTGTGTGTGTTTTTTCGTCCACCCACGTGTGCCTCCCCCAGCATCGTCCAGGTGAAGGAGACCCGGCTGACGTCTCTGGCTGCCAACATCTTCATCGGCGTGTCGGTGCTGCTGCTGCCCGTCCCGCTGCAGTGGATCCCCAAGCCCGTCCTGTACGGCCTCTTCCTCTACATCGCCCTCACCTCCATCGACGGCAACCAGATGTGCGACCGCATGGCCCTCCTCCTCAAGGAGCAGGTGAGGATGTGTGTGTGGATGACTGAATAAATACAGGTGCGTGTGTGCGAGACCATATGTTGCTTGCGAGGCTCCGCAGATCAAACGTTTGACTGGCTGCCCAGTTTCTGGAGGACCAGATTTGAGTTAGATAATATTTGCAAATATATTTTTTTGTGTGTTTGTTTTAATCTGCTTAGAATACCGGGTGGGTGGGGGTTTGATGAATTAAGACAGATCAGTTAGCAAATAAGCATTATTACTCCAGTGTGGGGTATCAGCCACAGAAGGATGCTTCTTACACTCCTTTTTATTCCTCATCTGCTGAAGCCTTAACATGATCAGTCAGATTAAAAGGTAACATCACATATTTGGAAGCTGCTTGGAAACTATTTTAATTTCCTTCCTTTCTCTGCTTCTCTTCTGCTCCGTGTCCGATTTAACCTTCCTACTGTCTCAGTAGAGCAGGACTTGCCGTCTTCCCCTTAACTGTACCTGGTAGCCTCACACACCACTGCCTCCTAATGGCAATGAGATGTAATAACACAAAGGTAACAGTCGAATAAAGTCTTCAACAGATGTCAGAACAGGAAGTCCTTGTCTATCTGGCTTTTTTTTTTTTTTTTAACCATTTTACCAACCGTATTCAACACGTAAAATCTCTGCCTCGTTACATTTCACCTGCAGCTGTGCAAGAAGTTTATTAGGTTCGAGATTTGTTGAGTCTTGTTTTTTGTATTTTCCCGATTGTCATGTTTCCTCAACGGTTGCAGGCGGATACCGAGACTGTGAAATGGGTTTTGTCGGCGGATTTAACCGAGAGATAACCTGCTGTTTTTAAAAAGGTTCTTACCTGACAGCAGATCGGCGAGGGAGGGGGTGTGGGGGGATGGGATTTGTTTGTCTGCTGCAGCCTCACTAAGACTGGAAAAGACAGAAATTTTATATAATAATCTCACTGTGGGCAGTTTTAAAATAATACCTGTGACCTCTCTCCTCTACTTTACCTCACACACACACACACGGGAGGCCCCTCGTGCTATAAATACGCCTATTATATTTTAAAGACACTTATTATACTTTTAAGAAAGCGTCCGCTGAAAGCCGAACGTTATTTATGATCTAAAAACCCGGAGTGCACTTCTTAGAGGCGCGTGGGCCGTCCACTTCCCTGAGTCATTCCTCTAAGACCCGAGGACAGAGAGGAAAAGAACCCTGGGGGGCGTTTGGGGGGGGGGGTGGTGGTGGGGGATTGAATTTTAATCTGTCCTGATCCTCTCACCTCCTGCAGACGTCTTACCCACCCACCCACTACATCCGCAAAGTGCCCCAGAGGAAGATCCACTACTTCACATTCCTGCAGATGATGCAGCTGCTGGTGCTGTGCACGTTCGGCATGTACCCGATCCCTTACATGAAGATGATCTTCCCCCTGCTCATGATCCTGCTAATCCCAATCAGGTACCGCCACGGCCGTTTTGTCCCTGTAAATGATCTTTCCTGGGCCCTTTGAGCCGAGTCGACACCCGTCCGGCCTGAATCAGCCTGCGGATGAAAACAGTTTTTTTCAGTCACATGCACCTCTCCCGAAATCGCATCTTTCGAGGGGATTAAGGAGAAAATTCCAGTTCTCATAATTACATTTTTTTTTTTGAATTCTGTAACAAGGTTAAATGTGTCCCAGCTGGAATCATCCGACAGTTCAGTCGAGATACAAAGTTCTGTTCCGCGTTGCGTCTGCTCGGCCTCACTAAGAATAACGTGTGGAAAAACACAGCGGCTGCAGCATCGACAGCAGCTGTGCGCAGTGCATTATATATGATATTCATAAATTCACAGAATAATTCACGACAGCCTCCTTGACTTTCTTTGTGAGCACCAAACTAGTGGAATTTCCTCAATAAATAATGTGGCTTTACATTGGAAAAAACTGGTAAACTTTAAGGAAAATGAGAAAACTTTATGTAGGTAGCACTTTTGCAGCTTAAACAATAGGATTTTCCTTTTTTTTTCATGATGAATTGGTTTGATTTCTATATGTTTATGAAGCACATTTGCGACCTTATCTTAACCAAACGTTGATTATTTTTTATCAAAGTTTGCTTTTCAGAGTTTCATACCCAAGTAACCGAACCACGAGAGGTGATTCTCTTATTATAACCACTCCGCTCCTCCACTTTCTGTACGATATACTTCATCCACGCCACAGCCTACGTCCTCTAAAATGATCACACAGTTGAATCAACGCCTCTTAACCAGTTTCAACAAAAACTGGACAATAAAACCTCCATTGTGGTGGAATTTATTGCAGGGCTGTTGTAATAACCTGTTGTAGGGAGGTGTACCTAATAAACTTAAAACTGAGCACTTATGCGGTGCCCACTCACATTCTTCTCCATCAGCTACCACTGTATTATTGATTTTACTGCTACTCCAGAGAAGGAAATGATAAATCTTGTATGATAAAATCTAACATTTTGATGGTTCTGTGTTTTTTGTGGGTTTTTTTTTTCTTCTGTTTTTTTATCTCATTTCTCCCCTGACAAGTAACAACTGACACACAAACTCTATCTGCTCTGCTTTCAGGAACAATGTGCTCCCTCATATCATTGAGGCCAAATACTTGGACATAATGGACGCCCAACACATGTAGCGACGGACGGAGACGAGCTCTGGAACCGGCAAAGAGACACCTGGAAATTATAATAAATTTAAAAAAAAAAAAAAAAGGAATGAGAATTTAAAAAAAGATCAACAACAACATATTTTTCAATGCAAAACTGTCATGGAAGCAAAAAGGAGAAATACTGACTGTTTCGATTTTTTTTTTTTTATCTGATAAGAAACGTTCTTACAGGTGAAGCACTGGAAACGCAGGAAGTGGCGCGTGGAGACGAGAGAGGCGAGAGAGGCGGCGCGAGAAATATTTTCCGAAATGAATTGGACAGACAGCATCTCTCTGTGGGGAGGGAGGGGTGGGGGTGAGGGGGGAGAAGTTCTGCAGGATTAAAAAACAAAACAAAAACAAATAAAAAAAACTAACAACAACCCGGGACTGTCCAGAACTCCCCGTTCCACCTCTGTTCAACCCCGTCAGATCGTAACGGTGCCATATACCTCCATGTTCTCCTCTCGCCCCCTTTACTTCGTATGACAATACTTTACGATACCCTCGCTGCAGTGTGTGTGCGTGCGTGCGTGTGTGCGTGTGCATGCATGTGTGCATGCACGCGCGTGTGTGTGTGTGTGTGTGTTTCAATCCGTGGGGGAGTGTTTACAGTACTTACTGATACTGTGTAAGTAATCAAAACAAAACAACAAACAAAACTCCGCCATTGTACATTGTATAGTACTTGGAGAGGTGTAACGGCACAATGACCAACGTCTCCTTTTTAGACACTTTGTCCTCACACTGTGTTTTTACACTGTCCCGTGAGCGGACTTTCTTTTTCTTTTCATACTTACACCGTGTTGATAAGTGCTTGAAATACTTTTTCCATTTGTGAACTAGCCGGTGAGGACGCTGCATTTAGGTCGCTGTAAAGTAAATCTTTACCTTTTGTATTTCTGTCATTGTGCGATGTCGAAAACCTTTACATTCCTGCACCTTTTGTCTGTGACCCCCCCCCCCTTTTTTCTATGGACACTTGTGCCCGGACATACTTAAGTTTCTAAGTCATTCCAGCAAATGTCAATTGTTCATTAAGGAGGGAAAAAGGTGTGTGTGTGTGTGTGTGTGTGTGTGTGTGTGTGTGTCTGAGTGTGTATGGGTGATTGTGTCATGGGCACATTCCTAATCTGTCTTTCATCCAGCTTCCTGCCAACTCTTTAAAAAACAAAAAAAAAACAAAGTAATTTTTAAGGTGGAATTTAAGTGCTCAAGCCACCAGAAAACACATTCCAGAGATCTATATCAAATGTAATTATTTAGAACAACAGCACAAACCAAAACGTATAGTTCAAATCTTTATCAAATTATGAATATATTGAAAAAAAAATACTATGAAAATATACAGAAAAATAAATATTTTAGGTTAAATTTGAAATAGAATATTTATTTATCATAATGACAGTTTATCTTTTAAGGACACAAATAATAAATTTGTACCCCCCAAACTGGAAAGTAACTGTTTGCTCCTTTACATTCCAGCGTTAGCTTGTGTTTTGAGTGTCATGTCTTACATCCGACTTTGCCGCAGTGTTTACATATCAAAGCCCCCTTCCAGCTCCATGTCGGAAAAAAAAAATCTACACAGTTCTGGTGCATTGCTCGTATAAAGGAGAGTCGGGTAAGGTTAGAAAATAAAATTTAAAAATATATATATGCTGTGGGCTTTGGATTCAACAAAATGCATCCCTTTTTTTTAAATTATTTTTATTTTCGTGAAACGAGTGTTCAGAGATGAGTTTTAGAATAATCCGGTCTTGTTTTTCTATTTAGATGTTATGATTAGATCAATGCTTGCAAACGTTGTCATGTAATAATCCAGACGTCTGGAAAGGTTATCTTGTTATCTACAGTACAAAAAGAAAAAAAAAAAAACAACAAAACAAAAAAAATTTTCTTAAGCACTGGTTTGCTTAAAGCATGTCTTATCTGGGTTTCTTTCTTTTTTCTTTTTCTTTTTTTTTGATACAGTGTGATGCCAATGGACCCGTATACTACACAAGAAAAAAATAAAACAAAAAAAAAATACAGTAGCAAGTCGAAAACCGTAACTTCTCAATAAACTGAATGCAATGCTCAATATTCAGCAATACTGTGTATAAAACAGAACTTCACTGGCGAGATATGGAGTTGTTTTTGTTTTTCTTCCCCAGTGAAGTAAACAACAGGCCAGCTGTGGTTTTTTTAGACAGCAACTTTTCAGTCCATCCTCACGGTACAAATAAAAGAATAAATAAAATAATAAAACTTGCTCTGTGCTCATTCAATTATTGCACACGAGGAATAAAAAAGGAAAAAATAAAAACCCCAAACAAACAAAAAACGGTTTGCCTGTCATCCAGGCACTCACTGTGCCCGTTCTGTTTTTTCTTTTTTTGGTTTATTACTGTTTGGTTGTTTTCCCCAGTATCCAAAATGGCAGCTCCCTCATGCAGTTCTGTTCAACTTTGTCTTTACAGCTATACAGAGAGAGAGAGAGAGAGAGAGAGAGAGAGAGATGTCCAATTTAAGCAGATGTCTCATGTCGAGATAGCGAGGCATGAAAGGGGAAGGCGCCGGAGCATTTGCATAATCCTTGGACTAAGCCTTAAGACAGCACTGGTGAGAGGAGAGAGACGGACAGAGAGAGAGAGATCACGAGTTATGGAGTAAATTGTACAGTTTGCAATGCAAAGTTTAGTTTTTATCGACGATCCATTATAATCCACGGCGAGGTATTAGTTTCTGACTCTTGGGGCCGAGTGCAGAGATTAAAACCATCCTCTGTGCGTGACGGTACTGTTGCTCCTCGGTATCTTCTCTGTACCGACGATCCCTGGAAATAGCGGCAAAACTTCTCTCAGAGGACTTGACATTGGATTCAGAGTGAAAGACATACTACTCTGTTTGTGAGACCTTGACCCCCCCACCCCCAACCTGTCCCCTCCTCCTCCTCCTAATTAAATTTGTTTAAAATTGCGTACTGTGATGTTTCTGTTTCCTTTTTTTCTTTCCTCCCTTCTTCCTTCCTTCCTTTCTTTCTTTTCTTTTCCCCGATTTCATATAGCCTACTTTTTCTAATCATGAATGTAAGATGTGTGGATTTTTATATAGCATACTAATTTAGGTGTTCGAACAGAATCTGCAATTTTGTC
The DNA here is from genome assembly GCA_016859345.1 of Istiophorus platypterus. Lineage (NCBI taxonomy): Eukaryota > Metazoa > Chordata > Actinopteri > Istiophoriformes > Istiophoridae > Istiophorus > Istiophorus platypterus. The sequence continues at coordinate 3,913,108 of CM029120.1, forward strand.
AAAAAGATCAGCTATATTTGTAAAGCTGTAATATGTAAAAAAAAAAAAGAAAAAATGGTTATCAAACAAAATGTGTTGGTTTACTATAGTATATATATATACTGTACACTGAAAAAGAGAGACTATCTCAAGCTGTTTGCCAAATAAAAAAGTAGTAGTGATGTAAATAGCTGTGTTTGCTTGTGTTTGTTGTGTCTGAGACACTCTAGCCTGCAGATTTGTCATAATTTCTGACATGAATATACAGCAGGTGCAAGATTTCCCCTTGACCGACCTTTTTGTTCCATTTTGATGCATCACAAAAGGTCGAGACACTAAGCGATTAAGGTTTACGAAATGTATGCAGTGTATTTACAGCACATAAATCCGTGGAGACGCTAAACTAATGGCATTTGTAATAGGTTGGATTTGTCGTCTTGTTCTAAGTCTTTGATCACATAGTTCCTGACTGTAAATCAAACTTTTGTGGGGTTTTTTATATCGTGTTTTGTCCCCAATTCAACCTTTATAAGCAGTAATAGATGTTTTTATAAAGGTTACAACGCTATAAAGTGGTTCAAAGAAAATATGAGGACACATGACGCATTGTGCTATTAATGAAAAGCTTCTCCAATCAATATTATTACAACAAAGTTTTCTACACTTCCTCCATCATCCGTTTAACCTCCAGTCCCTGGTTCCCACAGGAAGAGTTAACGGCCATTAACATATTAATAAACATTTGTGTATTTGTATTTAAAACAAATGTCTATGGATATGAATGAGTATCATGGTTGGAGGCTGTAATTGCAGCAGCCGGGACAGTTGTCATTTGATGTTTCTCCCAAAAACTGAAATGTAAAATTACGCCTTCATTTGCTAACGAGAAATATCAAAAGGTAGTTGACATGAAACAGCACTAAGAAAACTCACTTAAGAAGAAACAATAATAATCGTTCGGCTTTTCCCCTTGAGCACAGGTTTAAAAACGTTCTGACTTTGAGCGCAATAAATCTAGTGTAACGTTGATGGTCCCCAGAGGAGGAACCGGTCGGATTTTTAATGGGCCCGTAGCTTTTCCTCTGGCGCCCCCCTGCGGATAAACCCCCCCCAGACTCTGCGTTGAAGTAGTGTGTAGCTCCACACACACAGACACACACACACACACACACTGCTAAGACTACGACCCCGTCACAAACCTGTTCCGTCCTGTTCACTTCCTCTTCTTGTTTCATAGAAACACCTGTGCGCGTGACGCACGCGCCCCACAGGTCGCGCCTCTTCCGGGTCTGTCTGCGGCGTCGCGGCCTCGCTGCGCCTGCGCAGACAGACCGCGGATCTCCAAGTCATGTGGAACCGGACGAGCGCAGGTGAGCGGGGGGGGGGGGTGAGCCGGGGGCACCTGTCTTAAGAGCCTGCGTCGGGGGGCGGGTGTCTGCGTCCCGTGGGCCGGGTCATGAGACTCCAGGGGCGGGCGTCGCTCGGCAGCGTCGCAGCCCGATTTCTCTCCGCCCGCCGGAGGCTGACGGCGGGTCCCGGCGGCCTCGACCACGCGCGTCTGCTCGGTCGCTCCGCAGCCGCGAACATGGCCGAGGAGGCGAAGAAGCTGGCCGCGTACGCCGCCGTGGACAACCACGTCCAGGTACGGCGGGACGGGCGGGACGGGCGGGACCGGCCGGACCCGGCCGGACCACTGGCCCCGCCGGGTCCCCCCGACGGGTCAATTAACACACTGATCTGTTCCCTCTAGCCTCATGCTAGGGGGCGTCAAGCTAGCACAGTTAGCTTCGTTAGAAAAGCCCCATACGGGCGAATGTGACGTTAACCTAGCTCGATAATCGTGACCGTTATCTAACCTGCACTCTTCGGGAGGGACTTAGCACCGCGCCGTGCTCCCCTGTCCCGGGATAGTCGGCTCGCTTTGTCCGGCGTTAGGGTCTAAATATCCCGACGGCGCGTTAGCCGCCAGACAGCAGCGTGTGTCGCTTCTCTTTGCTTTTCCACGTGGTTGAACGGGAGCGAGATGAGACACGAACTCGGGAGGTTCTTGATGAGGTTCTTGATGAGGTTCTTGATGAGGTTCTTGTGACTGCGTCATGTGCTCGGCTCTTGGTAGAAACGTTCACTACTTGTGGAAAATCATCCCGACTGTTTGCTGTTTTCTCGCGTAATTCCCAAAGGTGAATGACCGTCCGTTTCAGGACTGACCCTGAAGTAAACATCAGCTCATGGCAGGCGGCGGCGGCTGCTGCTGCTGCTGCTGCTGCTGCTGCTGTTGTTGTTGTTGTTGTCGTTGTTGTCGTCGTTGTTTTTCTGGTGCCCTGGGCCGTTTCAGGGAGCAGGTGTGAAGTGTGGCAGGTTGCATGACTTTAGTTTTATGTTTTCTCTCCCTTTCCTGTGTCCTCTAGAACAACCAGGTGCTGGGGGTGGGCAGCGGGTCCACCATCGTCTACGCCGTGGACAGACTAGGTGAGTAAAGCCCCGGCCACAAACCGACTCTGGTTTCTTTGTAGGCCGTAACTTGTGCACAGTAAACAGAGGCCGAGCTCACGGGGCCTTCGGTGATCTCTGACTTTTGGGTCGTTAGGTCGATTTCTTTTTGTACACAGATCAAAGGGCTGAGTTCAGGAGCTGTTGCACAACACGTGTCAGTTAAACTGACTCTATTGCTACTACAACACAAGGGAATTGCCAAAAACATCAAGCAGGAGCAGCGGCGGCAACGTTCTGGGGTTTTTTTTTTCCCACTGATGCAAAATGTAAACGCACTCATGCAGCGTGTTTGTTGTTTTCTTGCAGCGGAGAGGGTCCGTCAGGAGAAACTCAACATCGTGTGCGTGCCCACCTCCTTCCAGGTCAGTTTTCAGCTGTTCTTTACACTTCAGTCCGGCCTATAGGCCGACACAACCCATCAGCGCTTTCACCGTAACGGCTTGATCGCGCACGCCGAGTCAACCGCACGTCACGGTTGTGACTGTAAATGCAATACGTTCACAGCATCTTTTATCGTCGCCGTGCGACTGATGCATTCACTGACACGTTACATGTGAGTCGCAAGAGAAGAAATAGAAAACACAAAAAAATGGAGCCACTGTTTCCTTGGTTCTCTGTCTCAGTCCTGCCGTTTTTCCGGTTGTCCCCAACAGGCTCGCCAGCTGATTCTGCAGCACGGCCTGATTCTGTCGGACCTGGATAGACACCCAGAGGTGGGTCGAGCTCGTTACTAATGACTCTGAAAAGCCTTTGGATTCGTATGTAATTCTTCCGGAACAGTTAGTTAGTTGTGTCCTTGCTTTGTGGTCTGTTTTGTGTATTAAGTTGTTTTTCTCCGCATCCCTACATCACAGCTGCATGTGGCGATCGACGGAGCAGACGAGGTGGACGCAGACCTGACACTGATCAAAGGTGGAGGGTGAGTTCAGCTCACAGCAGACAGCAGAGCCTCAGCTGTGTATCATCGGAAATCTGTCTCACATCATTTCTCTCGGTCTCACACCTTTTTCCTCTCGGTCTCACATAATTTCACTTTCTTTCACACATTTTTTTTTTTACCCGTCTCACATCTTTTTTTTCCCATCTCACACTTTTTTCTGTCTGTCTCACAGCGGCTGCCTGACTCAGGAGAAGATCGTAGCGGGCTGCGCCAAGCATTTCGTCGTTATCGCCGACTACAGGTTTGAATTTCCAACTTCACTTTTACAAAGAAGGAACTGAGTTGTGTGGTTTATAAATGAAGAACTGTTAAATCTTTCCGTTAAAGCAGGTTGAGAAGCTGCTGTTTTCTGGCTCATAGGTTGGACTGAGACCCAAATTGCGTCTTTGTGTTTGAATGCATTAACAAAGCAGTGAAAAAGTAAATCAAGAACTTCTGTTTCGTGCTGTGTTTTGAGCTTTTCAGTATTAAGTTGTTTTTTTTTTTAAATAACAAACAACAGGATTAAAAGTTTTTTGTGTGCGATAAGCTGGTGTACAGTCTCTGTACAATGTCCCTCAGGGCGCTAGTCTCACTCAGAACTACAGGAAATAATTTGGACTTTGTCTAATTGACTCGTTGAACACCGTTACCTGAGTAAGAGATCTGTAATTTAATTTTATGGTTCTAGTGTGTGTTGCATCTTAGATTTATTTACCCCCCCCCAGGAAAGACTCCAAGGCTTTGGGCCAGCAGTGGAAAAAGGGGGTTCCCATCGAGGTGATCCCCATGGCGTATGTTCCCGTCTCCAGGATGATCGCCAAGTGCTTCGGAGGGGAGGCCAACCTGCGGATGGCTGTCAGTAAAGCGGTAAGCGGAGGATCGGCTCAATTTTAGCAGATTAATATAATCTTATAGTAATAGACTTACATGCTTCCAGACAACTGCTGCTGAAATACTTTGTTTTCCTCCCCTCTGCTCCTCCGTCAGTTTTTTTCTCATTTATAACTGTGAAATCATCTGAGCTCCGTTGTTCCAGTATTTTTGTGAGCAACGAACAAACCCAATGCAGGTTATGAAATACTTAATTTTATTTATTTTTTTTAAACAACTGGATGAAAGAAAATGCATTGAACACATTTATTAGACCTTGAGGACACACACAGTTTGTTTTGGTGAGAGGCACCGACTTTAAAAGAGAACTCCTGTTTGTTTACAGGAAAACGCCACAGGGCGTCTTGTAAGGGAGAAGCTCGCGACAACAGTGACCCAGGAAAGTTCCTGTGATAAAAACACACTCACACACACACGTGCCTCGTTAACGGTGTGTAGAGCCGAGCTTTAATGATCCGGCGGTGTCCGTCTCCTGTCCCCGTGGGTTGTGTGTTTGCTGCTCGTTTCGTCTGCCAAGTCCTGGGAATGGTTCGTGCCTTACAGAGCGGACGGGTCAATCCAGGAAGTGCTGATGGTTGAGGGACACGCTGCTATTTAATCAAGACTTTCCTCATTGTCACACTTAATTATACAGACCCTTCATAAGTTTCTTGTTTTTAAGCTCCATCAAGGCACAGAAATGTCTCTGTTCTGCTTATTAACCTATTTAAACCTTGCCAAATTCTGTTTGGTTAATAAAACACTTGTTTCTAGATTTATTGTAACCTTCCTGGTCTCAGCCTGACTCAAAGAAAGCCAAAAAACAAGGTCGTGGAATTTCGTGGCAAAAAACAGTTTTATCCACATTTAACACATTTCTGTCCTGCGAACGTCCCCAGCACCTCATCCTAGGCGTCTCCATTAGCATTTACAGGCACCTGTGAATGATTTTGGGGACTTGGCCAGGACCTGACTTGTGTCTTCCTGGTTCTCAGGGTCCCGTGGTCACCGACAACAGCAACTTCATCCTGGACTGGAAGTTCGAGCACGCTCAGAACTGGAAGGAGGTCAACACTGCGATCAAGATGATCCCAGGTGAGAGGTTCTCTCTCAGAAACCCAGAGGAAGACGTTAGGAAACGTTTGGGTTTTGTTTTAACTGTAGAGTTGACGCGCAGCAGACAGCCTTAAAAAGTGGATTTGACCACCGCTGTCCAACGAAGCGCTGAACATCCTTTTTTACGTGTCCTCGTCTTTAGGTGTGGTGGAGACGGGGCTTTTCGTCGGCATGGCCGAACGCGCCTACTTTGGGATGGAGGACGGAAGCGTGCAGGTCCGGGATACCCCAGTCAACTGAGGAGGAGTTTTCCAACACATCCAACGTCGTCCCTCTTCTTCGAATGACCTCACTCTCTCCCGCAAGTGCCATGTTGATTTTTTTTTTTTTTTTTTTTTTTTACGCCCCCCATTCTCGGGCTGGGTTTGGACCGAGCTGCACCTCCAACAGGAACCGGACGAAACTGTAGCAGGGAAATTTTCACACGTCTCACAAACCAGATTCAAATTCAGGATCACTTGATTTTTCTCATCCTGCAGTTGGTGCTTCAGATTCAGTGGGTTTTAAAGTGCCCGATAAGTAAAATCAAGGACATCTGATATACTTTTTGTATTTTTGCTCAGTTTGGCCGCCTGTTCTTACGAGGAATGATGGTTCTTCCTGGAATTAGTGGGTTTGACTGAATGTCTGCAGTGTTTTTGGTTCTCGACTAGTGTAGTGAAACGCTGCAGAATGGTGTGCCTTGATTATATTTTAAATCCTATTAAAACAGAAATGATGCTATTAAAGACACATTTGCAAAGCTCATAATTATCCATCAAGCTATTATCATCTACTTCAAACAAAAGTCCACCAGTCAAGTGAGACCTCGGGGCATCGCAAGCAGTAAAATCTGATATGCCTTTAAGTCTTTTTGTTTAACCGCAGAAGGGAGGAATAATGGGAACTTTATAGCACAACATAAAGAAGTTACAGAAATTAATGCCTCTATTTAATCTGCTGCATGAAAAAGCAAGAAGCTCAGAAAATTAATGAGATCATTGACAATTTCGGGGAAAACCCTGGGGTGCAGATATGAAGCTTCCATTATTTGGTTATGGTGTTAAGTAATACAAGTCACATTGTCTGGGCTGTAATAACATACAACATATGTTTCGCTGGAAATGGAAGCTGAGGAAGCGTGTTGCAAGAAGTGATGAAACTAAAATTCTAGGTTATCAGCTCTGTTGTCTTGTGTGTCAGCAGTGTTACAGAAGTGCTGTTATTCTCAGCATCTCCGCCTGTTGGCTGCATTCGCCGTAAAGTCTAGATGTTCCACACTAGACGTGGTCCTGGCTGAAGTGACCCTAGCACGGATGAGACGGGTACAAGATACCATGTGAAATTCTCTGATAATCTGTAAACAACTCCATCCTTTTTCACGGGATTCGTTCCCTGTTGGTGCCCTTAGCAGAGCCAGCTGGGCGGGTGGGGGTTAATTCCAGGTTTAAACGTGTTCCTCCCACTGGCCGGCCTGGTCTCCCGGTTCATAGTGCAGCGGCTCGGACGTCCTCCTCCGAGGCCGCTGAACTTCAGCAGCTTGTTGCCGTGGACAGTTTGAGAAATCGCTGCGGTTGCATCTCGGTTTCAACGGCGGTTCCCATAGTTACGCAGGGCCAGTCAGCAGCCTCACTGTTTAACAAAAAAAACAAACTCTGTGCGTGTACTTCTATGCATGCACCTCCTTCACTGTGCTTGTTTTTTTTTTCTGTGCCTCTAAGTCACTTGCATGACTCAACTCAACATGACTCAACAAGACGCCTGACTACAGGAAGTTCAAGTGTCGAAATAAACACAACCCTTAGATCTGAATGAAAGTTTTAAGGTGATGATGATTGACAGTTATAAAAGCTATGTAGCTCAAACATGAACCGATTCAACCACCAGTATATATTATGTGCCGTGGCAGTTTCCTCTGTGTTTCAGATGTAGTGAAATGCATCGGTTATGTAGCCGGTCATATTCGCGACATCAACAACAGCGTCGCTGCTAAAGTTCTCTAGAGCTGAACCGTTCAGAAAAGCAGATCAATATATAAATGTTTCCCAAAAAAAATAGCAAAACGAAGGATGGCGATTATCTGAAGCATGGTTTTATTTTTGTTAAGCTCTCTCTTCGTGTCTGGTCAGGTTTTATTTCATCATATTATGATAATAAAAATAAAAACTGTATAGTATAGGAGATGGAGATACTTAAATCTTTATGCTCAGCAGCATCCGTCTTTCTTAAAAATTCCGCTGCCAATCATTGAAATCGGTGATAGTTTTGTTTTCTTTTTCTCCCAGCCAAATGATCGATACCTTCTCATTTCTGCTTTTGGCTCACAATGCCTTTCTCTGGGTTTTTTTGGTTTAGCTTTTTTTTTTTTCTTTGGTATGTTCGTGGTTTAAAAAAAAAAAAAAAAAATTATGTGCAGCTCCGGGCGAACATCAAGGCCGGGAAATTCTGCAAAGCAAACGCAGCCAGCTGGCACATTCGTCTACAAGCCCCGGTTGCAAGGTACGAGCAAAACTTCTCATCAGGCAAAAGAAAGTGGCTGGATTTCAGGATGTAGAAAACCCAGAGGGGCCTGTAGACAAAGTAAAGTTTAACTGAGAATCTGTGGCCCACTTTTGGTTAAAACACAGTGTTCGCCGTGTTGGATGTATTTGCACCAGCATTTCTTTTGATTCCTCTCTACCAGTTGACTGTGATAATGATTTTTGCTGTGAAGGTACTGTCTTCTGTGACAGCCAATACAGGACTGAATGACACCAGTACGCCTCCTTGTTTTATTTCTGATGATTCGTTCTCGTCATTATTATTATTATTATTATTATTATTATTATTATTATTATTATTATCTATTTTAATAACATGGGAGCAGAGTTGGTTCAGAAACGACATACTAAAGCAGAAAAACAATTAGTCATTTATCAGAAATTAACTGGCAACAAATTCGGAAAGAATTATTTGTTTTTTTAAGCCAAAAGTGTGAAAGACTTCACTGGCTCTAGCTTCGCAGCTGTGAATATTTACTAGGTTTTCTTTATCTTCTCTGATAGTAAACTGAAAATCTTTGAGTTATGGACAGTTAGTCGGACAAAACATACGGTTATATATCAACTTGGGCTCCAGAATTTGTGATATTTGTCAATTTTCCTGTAATTTACAGACCAGTCCATTAATCAGACTAATTATGAAGAAGTATTGTTAGTTGCAGCCCCTGGAAACATCAGCGGAGATGAACGAGGAGCATCATTGCGTCATCACGGGGATTCCCCACGCCTGTGTTGTTTTTATAAGTAAACAATATTCTAGTTTTCCTGTCAGAGATGATGGGAAATGACAGGAAGTGTTTGTGTTTTACAAACCAACGCTGACAGTCGAACGAGAAACTTTGACGGTGCTCTTGTCCCCTGCGGCCACCTGGGGGCGCTGGGAATCGGCCAGACTCCGGCGCGAGGTGCTCGCTGCTGCTAACACGAGCGACCTGGCTTCACGACGAAGCCCCCGCGCGGCCGAGGTCACGGTGACGTGTCACCTACGTGCAACGGTCGCCTGATGTGCAGAGTCTGGAGGAAGTGTCACGTACTTGCTGCTCATGGAAGCTTCTGGCCGAAACGCAGTTTGCACGACTTAACGTTTCGTTGTTTCTGAGACGACGTGATTTCGGTGACATCACGTCATCGCTCTTCCTGACCGTCTCACCCGAAAATTGAAAAAAAAAACAGAAAGCAAACCGACTCGTGATCAGGAAGAGGAACCGCGACCGCGGCGCGGGTCGCGGCCACGTTGTTGCTTCCCCGTCGCTTCCTGACGACCGCCCTGAGTGACACTCGGAAGGTCCAATCCGGCGCTCGTATTTACTGAGGCGGGCACAGCTCGGCCAATCGCGTCGCCGCTCGTCGCCGCCGCCGTCTCCCATTGGACGGACGTCGACGGGTCCCGCCTATCGTACGTCGATCGCGAGAGACGCCGTCGGCGATTTTCTTTCGTCACCGTCGTGTGGCAGGCGCCAGCGCGCCTGCGCGGCTTTGACTGACGGCCGCCCGGCCAATGAGGCGCACTGTTTGGGTGGGCCGACACGTTCCGAGCCCCGCCCCTTTGAGCGACGGGCGTCTGATGCAATCGCGTTCTGCTTAGTATGCGAGTGTGCGTGATTGACAGGAAAACGGCCCAATGAGGATCGGTTTCATGAACTTTTAACGATCGTCGGGGTCGTGCCGTCCAATCCCCGTGTGGAAACGAGGCGGGGCTTAGCGTTACCAAGGCGAGCGGAGTGAAGTATAAAGAGAACAACATGGAGTCCCAGCGGCTGTTTATGTTTACTTCAGCGACAGCTGTAAAAGGGCGTTAAAGCGAGACGCAGCCGGCTTTTATCTGAAGTTACGTCGCGTTTTCTTGCACTTTTAAGTTTTTTCATGTGAAGATTTACAAGGCCAGTGGCATGTAAATCTCATATTTCACTAATGTGCCAGTCTTACAAATGGAAAGGGGGCTTCACTTTGGAAACGTGAGCATTTCCCTGGTGCTCCTGCTGTTGGTGAAAGCGCTCCTCGGGTCCGGGACCTCGCAGGCTCAGGGCTCCGCCGTCGGGAGGGAGCCGCGGTCCGCCGCCCGGAGCGCAGCCTCGACCCCGGGGGAGGATGGTGCGAGAGTCATGGAGCAGGGCTTGGAGAACGTAGGCGCCCCGGTCATCGGAGCGGACGTTACGGTGGAGGACGACGACCTCGGCTCGGCCGGGGAGGCCGATGAGTCCGTCAGAGAAAGCCCCGGGACCGTCCGGCCGACCAGGTAACTCGCTTTGGCTTTTTTAAAACGTGTCAAGTGTAACGGACGGCTGGCCGCTAGACACCCATTATCGGACACGGCGAGTTTGACACGTGGGCTCTGCACCTGCAAAAGCTGTATGACCTCGCGAATGACAAATAAAGGGACATAAAAGCATTGAAAACCGAACCCCGGTGACATTAGCCGACGAAGGCGTCTTACTCATCGGCTGCCGGGCTCGCTAACGGCCGCGCCGACCGTCACCCCGCCTCTGGCACCGCCGTCACAACTTGTTGTGGACGCGGTCGCTTTGCTCCCTTCGCAGCCTTAAACATCACCTTTGTTTTTCTGATTTTAAACGCGCCTGTCCTCGGCCCATGTCCCCACACGGTCCCGACGGGTCCTCGCCGGAGAAATGTCAACCGGCCCGGCGAACTGTCAGAGCGGAGAACCAGCCCGAAGACAAGAGACGGGGCCGGGCGAAGGAGTGCGGCTCCGTGTCCGATAACGGGCGCAGGGCTCTGCTCAAAGTTTGGATGGAAACGGCGTGAAACGGGCGGACGCCGGGAGGAAGAGCCGGCTAACCAGAGCTAGCCCGTTTTAATTTTGAGCTTTTGTGTGTGGTTGCTTCACGTACAAGCCGTGCTACGTTGATAAAAGCCGTCCTTTTCTACACATTTCGTTGTGTCGTCGCGTTGTTTTCCGAGTTTGCTCGGTTGAACTGACGCACGTCACGATCCCTGGTGTCTGTCTCGACTCTCTGCGTAAACACGGGTAACAGGTTGTAACCCGGTTTAAGCTCGTTCCGAAAACTCGAGTCTCAAGTGAACACATTTCCGTTTAAGGCCGGTGTGAAGCGATGGGTCGGGATATGCGCGTTGTCCCCGGGAGCTCTCTCCCGTTCAGTTGTCATATTATGGAGTCGAACCGCTGCTTTCCATTTGTTATCACAGGAAAAATCACAGTTCAGGAGCCGAAGATTCCTAATCTGTCGACAACAGAGATATCACCCCCTTATTAGACATAGATCACCCCCCACACACACACACACACCTGTCAGCACATCGGCTCCTCAACAGCTGAGACAAGTAAAGTTAAAACACAGCAGGAGTCCGCTTATGTAATTGACCACGGTTTATTGGGAATTGATCAGAGGGAGCAAGTGGGGGTCATTTAAAGTTGGATGAGGATTTAGGTGCCGTGTGTTGTGATGCTGCCTGAGCGTTGGGATCTGTCGTGATTTAACACAAGAGAAGAAAAGTAGGCTTTTGTTTTGTTTTAGGGTTTTTTTTTACCCACTTAAGCTAAACCACGTTGTACCAATGAAGGAATTTCTCCTCATACGCGAACTGAAAGCAGATGCTACCAATGAAGAGCCAAAACTTTCTCTGCGCTCTGCCGCGCCTCACCGAGTTGACACTTTCGGATAGATAGATATATATCATCAGCGCAAAGGGGTGTCGGTGTGCCGAGAAAATCCCGGGACCCTGCCGGTCCAAAGTTTCCTGCTTTCCGCAGGTGACGGGTTCACTGGACCCTGTCAGACCCGCCGCCGCCGCCGCCGCCCGGAGTGAGATGCGGTTCTTGGCGCAGTGGGTAGGGCGCTGATTTTTGTCTTCCTTGGCAAATAGTAGGTTTGACCCCACCTTTTTAGATGTTGGCGCAGTGTGTTCTTCATGATCTCCCTTCAATGTTATTGTATTATTAATATTTATACGATATATTTTTTTTTTAACCAAGCACATTACATCTACTTTTGACTGCTTCTTATCATTCTTATTTCAGTGCCTTTCCATGTTGAAGCATATCAGATCCCCTCACTAAATTATTCTCTGTGTAGTCTTCTAAACGTGCTGTGTGCTTTTTTCCCCTTCTTTTCTTTTTTTTAAGGCCAAGTCGGATCAAAGTGAGTCGTGAAATTGAAAACATTGTGGGAGTCAAAGCTTTTGAAGGTTTTCGGTGCAGTCTCTTACCATAACACTACAACTTCATGCTACTGTACCTACCAGGTGGTAAAAAATGCAACATGTTTCCCAGTTGCAATGACCTTTTTCATACTTATGCTCACTCTAAAGCTTTCTGACAGCCCCCTGAGCATCATATATTATTATTTTTTTATTATTATTATTCGGGATGTCATACAAACCCAGTTTTTTCACAGCAGGGCGCTACTGAGCAAACTGTGCAGTCAGCTCAAGTTGAGAGGAATAGGCATGATTAGTTGCTGCACATGTTGTTTTTGCAAAAACTGTCTTATACAGAGGGGAGAAAAAAAAAGCTGTTTTCATGTGGCATTAGAGGAATAAAGATCTTGAAGTGCAGACAGTCAAGAAGTAGCTTTCAGTTTACACCCAAGGACACAAACTTATCAGGATAAAAGTGTTGGTGAAACAACTCCGGGGTCAGGGCAGCGCGTGGCGAAGGACCCGGAGGAGGACGAGGCCGCCCGCCTGTCATCCGCAGCGCGGTATTGGGTAGAAATCGAAGGTCATTAGCCGAGCGGTTTGCTCTGATTAGGAGCAGGCCATTCCCCTGCCAGGCACCTCAGCTGCTGCAGGAATAAAAAAACCCCAAAACTCCTGAGCGTTCACGCTGCCGCCGGTCACACCCTGCCACCGCTCTCGCTCTCTGTGTGCCTGCATTGCTTCCTGTTGCAGTATGTTCACCTGCGTCTGTCGCTGTCTGCTGCCATTTTCTCCATCTTTCTCACCTTGTCACATTCTATATCGCTCACTATCTCTTTTATTTTTTTTCTCTCATGATCTTTCTTCCCTTTTCACAATTTGCCTGGCAACACTTAAAGAGTTAGAGTCATATATACCAATCACCTTTTGGGTAAAATATTTAGAATACATTACTACATAGAGCATAAAAGTTCCAACAATTCTTTTCCCCATTTTTGTTTTGTTTTATTGCAGTTAAAATAGTCTAAATATAATAATGCATGACAAAATGTCATGTTTGTACTCTTCAAATCTCCCAAATAAGAACGTTGTTTTATTTTCTGATGCTCATTAAAATGCCGCCACGCACGATAGGAATTCATCCATCGACGCAATAACAAACAGCTGTACTGACATGTCAAAGTCAACAAGATAAAGAATTAACAAAGTTGCTCGTGAGGCAGATACAAGAATGAACAGGTAAATTATTAATTCAAAAGTCTGTACAACAACAACAACAAAGATGTAAAAAAAATATGATGCAGATTTAGCTGAAATAAGAATTTAATGACCTATAGGAAGGTTTTTTTCTTTTCTTTTCTTCAAGTGTCATAACACTGTAAGACCCACCATCACACCCGGTCTCTCACGTATCTGTTTTTGTTGAAGTCTCTCTCTTTGTTGCACTTGCTCTCTTTGTCTCTCGTTCTTGTATTAAGCACCTCTCTCTCTCTCTCTCTCTCTCTCTCTCTCTCTCTCTCTCTCTCTCTCTCTCTCTCTCTCTCTCTCTCTCTCTCTCTCTCTCTCTCTCTCTCTCTCTCTCTCTCTCTCTCATGCTCACACTTTCTCCTTCCCTTACGCTTTCCCCTACCTTCACACGTACACTTTGCCTTTTAATGCCCCCCCTCGGGTATATACTCTACTCGTTGCTCTGTTTCCATCCATCTGTCGAGAGGGTTGTTGTTGAACTTTTCAAAATTCACAAGAGATGAAACATGATTTAGTTTTGTTTCCCTTTAAAAATTGGCCAATTTAGACCCCCCAAAAAAAGACTTTGTAAATGTCAGAAAAAAACACATTTAGAACAAAGGGGGGGCATCATTTTGAGCAAGCTGTTGTTTTGCATGACTCCAGCAGTATGAGTGGCATAAGGCAGTATGGCAAACAAAATAAACAGTGGTTTGTCTCTGTAATAGAGGTTTTGAAACACAGAAACGACTAATGACTGTGAACTTGGACTTAACATAGGACAGACAGGGGCGGTAAAACTTGAACAGTTTTCGGGAAGTAATTGTCCCCGTACCCAGCATTAATTCATAAAAACATATCACCGCTTACTTTTTTTGACCTTACAAGAAACCGGTTCCCTAAGTTAAACATACCAGTTCTGGTGATAACAGCCTGGCTGCCGCCCTCTGGCAACACTAATCTTAACACACACCTGATATTACATATAAACATAAAGAGTTATGACCTTTCTTTTTAAATTTTCTTCCAGTTTAGATTTTGGACTGGGGCACGTATGACATGGATTCTTGAAAACATTTCATGCGGGCGGTTTTAAAACCACTCTCTGCTCAGATGTCAACATTATTTTGGTCACTGTCAGTCGCAGTTGTTTCTATTTTCCCTCCTTTTTCTTTCTTTCTTTCTTTCTTTTTTATTTCCCATTCCCTCCTCCGCGCCTCTATCCTGTAATCTATAAATATTCTAGATGTTGGCTTTGATCCGTCCTTTCAGCTTGTGACGTGAGCTGCTGTCATGTCGGCTGACGGTTGTCACCTCACTTTCACCGCTGCCGTCTATACGTCGCAAACTCCGCTCAGGAGACTCGGTATTTACATCTGTTTGTGTGTGTGTGTGTGTGTGTGTGTGTGTGTGTGTGTGTGTGTGTGTGTGTGTGTGTGTGTGTGTGTGTGTGTGTGTGTTTGTGTGTCAGTGAGTGTGAATCATGCATGTGACGGCGCTGCCAGGTTTGATGTCTCCGCCTGCAAGTGCCCCGTCGGGGGGCCTCCAGCACCTTAGGGAGCACTTGGAGGTGAGAGGAGAGAGGACAGCAGCTTTGTTTGAACCTGCTACCCCCCCCCAACCCTTTGTACCCCCACACACCCGCCCCCTCTCTCGCCCCCTCAGGGCCCTGTAGGGGCAACAGCTCTTCTGGGCCGCCGCGCTCGCCGGCTGGCTCCCACCAGCCTACTGCTTAGCAACAGCCAATCGGCCGAGCTTAGGCGACTTGTCGGCCAATTGCGTCGGAGAGACGTGCTAGTGCTCAGAATTTGAGTTGGCCGCATGGGTTTTGCTATAGTTAGGTAAAAGAGGAAGAGGAGGAGGAGGAGGAGGAGGAGGAGTTTTTTTGGGGAGGGTAGAGATCATTTCCTTGTTGTTTCTACCCCCCCCCTTTACTTTGCTTCAGCAGTCCTCCTCCTCTGTAACCAGGGAGATGTTGTGGGTTTTATTAATAGAAACTGTCCCCCAAAAATAACAGGCCGAGATGAAGTTGATCAAACTCCCTCTGGAAAGTTTCTAATTGAGCACTTAAAACCTGGTTCTTTAAACTCAGTCCACACAATGTTAATGGTTTGCATTAGAGAGGTCTGAACTCAATTTGCAAACTCAGTGTCACTTCAAAATGTGCTTATATAATCTCTTTTAACACAATTTATCCTCTTTGTCTTCTCCTTATGTAACTTTGTTTTTTTCTTTGAAATTAATCTGTTTCTTATTTTCCTCCTGGTCTAAAATTGACCAGCAGTTTCCGATGTCAGGATGTCGTGACCATCAGTGACTTTCTCGACGGTTGTTGCCTGGGTTTATGGAAGAAGTTGTGAATCATTTGGCACGTTTGCAGGTGGTTTCCTAACCATGTGTAGCGGCAGATGTAGTAGCCAGACCTTCCCGGATGCAACTTGATAAACTTGATAAATGCTGGGTTTTGAATGCGACTGTAAGAAGGTGTGAATTTTATTAGGTCAGCGGCTGCTCCGGTAAGTCGGCGGGACCCATCCTGCAGCACTGCAGTATGGGTGGGGCAGAGGCAAAAAGGTGGGACACTCTGAGAGAGGGAGATCGAAAGAGAGAAAGGAGGGGGGGGTTGAAAACAAGGAGTTAGCTGGTAGTTAGTAGGACCACGCTGTCTTGTTTTCACTCTGGATGGCTCCTCACTGCTTAGCAACAACGAATGGGATCCGCGGATCAGAGCTGCAGCCCGGCCAATCAGCCGCCGGGAGCGTGGCGCCATAGAGTTTGGATTTTACCACGTGTGAGACAACACGAGAGAGAGAGAGAGAGAGGGAGAGAGACAGGGAGAGAGACAGGGAGAGAGACAGGGAGAGAGAGAGGGAGAGAGACAGGGAGAGAGACAGGGAGAGAGAGAGGGAGAGAGAGAGGGAGAGAGGGGGGGTGTTGATGGCAACACTTTTAAATGGTGTGTGTGCGTGTGTGTGTGCGTGTGTGTGTTCTGTGCTCTCTCTTTTTTCTGTACAACCACACCTTTTGCTCTCTGCTGCAGTGACCCCTGATGGATGTGAGGTCAGTTTTGAAGCAGTCGTCGCAGGTCTGTGACTGGAGTCACAGGTGGCTTGTTTATTTAACAGGTTCAGGGGTTTTGGTTATATAAACCTTCAAGTCACATTAAGCCTTGTTTAAGTGCTGGAGTTGTGTCCTCTGTGACTATTAATGTCTCTCTCCACGTCGGCCACAAAGGTGACACCCCACAGGTGCAAATTTTTAAACTTAAACATTTAATCTATTCTTACTTTAAATGTATATTAATATTAGGCATCGTTAGGCACATGGGAGCATATTCATGTTTGGCTAAGAAAGAGACTCAGTTCCGGTTTCCTGCTGTGTTGTACTAACTGCCCCCAAGTCCTTAAGCTTTAAAATACCCCGCACCGAACTATGGGATTACCACAACTAAAAGGATTAAAGGGCCATGAAAGATTTTAAGTACTGTTTTTAGTATTAGCCCTCGAGACTTCAAGTATGTGTTATCACTGTGACCAGGTAGCGATGACAGGCATTGTTTTTCTTTTCAAACATGTCAGACTAATTCGGTCCAAGTCTGATGCAGGATGAATAATTTAACTCTAATGTTTAAAACCTTGCCCGCTTTGTGTCACTTCTGTAGCAAGTCTCAAAATGTGCACAATTTAAGGGAATGCACTTGCCCCCCCTCCCTGCTGGTGCAGCTGGTGGTGCTGGGTGCGGCCGGCCCGGAGCCGCATCCATAACTTTCTCCCCACGTGCTCCCCATGCTCTCATATTTTTGTACTGCCTCTCCGCGGCTGAGCGGCAGCTGCGCGGCAGCACAGCTCCACGCTCCCGACGTGCAGCCCGAGGTTGCTGGCTGTTGCATGGTTACAGGCAGCCCTGCCCCGCCATTGGCTCAGACTCTGCAGAGCTGGCGCCCATTGGCCGGGCGAGCGGAGAAAAACAGAGCTTCCATTGGCTGCCGCGGACCCGGCAGGCCGACGGGATTGGTGCAGCGCGGCGTCTCCGGCTCCTTGGAGACTCGGGCCTGTGTAAACATCCTGGTTGTTTCTTTCAATGGAGTGTGTTTACCGGCGGCTCGTTTTTTTTTTTTTTTGCCAGTGTGTGCAGACTGAGGCCGAGAGTCTCCGAGGAGCAGGGAGCCCCGGTGAGAGCGAGGCTAATTGGCTCCCTGCTCCGCCGTACGCTCCGTGATTGAAGAAGCGCTCGGCACTATTATGACACTTTTGACAGCATTACAGGCGAGGACGCAAACAGCCCTCGAGTCTGTTGGCAGCCTTGCCGCTCTCCCTCTTTCTCTACCTTCATTTCTTATTCCGACGTCTTCTTCAGCCTTGCCGCTGCCTGCATCTGTCACGGTCGGTGGCAGCGGCCCCGCAGGCTGCGTGTTCTCCCTTTGGTGACGAGCCGGGTGCCGGTGTCCCGGGGCTCAGACATGGAAAATAAATTGCCTCGAGTTGTAAATGACACAGTAGGGCTGTTTGTTTTCGTTTGACTTGTTTTCATTGTTCGGTTTAGTGCTGTTTTTGTAGCGACTCCCCCTTCCCCTCCCTCGGCTGCTCGTTTTCTCCATTACCATCATGATACCTAAGTTGTACAGTCAAGTGCCCCCCCCACCCAGTCCCACCCCCCAGCCCTTTCTCTGCTCCTCCTTATCCTTTATCTGGAGTACAAAGAGTCCACAAAGGCCTTTGATCTCCTTCTCAGAATGAAATTCCTCTATCTCTCGCTCGCCCTCTTCCCATCTCTGAAGTCGAACTCGATGCTCTGGGTGACTTCTCCCTCACTTCCACATTCGCCGCATGACTCCGAGGGGGGCGGGGCCGGCCGAGCGAAGGCCGCCAAAGGCTTCCACCCTCTCAGAGAGCGGCCTGCTTAGCAACAACCAATCAGCCTAATATTTTTGGCAGGGTCTGGCAGCCAATGGAGTGGGTGAGAGCGGGCGAGAGCGGGCTTTGGCGCTCTGTTTTTTCATTGGTGGCCGAGAGGAAAAACAATGTTTTCCTTAGTGCTCTCACTCCGGCACTAGTGGCCAGGCTGATAACGCTGAGAGCAGATTTGGGGAGATAATCTTGGCTTTGATGGGGCTGAAAGACACATGGCTCATTACTGTTAAGTGATCCTATTTGCATTTTTATGCGAACTTCCAGCTCGGGATGAGCCGAAACATCTCGGCAGGTCCATCCGGAGCGGCAAGTTCAACTCCCCGTGAATGTGTCCGTGACCGTGTTGAAACATAAGAGAAACCTTCCAAAAATTGATTTGCGCCCTCTGAAACGATCCATTTCTTAGTTTTCCTAAGGCTTAAACATCCTCGAACATGCTCTTTCTCCTTCATGACTGAAGAGCGTTCAATAGGTGTAATCAATAAGGGATTACAGCTAGTCAGGGGCAAATCACCTGCTCTGCCCCAATGATGGATAGCTGCGGTTGATGCTAATATTAAATACACTCAGCTAAGCTGACAGCTGCCACAGTGCACACAAATAAAGATGACGGATGATGCTGAGGCCATGTTTTCTTTATTTTCCCGTTTTCCTTTTCAGTCGGAGCTTAGAACAAGTGTGTAACACGTTCTCTTCCCTCAGCAACTGCTGGTGTAGTTGCCCTCGAGGGAGGCAGTTAAAGCCCCATATGCCCCGGCGGCCGACAGAGGGGAGCCGCTGGGGTCCCAGCTGCGGGGGCTGTTGGGCGACGGGTGCTCAGACCCAGCATGTTTGCTCAGCAGACCTGGACTCTGGTTAAATAAAGCTAAAAGCCCCGTTGACAGCATCTCCTCCAGACAGATACAAATCAATAGTCAGGTGGTGTCTCCAACCCCCCCCCCCCCCAACCACCCCAGAGCCCAGGATGTGATTGACAAGCGATGTGGCAGAAGCCCTTAAAAGTGAGGCGAAGGGTGGGGCTGGGTGTCAGGGTGTCCAGGTCAGTTAGCCTGATTTTTACCCTGGAGTTACTGGACGAAAGAGATTAGGAAATGATCACAAATCTTTCTGTGTGGGCACATGAAGGGGAATGAAACTCATTTGGGGAATTTGTACTTTGATTCTGATTTGGGGGGGTGGTCTTGAAATGTTAACATTTGGCTGCAGCCACAGAAATAATTGGGAAGAAAACCAATCACAACAATAATTTCTAAATCTTTCCTCAGAGGTAAAGCGCAGTGGTGCTGTGAGAAATCCATAGCCCATACATCATCCCAGGGAAAACACTGTCACCCCCCTGCATCTTATTATCCCTCCCATCTTATTTTTAGCTGCTCACTGTGCATCGGCCAGCCAGTGAAACATTTGGAACATGTGTTCACCTTATTTTTCCACAACAGTATTCAGTGTTAAGATATTATTTCATTTTCCTTTTGCTCTACTAATGTTTGTCGAATTGGAGGAAGTTTTTCCCGTGGTGGCCAAACATCTTTTATCATATTCAAAAGGCAGAAGACAGGGTTTGGTCCTTGTTATGAAACTTTCATGAACTCCAAAAGGTATCTGAAAATGAAATATTACAAGTCTCTGAAGGGGTGGGTTATTCTTTCTTAATAGCTCTGATGCCGTATTTCTCTGAGCTGCTGTCGTGGGCAGTCCAAGCCGATGTTTCTGCCAGTGTTGGCAAGTCGAGACCAAAGCCGACACTAATCAGCAATGTCACTGAATGATTCGAACGAGCCTGACCCAAGGAAAAGTGTTTGTTGATCCATTAAATATTTTATGTAAGGTTTTACATGTAAATTAGCCTAATTTTATGGCAGTAATAACAGTTTTAAGCCTGAGAAAAGGAACTGTGTCGAATCCCCCCGTGTAATCTTAACAGTCTCGGTTACCATCTGTTTCACGGCATCATCACTGAGCTCTTAACACACCTGAATCGCAACAGACTCTGTCAACGCTGAGGAAAGTATATTGCAGTGCAGTTTATATTTTTTGTAAACGAGGACTGAAGAAAACCGGGTCATTTTCAACACTTATTGAGAAGAAATGAACTTGTTCTGCATGTTGGCTTTGTTTCTTTATTTTGATCTGGATCTGAAACCCAGTGCCAGGTGGTTGAAGTGGGCTTATTCTATTGTACGACATTTCTTTTTAGATTCTGATAGAACAGTGTAGATTCTATTTGTGGCAGGGTGGGGGGGCTTTACCTGGTCTGTGCTTGTAAAATATCCACTGTGTCTGCATCTTCTGTCTTTTGCTCTGCAGAGTATGTATGATATCCGTTGATATCTATCCATTTGTTCAGCCAACTGCAGCTCTTTCAGCAGACTTTACCACACACACACACACACACACACACACACACACACACACACACACACACACACTCCAACGTAACCAGGTGCATTTTTTTTACCTTTTCCTGCTTTGGTTTACTAACAACTCAAAATTTATGGTCTCACATGTTCATGCTGTCTTTTTTTCTTTTTTTTTTTAATGGAGATGAGTCAATATACATGGGGTGTGCTGAGGTTTTAATAATCGTCAAGTCCAGTCCCATCTTTAATCAACATGCCGACCAAACTTGCCGGGGGGGGGGGCCCATCTTGGCACAGGTGTGCCGTTGGCTGCAGCTGAAGGTCACCCTGGTTACTGAACAAGGGCAGACGACAGAGGGAATGAAAACATCTGCACCGCCACGTTCTCTGCCCTTTATTGTCTCGTCTTGGCATCAGGCCGAAACCCCCACCGGGAACACAGCGGTGGAGGACAAGGCTCGTGTAAATTAGTTTTATTTTTGTTCGAAAAACAAACAAAAAAATGTGCGCTTGTCGCTGCCTTTACAAATGCAACGAGGGCTTGTCAACGCTGTCGGCAGGGACCGAAACACCTGTATGTAAAGCTGCAACAACTGTCTACGAATCCTCATTCGGAGAGTGTGTTGAACTCTTTGTGTTCTACCCACAGGTCGCTGGTAATCATCAGCACCCTGGACGGGCGGATCTCTGCTCTGGACCCGCACAACCAGGGCAGGAAGCAGTGGGACCTAGATGTCGGCTCAGGGTGCCTGGTGTCCTCCAGCCTCAGCAAGCCGGAGGTAGACCACCACCTGCGTTTCCTTTGCAATATTTATTCATTTGAACGGGGAAAAATAAGATAAAAACCTACTTTATGTTGAACAGGTGCACATCTGGAGGAATGTTAATGGGACTAAAATTTAGATTTATTGCCCCGTCTGTCTGCTGCCCTGGCAAATAAAGACGCTAGTCCATGTGTGAAAATATAAAGCTCAGGAAACTAGTGGTATGATCAACCTGTCAGTATTATTCAAATGACATGTGAGAAGACCAGCCTGGTCTGATAAACACAACGGTCAACAACCAGGTAAAACAAGCTAGACTGACACGGCTCAGCTGATTAATATCTACGGGTAGATGAAAAGTCAATTTCCACAGTTGTTGGGGGGGGTTACGGATTTGGTCTTGACTCTGTCTCTGCCTCTAAACAAACCCTGCCCCTCCAGGCCTCTTCCCTTCCACAGACAGTGAGACCAGTAATTGAACCCGCTGCACTTTGAAACGGCGAACCGAGGGGGCTGCTGTTGCTTACATGCATCTCATGTGCAAACATACACAATACATGCCAGACATACTGCACACCCCCCACATAAATCTGAGAGTAGCTCTTTCGCCTGGAGGATTAGCCTCTTTGTTGACTTCAGTGGTGTACACACACAAGCTCAGCGAGACCCTCGTCTGTACATGTATACAGAGGCTTAAACCGCCCACACCGACATGCTGAAAGTGAAGCGTAGCCCAGAGCAAGACCGGAGCGCCGCTCCCCGCAACACATACCAGAGACGTGCTCACGGTTCACTTTGATGTGGACTCGCTCTGTGTGAGAGTTTTGCCTCCGGGAAAAAAAGCCTCCAATGCTAACAACGGTCTGGAAGGCTGCTGATATCAGTTTAATGTTAGTCCATCGATGCTGGTAAAGAGTATAATGAACTCTTTGGCTCTGTCATATAAATAGGTTTCTGCCTTAATTGTGTGTTTTAAAAAGGAAATAGAAATCTAGAACCAGTTCATGGAGTTGAGAATCTTTTGAGAGGTTTTCCAGGAAGAAAAAAAAAGACTGGTTCATGGTTGTGATCTGTTTTGTTTTTTTTTTTTTTTTTTGCTTGTTTCCCACTGAAGTAAAGTGATTGATTGGAATCAGTTGGTGGTTGGCAGCACAGATAAAAAAGCCAAACCCCACACTGTTTGATTGACAGGTCAACAGCATCAGGCACCTAGCTGGAAAAGTAGAGTTTTTAGAAAATGTGTATGAAATGAAAAAGCATAAAAATATGCAGTTTAAGTTGATCTTAAACGACCCAAATATAACTAGCTTTATTTGGTCGCTCGCTAGGAGAATCTCATTGGAGTGTCTGACAACCTCCCACATTAGCTGGTGAAGTGGCTCTCGAGTGCCACCGAGCCTGAAGAGTCTGCAGGTTTTCATCCTGGCTGAACAACACAGCGGCCGAGTTCACTCATTAGCAAGGCTGCAATTAGAGGGAGGAAACTAAGCGCCGAGATCAACTGCTTTCAAGTAGGGTTTGGAATAAAAAAAAAAAAAAAAAAAAAACGTCTGAGAACTGCTGCGGTCGAGATTTAGAAAATCAGAATTCATGAACCTTTTTTTTCCCCTCTTTTCCAAGGGTCCTCAGAGGTTATAATGCGGAGAACCCCTAAAGGTTCCTCGGAGCATTTATAATTAACGGTACACAGTCGAGACTATGTGAGAGAAGCGCAGCTTCTCCGCCGACTGCATCAGGATGTACATATGACCTTGAATATAAAGTTTTCCCCCCAATATGAAGAATTACAAATTGTCACACTTGGTTTACGGTAGTTTCAGTTTTGTTTTTTGTTTTTTCTCCTATTTTCAGTCGCAGAATTACATGATTATTTTGTTTTTCTTAGTTCACAGAAAATCAATATTTTTCTTTTTCCAGAGATTCAAAGTGAACCTCCCCCCCAGTGTCAGTTTAGTTTCCCTATACTACTGTTGATTTGACGTTGTGTTTGTTTTTGTCTTTTGGGGGGTTGGGTAAAAAAAACCAAAACAAAACAAACAATCTTTT
This sequence comes from Istiophorus platypterus, assembly GCA_016859345.1. Classification (NCBI taxonomy): domain Eukaryota; kingdom Metazoa; phylum Chordata; class Actinopteri; order Istiophoriformes; family Istiophoridae; genus Istiophorus; species Istiophorus platypterus. The sequence continues at coordinate 3,936,430 of CM029120.1, forward strand.
CAATCTTTTTAGAATCTTTTTAGAATAGAAGTAGCTTACCCAGATGCATGCCTGCACATATACTATTAGTGTAACGGAGTAGTGTTATGTCATAGATTTCAAAGTCATGACATTTCACACTTCACAAAATAATTTCTCAATTAAAAGTGAGAGTCAACCATTGCAATCCTACTCTGGTGAGTCTTTAGGTATTTGTCAAGTATGCTGAAGAAGGTAAATAACAAATCAATCATTCTGTTAAAAATATTCTTTTGTACCTTAAAGAAACACAAATAACTTTAAATCTTCTCCATATTGGTTATATTTTGTTGTATAGAACCACTACTGCACATGACTACATTATCAAAGTGTTTCTGCTTTATTACTTTCAGCTTTATAATCTGACGACGTTGCGCATAATTCCCTCGCCTTTACATCTGTGTTGAGCGTGTTGTACTTCATCTACATGTGTGGGGAAAATCATCGACAGTCACACATGTAACATCCTCCTGTCATTCTCCAGTGTTGTAGCAGAGGATGGCGACTGTGTGTGTGTGTGTGTGTGTGTGTGTGTGTGTGTGTGTGTGTGTGTGTGTGTGTGTGTGTGTGTGTGTGTGTGTGTGTGTGTGTTTGGCTGACAGAGCGGAACGAGGAGAGATGCCTGTCAGCTCTGAACCCGGTGACTGGCTGTGACGTCATTTGTTATGATCCCTGGAGTGTGTGCGCTCGTGTGCTAGTTTCTTGTATGTTTGTTTGTGTTTGTGTGTGTATGTGCGTATGTGTGTGTGTGTGTATGTGTGTGTTTTCAGTTTTTTATGCTCATGCACTTTTATATAAGGTTAAATCCAGCCTTGTCCTCCCTGCCCTCAGTAACCTGGGATGCCTGTCTGCTCTGTGTTGGTGTTGGGGGGGGGGGGGCTACCACCACCGCTACCCTCCCACCGCCTCCCGAGTGCTTAGCAACAGTTTCATTGGTGCTTGCCGGGTCCCCGAGACACCAGTCTGCTCGGTGATTAGATGCTAGGGGGGTCTGCCGCCGTGCCATTGGCTGGCCACCACGCGCCGGGGAGGAAGCAGCCAGTCACCTGCTGCATCCTGGGAAGTGTTTGTGTCTTTTTTTTTTCTTCTTCCTTTTTTTTCCCCTTTAAGAGAAATGAGGGACAGCAGCGCCACAAACAGCATTGTCTGCAAAAAAAGAAGTCATCACTTCAAAAGGCCAGGAGTTGCTAAGGGGGTATTTGGAGGGGGTGAGGGGGTGAAGGGTGTGTGTGTGTGTGCGGAGTGTGGAGTGTAGTGTAATGTAGTGGGGGGCTTGGATGTAGGGACTCGGTGCCAACGTGAAGTGACTCATGCTGGGGGGGGGGTCAAAGGGATGTAGAAGAGGGAGGAGGCTGGGGCGATTAGTGAGGTGAGGTAATGCCTCAAGCCAGAGATGATGTCATCACACAATAGATGAATACACACGTGCCCACGCCGCCGCACGCACGCTTGTGTACCTCTGCCGGCACGCGGCGTGAACGAATGAATGAGCGATGAGAGAATTTGATTGATCGCCGCACAATGACGAACCATTGATCTCCCTGCAGTGACTAATGTGACAAGTAATAATTCTTCTCGCCCCGGCAGAGGAAATGAAGAAGAAAAAAAAAGCCAGATGGGCAAGTTTTTTGTTTTGTTTTGGTTTTTTTTTTCTTGTATCTGTTCTAATCTCATTTTGATCGTCTTTTGTGTTTGGTTTTGTTCTCATTCGAACCAGCGGCATTTTCACCCTCTCCCTCTCCCTCTCCCTCTGTCTGAGTCTGTGTCTCTCTCCCACTCTCTCTCCCTCTCACACTGTCTACCGCCTTTTAAGTGGAGCAGCAGCCTTGTGGGCCAACAGTGGCATATTAGCGGCGGCTGAGAGCTGACTCCATTTGACAGGATCGCTGTAGCGTTGGCGGCGACGCACACAAAAACTCGCATGCACCACTTCAACTGCACCCCCCCCATCCTGTACCCCCTCCCCCGAACAGCCGTATGCCGCATTTCCCAAGGGTAGAATACAATGACATGATTAGAAACCCCAGATGATTATCAAGTACCCCTGCTCATTTGTAAGACTGTGGAAGAAAAGCTCCATAGTGAATTGTGTATAAAGACATAAAATCTCAAAAGCAGTCATCACAACAGCAGCAACAGTGTTGAAGATATAATAATAAAGATTAACTAATAATTACCCACATGCACTTCAAGTTGTATTAAAATGCAAAACAAAAAACACGAGCTTCTGGATGCTCTGATGTAGTAGGGCCATGCGCTGAGCATCTCAGAATGACTGAATGGTGCAGTTCTCATGCTGATAGTGGACGGTTTTTCTTTGAAAAGGAGCATTCTACACATTCAAAAATGAAAAAAGGGAAAAGCACTTTAATCAGCTCAAGGCCTATGAAGTTTTTAAGAGATTATAGCTCTTAAAAACTTAATAGGTCGAGGAAATTCATAGCAAAACAGTCACAAGGAGACGGGAATGCCATTTTGCTGAGAAGTCCGTTTTTTTAATCATTTAGGATATTTTTTTAAGTGAAAGGATTCCTTTGAATCATTTATGTTATTATTCTACAAAAGTAAAAAAAAGAAAAATCTGAGCCCTCTGTCTTTTTTCTCCTTTTTTTTTTTTGAAGATGTAAGAAAAACATGAAACTCAACATAAGACCTTGTCAAAAAAAAAAAAAAAAAGACCCGGGTAAACAAAGACCATTTTATCCAAACAGACAAGAAAAAAGGCACAAGACAACTGAGTGGGGGTGGGCCGATAATCATATAGCCATACACATTTCATCAAAGGATACCTTTAATTTGCTTTGATGGGGCGTTTTCATGTAATCCAGAAAGGCCCACCATATTTTTATAAAAATAGATTCCTATTCTTCAAACTGTTTTGGGTTTTTTGCTCTCTCTCTCTCTCTCGAATATTATGCAGCTAAAAAAATTTAAATAAGTTCTTTCAGATTCGCAAAACAGATTTCCCATTTTAAGGAAAGACATTTCCTATGTATAGCTAGAGTATAAACTTACGGCAGGGACACACTTAAGATTTAAAAGCTGTAAATTTACCCAGCAGGCTTACAACTAATAACTCGTATGTTACATAACATCCTGCAGGTCTGTTGCCAAAAGTCATAAAAATTGTGACACTGCCATTTGGACTGTATTGACTTTTCCCTCAAATTTAAAACAAAGACATTAGCGTTAGATTTATGGACATGCAGCGCAATTGAAGTAACATGAAGTCGATGCAAAACATTTAATTAGATCTGGGGTTAACTGTAGAGGACACTGAACGCATAAATCAAGAGTTTCTCCCAGAGTTTCTCCATTTATTTACTCATTTCTTTTCTTTATCAGATTCTGGATTATCTCCATGGAATAATATTACAGGAAACAGTAGATCTTTTATCTTGTTAACGAGAGGTGTCATATCAGGGAACTTCCACTTTAGCTACAATGACTTAATAAGTCACCTTGGTCTCATCTTGTTTTTGGCTGTTTTTCGTCATTAAACTTCATCACTTCCATATAGATCGAGCGCTTTAGGAGTCAGGAGCTGTTGAACTGTCAATTTGAGTCATCGCACATGCTGCCAGAAAAAAAACAACAAACCCATTGGACTCACTGAGACTTCGATGTTAGATGTAAAGATTGTCATGATCTCTTGAAATGTAGTTACAACAGAAAAAATAGTAACACCCCTGTTGGATTATCTAAAAGATAATGTGATGGTAATGAAGGTAAAGTACAATACTTATGAGCAGGAGTTTGAATAGTTTGGTCTGCAGGGCAACACTCAGGTTTTTATCCAAAAACTGCAGCAAAGCTTAAACTTTTTGTCCTGTAGAAACCTCGCAATTGGTGTCTCGGAGAGTTGATTTATTTAATAAAAAAGACACCGAAACTGAAAATTTTCCACCAGTTCAAACAGCAGCAGAGGCTGTCAAACTACTGAACGCTCAGGCAACACGAAACGAGTGTGTTAGTAACTGATGCGATGAAGCTAGACTGCGTCGGCATTTTCAGTCTAGGCAGCAGGGACCTTGAGTGATAGTTAATGTCTCCAACAAGAAGGCAATGTAAAAGTTCTGCATAAATGCTACATAAACTCTCACGTATCATACATTTTGACAACTTCTGCTCATTTTTTTTTCCCTCAGTTTCTCATCACTACTTGCTGATGTCGATTTTTTCCAGGATTAGTTGGAGCAAAAACCAGTGGATTGGAACCATGTCTGTCTAGTGTCTGTGCCCTTGAACTAGACCAGGTCAAAACCTTGTATATGGCTGGACCGTGTAGGGTCTGTGTGCAAAACTATGGGCCGATTGTTAAAAGGGATGGTCAGTCCTGCTGTCTGTAATGCGAGTCTCTGGATATTAAATGTTCATGGATTTGTCTGTGGTCGTCATTTGTAATATTTGTTGTTAAAGTGCACTTTAGCATCCCACAAGACATCATTAAGCTCTGATTGAGTTAGAAATGCCCTTTCAAGAACAGGACTTTACACTCGTGTCTTTAGACGTTTCTTTTGAAAGAGAAATTACATTAATTGTAATTATACCTTTTGTGCTCTTCCCTCTGTTTCTATCTGCGGACGTCGCTTGTGTGTCTAAGATTCAATCTGTATTGAGTTTTTCGTCTGAGTGAATTGCTTTTTCTTTGGGTGGGGGTGCTTTACTGTGTGTCAATCTTCATGCCTGTCAGCACATGGAGAGGTGCAGTTGTGAGAGGAATGGATATGAACCCAAGCCCCCACCGCAGGGGGCGTAGTTGAAAACTCGCAGATCCACTGTAAACGCCGCCCGATGGCGCAATAGAAAATGTTCACGCTGTATCCGTTTGGTTGAGCCATGGCCGAGGGGCAAAAGTCCGACACCGATCAATGGTGTAACTTCATCACTCGCTCGGCTCTATGACTGGCCCAGTGGCCCAGATCCGGGGACGTAGCGCCGGATCGGGGCCCGGTCCAGAGTGTCGGAGAGAGGAGATCCAGGCCAGGTGGATCTGTCTGAAGGCTTGAGGCTGGATCAGAGGCCTGGATTAAGGCATCAGGAGCAGGATGACTCATCCCCGGCTCTGAGAAGTTCCCCCTCCACTTTAAACCTCTTTGTGCCCCCCCCAGCCCATGCCAGCGTGGTGTGGTGTGCTGGTCAGATTGTCGACCCCTCCTCCTTCCACTTGCTAAATTTATCCCGGCCCTGTCTCCGCCCCCCCCCCCCCAAAAAAAAAAGATGACATCACCTCTGCTCCTGGCTACGCTCTCTACTAAATCATCCCACCACACGTTGCTCCCTCCTGGCAATACACTGACCTTTTTTAGGGACTTGATAGGATTTCCAAAAACAAGGTGAGCAGCTGGTCACAGGTTCAAAACCCAGGCAGCACATGACGAGTCCACCACTTCTGAAAGCATCCATCAACGAGATAAGGAACCTCTTATCGGTTCAAAACTGCTTTTTATGTCTTTCATCAGTTTGTGGAAAAAGAGTGAGCCACAACTAGGACGAGCCAGACAAACTGATGTTTTTCTTTTTTGACGCCAGTCCTTGTGTAACGATGACCGCAGTGCGAGGAGGGAACAATCGCCCCGACACCCCCTGCCGAGCTAAATCTATGGAGGTTAAATCAGGATTAGGCTCAGGTTTTTGCAATGATGTCATCCTGGCTGCTCCCCTACAGTGAGCGGCCAATAGTGCGCGCACACATACACACATACGCACACACACACACACACTGCATTATCCTAGGTTGCACGATTTTATAAAGATCCAGGTTAATTACTTGGGCTCTCAGTTGTGTAATAGTCCCAAGCCTGTGGACCTGGTCCAAGTGTGCGGGGGCCATCGCGGCTGCCGTGTGGGCGGTTGTGTGCGTCGGCCAGCGTTGCCCGTGTGGGCGCAAAAGTGTTTCTGTGTTTGAACGATTGTGGGAGCAGAGAATGACTTTACAAACTGTCAGAAATGTCCCGGGAGTGTTGATGTGTTTTATAAGCTATTGCATTGGTAGTAAAATTCGGACCAATTACTTTGTCAGGGATAGTGTTGATCAGCCGTTTGTGCTGATGACACCGGTGCAGAGTATTTTAGTAATGATATGACGTCGTTTATGCGGCAACAGAACCTTGCACACTGTGTCTCAAACTTGTTCGGACAACTTTAGTAGAATGAACCCGATGTGGTTCAGCGTCACCGATTCTTGACCGATCAGTTTTCAAACATAGGCTGAGATTATTGTACTGTGGACTACAGGTAAACAAAGAGAAGCTAGCGGAGCAAAAATAGTGAAGTTTGTCGATCCTAGTTTCTTACGTTCAAAGATAACATCTTCAATTGTCTACTTTAATCCAACCAGCAGTCCAAGTCCCCTGGATTCAGTTTGTGATATAAAACAGAGAAAAGCAGGAAATTGTCACATTTTAAGCAACTTTTTTTTTGTTTTACTTTGTTTTCCATTTTTTAATTTAAAAAAATGAAAAGGTTATTTGATTATTTACATATTAGCAGACAATTTTCCTAAGAAGCGACTAATCAATTGGTCAACTAATCGTTTCTCCTCTATATACGTCACCAACTGATCTAACATCAACTTGGGACAGTTTGACAGTAAAAGACAAACATTTCCGGACCATCCCTGCAGGTATTTGGCAACAAGTTGGTCATCCCCTCACTGGATGGTGCCTTGTTCCAGTGGAACCGGGACAGAGAGAGCATGGAGGCAGTGCCTTTCAGCGTGGAGTCCCTGCTGGAGTCGTCCTACCGCATCGGAGAGGACACCGTCCTGGTCGGGGGCAAGTCCCTCACTACCTACGGCCTGGGAGCCTACAGCGGCAAGGTCAGTGAAGTACTGTCAGTTAAGCCACGGTGGCATGGAAATAAACGGAACGATGACAGTATAAAATCGTTTTTTTGGAAGAAGTCAAGGAAACGTCGAGCCATCCTAACTGCTTGGTAATCTCGCCCTAGCTTCGGTACATCTGCTCGGCTGTGGGCTGCACTCGCTGGGGGGAGGAGGAGCTGGAGACCGAGGACGTGCTGCTACTGCAGAGGACTCAGAAGACTGTTCGGGCCATCAGGCCCCGATCGGGGATGGAGAAGTGAGTTTTATTCAGTCAGTCAATCAACCAATCGATCAATCTGTCCTGTTTTTCTTTTTTGTTTTTGTTTTTTTTCAGAAAGGTTCACAGTCACTCGACTGACTCTTCCTCTGTTCTTTTTAATTAATGTCAATTAACTCTTCAGCCACTTTAAGTTATGGGGATATCTGTGTTTTTTACCTGCTGACTCCACCACACTGACCGGACTGATATTTTTAATTTATGATCTTCATCTACTTTCACATATGTTGCATATGGACTTTTAAGTTTAATAATGTAGCCATTCTTTTTGGCAGCGTCCTGATCTCTCCCTTAGCAGGCAGAGTAAATCTGTAATTATATTATAGAGACCCATGATAGATAAATATCGATTTTTTTGTTTACAAATGGAGTCTGTGGATTTAAATTAATTCGATTAATTTAATTTTGATAATCAGTTACAAAATTAGAGATGAAGTGACGGTTCCAATTGTGTCTTTTCTCTCTCACCACAAGGTGGAACTTCAGCGTCGGGAACTTCGAGCTGAAGCTTCTTCACAAGGCACAGACTGGGATGAACTTCCTTGAGGGAGAGGTGGCGGGCAGCGACGCCTGGAGGGAAAGCCAGCGGGTGATCTCGGACGAACCGAAAGAGAGGGAGCAGGCGGAGAGTCAGCAAGGCCAGAACCAGAACCTGGACCTCGTCATCAAGGTGTCGGTTCCCGACTGGAAGGTCATGGCCTTCAGCACCAAGCCTGACGGGCAGCTGGTCTGGGAGCGTCAGGTGGGATCTTATAGACTTTTCAGGCTAAATTTACTATTGTTTACGCTGAGTGTGTCTGCAGTGGCTTCACAACCCCCTTTCCGGATTCAGTCAATCTTTCTGTGTCGTGTAGTTCTGCACGCCCATCGCCTCAGCCTGGCTGGTGGGCGGCGGCAAGGTCACACCGATCAGCCTGTTTGACGACACTGCCTACAGCAACCAGTCGGAAACCGACGAGGAAGATGACGACGACGATCCGGAGAAGGCCAGAGAAGCCGCGGAGTCTAGTATGTACTTAGGTAAATTCACACACAAGCACATATGAGCACCTGAAGTGTGGCAGTGTTCATTTCTACTTTTTACATGCATTTTTTTGCCGATCCTCATCCTCTTGTGACATGTCTTGTTTTTAATACAAACCTTCTACACCTACCATTGAAATCCGGTGCACGTAAAGTTCCTTTGCCCTTGTTTTATCAGGGATGTTCCAGGGACAGCTCTACCTCCAGTCCTCAGTGAGGATCACTGAAAAGTTCCCCTCCAAAGCTATCGGATCAGAGACGAATATCATTCCGCTGCCTACTGTCAAATGGAAGCCTCTAATCCGTAAGTCCACGACTCTTTAACCATTAGGTGCTGTGTCTAATCACCGAGGGGACTGAGCCTGGGAGGGTGCTTACAACCAGGGCATGGTGACCCAAGACTGACCTCATTGTTGCGGTTTCGACCACAAACTGAAACTCTGTGCCCAAGAAAAACGTGAAGTCCTCTGTGTCCTCTAAGGCTTAAGGCTTTGCCCATCGTTTCTACCCACGCTTGTTATTCCATATTGATCCGTCTTTCCACTTAAATCAGAGAACTTATTTATGTTGTCCTTTGCACAGATTCCCCGTCCCGGACGCCGGCGCTGGTCGGCTCTGACGAATTCGACAAGTGTCTGAACAATGACAAGTTCTCCCACGAGGAATACAGTAACGGGGCCCTGTCCATCCTTCAGTATCCGTACGGTAAGAGCTTGATACCGGACATCGGCCGTAAAAGGCCACAGTAAAGTCTTGTATACATGCAGGCAGGCGGAGGGACAAATGGGGGCAAGACTCCACTGACCAACTCCTCGTGTGCCCTCCTCGCAGACAATGGCTACTACTTCCCCTACAGCAAACGTTACCGGGAGAAACGCGACAGCGCCGTGAGCCTGATAAAGAGGAACGAGGCAGGGGCCGACAGCCGCAGGAGGAAGGACCCCGTGCTACTGCTGCCTTGGTGGAAGGAGATCCTCGGCACCATCGTCTTCTGCATTGCCACCACCACCTACATCGTTCGCAAGTTCTTTCACCCCCCGGCCCCCGTGGCTTACGCGAGGGTAAGGCCACGGACAGTCTGCAGGGAGAACACCGTACTGACCATGACCCTGCTGGTGGTTATGCTTTTCATATGATATTAAAGCCAATTCAGAGATTCGATCAACTTTGCCACACTAGTTTACAGTGTTAAAAAAAATCTTTTGGATGATTCCTCAAAGTATGGTTAAAACCTTAATTTGATTTATTTTTTTTTTGTCAAAAAACAATATGTCACTTTACAAACTTTATGCTCACAGCCTTGGGTTTCTTAATTTGAGTCTCTTTGTGAGATGATTAAAAGTCCATTTCAAACCAGGGATTTTTTTTTTTTTTTTAATTCAGTATTTTTAAAGCAAGCTACAAATTGACGATTCCTCTTTCAACTAGTTCCATGTACATAAGTGCATTGATTTTATAGGAATGTCCTGTCTGAGAAGGGGCTGAAAGCATTTTCTCCCAATAGACCTTGTTCAGGTGCTTCTAAGGGGAAAAAAAAAAAAATACCCAGCATGCCACTTAAGTTTTTTTTTTTTCTTTCTCATAAAGAACTCTGCAGCGTCTTTAATTTCAACATGTCTCTTTGCTGTCCTCCCCCTGTCCCTCAAAGCAACGGAAGGAGTCGGAGACACAGTGCCAGACGGACAGCAAGTTTGACCTTGAGATTGTGGAATCCAAAGAGCCGGTTCCCTTGGAGACCCGCTCCAACGAATACGTTTCCAGGTACGTTGTTAACACACCGCGAAGTTGTGGCGGAATATGCCCCCGTGTAGGAGACTGCGTCATGACTCGGGGAGGGGAAGGGGGGGCACGAGCCACTGTGACGGGAATTGTTTTTTTGTTTGTTTTTTTTCGTCTCGCTCGAAAGTCGCACACGAGTCTCACTCTCTCAAGGTGTAGCTACAGATTCGGCACTGTTACCATGGTGACCGCTGGTCTTCCAGCCTGCCTCCATAGGACAGGGCAGAGATGGGAGATGCGAGCCGTAGCGGTGCGCGATAGGATTGGATAAGTCAGCTGTCGGCCGTCAAATGAAAATGACCTTGGCCCCCGCAGACCCCCACCCCAGCAGCATCTGCCCACAGGGTCGGGGTGTCACCTTACATCACCGTCAGCACGCCATCGCAAGACTTTTTGTTATTTTAGACATCCAAAATATGATCAGCGGCAATAATACATGAGCTGCCAACGATCTCCTGTAGTCTGATCGATGGACTTTTGCATGTTTACATCCGTGAGTTAAATAATGTTGATCTACTCCCCCAAACACGAGCAGGAATCTGATTTTACTGCTTTTTTTTTTTGCTTTTTTTTCCCCTCTCGGTGTCATCACCGGCACATTCTCTTTGTTTGATCCACCCTGACATGACAAACACTCCACCCGTCACTTGCCTTTAAAGCCGCAGCTGCAATCCAACGCAAATCGCTTCTGCCAGAGAACTTTCTTTAAATAAAACCGGTGGCTGTCGCGGCAGCTGCTTGAACGCCTGAGTCAGGATTATTGGGGGGGGGGGGCGAGGCCTGAGTCGCATGTGCCCACACATTTCCTAATAAGACAGCCTTCAATCCCCTGAGGAACCTGAGTGGAGATGCTTTGACAGGGTGTAGAAGATGGTGAACGGATGCAGGGTTCCATGTTGTGTCACTTAGCTGCAGATGAAATGGTTTTATGTCTTTAAGTCTTCTAAGAATAATGGAGAACGCCATAATGATGGTTTATGGAGCCACACAAGATGGAAACAGTGTGATACACCTGACAGGTGTTGTGTGATTTAGGTACAGCCCTGATAGGGGCTTGGTAGTGATTCCCTCTTTCTTAATCAAATTTAACCTCTTGACACACCCCCTTAACTACACAGGATTGTTAGATTCCTGGTCTTTGAAATGGTCTGTAACAACGGTCACACACGGTTCCTTTCAGCCACCGAGTGCCGTGCGATTCCTATTTGAAGAGTGACGGCGGCATTGTCTCTCCCCAGGTACCTAACTGACTTCGAGCCAGTGCAGTGCCTTGGCCGCGGGGGGTTCGGCGTTGTTTTTGAAGCCCGCAACAAAGTGGACGACTGCAACTACGCCATCAAAAGAATCCGCCTGCCCAACAGGTTCGCACCCCTCGCCAATCACGCCGCAGACTTCCTTCGCCTCAGGCTACTATTGCCTCTATCCCTCCCTCCCTCCCTCCCTCCCTCCCTCCCTCCCTCCCTCTCTCTCTCTCTCTCTCTCTCTCTCTCTCTCTCTCTCTCTAGGTTTTCTTAATTCTGTCGAACCGAGTTATGTAGGCAGCACCGTGCTTGTCTTAACACCGAAAAAAACACACAGACGCATAACTGACATTTTGGGAAAAAAACTAACCATGCATTTATTTTTTCGCTGATGAGCATGAAAACATATTGCTCGGCTGCGGCGGCTCTGCATTTGTTTTTCATTTTAGCCCCATTGTTGACTGGAGCATCACACAGCGCATAACAAACTAGCCTGTTATTATTTTCATGCCCAGTGTTTTTTTTTTTTGTAGAAGCACTTATTAAACGCTTGGTATATCAAAGCCAGCTTCATTACAGTCAGTCAGTGTAACGGGCAGGGGAAAAAAAATGATATTTTTGTCTAGAAACAGTCTTACACGCATTTGGTCGACAATTCATCAAGTGACTTGGAACACAAAGCATGAAAAATCTAATAAGAGTAAAGTCTTATAAGGGAATTCATTGGAGTTTTTGGTTCAGATGTTTCAATCCTGAAAAATCAGACAAATAACTGTGGGAAAACAACTGTCAAACTTGCCATTAATGCAAATTTAATCTTAAAGCGAAGTAATTTTTTTTTTTATGTTTGTTTTTTATTTTCTTTTTCCTTTTTTCAGGGAGCTGGCCCGTGAGAAGGTGATGCGTGAGGTGAAGGCCCTGGCCAAGCTGGAGCACCCCGGGATCATCCGCTACTTCAACGCCTGGCAGGAGAGCCCCCCCGAGGGCTGGCAGGAGGAGATGGACAAGAGGTGGCTGAAGGATGCCAGGTGAGCCCGGGGGCTTTTAAACTTGCTCTCCTTTGTCTGTTGTCCGGCACTGACATCCATGCAAAGAAATTTGAGTCTTTTCTTTGGAAAACTAATGACATGAAATAATTGCATGTCTATCATTCAGTGCACGAGAGATTTAACGTCACTCGGCTCATTTCACTCGCTGATTGAGACAGATGTTAAATATCATGGAATAAAACATGCATATTAACATTAAGCACATTGGCAGCGGTTGATTCAAAGTCTGTTATGTTTACTCCTTTGACACATTTGGCCACAGGCAATATTCCTGAACTGGTCATTATTTCTAGAGAGCTAATGCTAAAGGATATTATCTAAAAGTGTGGTTGCACTTTCAGTTGAATGTAGCTTGTCCCACCTATGTTTGCTTGTGACTATTTTTGTAATTTCTGGCCCCTTTTTCTATATTTATTACACATTCGCACTGTTGTTTGGAATGAATTGTTTGTAATAATATGTAGTGGTTGAATGATATTTAATTCTACCTGTAAGCCTGGAGGTAACAACACTTCTTTTCTCTGTCAGTACGACCGACTGGCCAATGAGCTTCCTGGACCACATGGAGGCGCTGTCAGTCAAAGTGCCGGTGTCCTGCTCCGTCTTGCCTGCCTGTGGCCCCGGGGGCGACGTCCTGGAGGCCTCCGACGCTCGCGCCCTGCTCTCCAGCAGCGCCGGTGGCGTTGTGGGTTTCGGCGTCGACGGCGACCTGTCCTTCCACCCGCTCCTGGGCCACGACAGCCTGATGTCCGAGAGGGACAGCAAGGGCGACCCCGATGCCTCGGACAACCCCCACTCCTTTGAGCTGTGCCCCCCACGCGGCCCCAGCGACTGCACCTCCTCCTCCTTCGACATAGTGTTCGAGGACTCGGGCTGTGACCGGGACGCGGACGAAGACACGGACTCCACGTCCAGCGCGACCAGTCCCGGGACGCTGACAGAGAAGAACAGCTCGTCTTCCTCGCATGTCAGACGACAGGAATATGTTCCATCCTCCTCTTCTACTCCCCCCCGGCCAACCTCGCTTACCTTGGCTCTCCCCACAACTCCTCCAAAGCAGCGGGTCCAGCCCTCACCCAAGGTCAATCAGTCGTTTACTCACACAGTTTCTTATTAAAGGAGTCAGAGTGTCTGGGTCTATTTTGGGTTAATTACTAATAATATTTGCGCTTTTCAATTTACTTTCAAGCGAACTTTTTTCCTCCAAATTTCTAAATACTAATCGTTGCAGGAGTGGACATTTGTTGTGCATGTGCAGTACAGAAAATAAGAAAGTTAAATCATTAATCTTTTCTTTTCCCTTTATGATTAATATCAGCCTTTTTAACGGTAACCAAGCCTTTACCCTCTTGTGATCCCGAAAATGACTTAATGAAAATTACTGATGTAATGGACATATAAAGCCACATGTATTGTTTTAATTATAAAGTATATATTCTTGAGACTTCCCTATTTTTCTTTTCCTCTTTTTCTAGTAACAACTAAAGTGTAATATTTCTTATGATTGTCTAATATAAATCGTTCTGAGCGCCAGCTGTCTTTTGCCATCTGCAGGTGTACCTCTACATCCAGATGCAGCTCTGCCGGAAGGAGAACCTGAAGGACTGGATGGCTCAGCGCTGCCTCCCCGAGCAGAGGGAGCACAACCAGTGCCTGGACATCTTCTTGCAGATCGCGGAGGCTGTCGACTTCCTGCACGGCAAGGGTCTCATGCACCGGGACCTCAAGGTGAGCATGCGCTCGCTGCACGCGCTCGCTGCTCGCGCTCACTGCACACACCAACTGCTGCGACGCGTCTTATACTGAGACGGCAAATGTGAAGCAGGAGCAGAGTTTTGACTGCGGCTTCTGAGAGGGAAAAATTGACTTTAACGCTCTAGTTTTTAAAGGTTCTTAACTTCAAAGCTCCACTTTAAAGCTGCAGGTGTTTTTATAGAAGAAATACATCGACCCTTTCATCCTAAACCTCACATTGGGGCTGCAGCCGAGACGACTGCCCGTTCACGCTACGTGAATTAATATGGATTCTCGATTTTTGTTTCTAACTTAAATTTTTTTTTTTTATTTAAGTGAAAGGTTAGGAGCTTAATGTGATACAAAAGAACCCACTTCAAGCAAGTGCCTGTTCTAAAGCTGATGTACCCGCTAACATTTAGCTAAGTCTGCTTTGAAAACACTTTTTACACACTGTTAATAATATACCTCTACATCTGTCCCGTTTCGCCCCCCAGCCCTCCAACATCTTCTTCACCATGGACGACGTCGTGAAGGTGGGGGACTTCGGCCTGGTCACGGCCATGGACCAGGAGGAGGACGACGACGTGCCAAGCGCCCTGACGCCCGCTCCGCTCCTCACCCGGCACACGGGCCAGGTCGGCACCAAGCTCTACATGAGCCCGGAGCAGGTGAGGAAACATTGGGACCAACTTCATTTTTGGGATAAATGTTTGCCGGAGAGAGAGTTTTCCTAATTATTCACGGTTTATTCGTAGAAGTGTGAAAATTACCATCCAAACATAAACTGAAACTGTGACTTAAAAAAGGCCATGATAAGATCAGTTTTCACAATAATTCCGAATGGGTGTGTGAGGTAAATTGAATAGGAAACGTGTCCAACTCCATCCTTTTCCCTTTTTCGTCCTGGCAGCTTTCTGGAAACTCGTACTCTCATAAAGTGGACATTTACTCCCTGGGTCTGATCCTGTTCGAGCTGCTGTATCCTTTCAGGACCCAGATGGAGAGAGTGAGGGTGAGTCAGCAAACACATGGGCGCATAATCATCTCCTAATTTACCCTCATTTTCTCGCTCTCATCTAATTCGCAAATGGGTTGTTGAACTGCAGTATATTACCCTGCAAATTGGCTTTCAAAGCTGCCAAGCACATGGTTGTTATCATAGTCGGTTTAGACTGGATTTGTCTGTATTTTCCTCTGTACCATATGTATGCATATAATTTTTGGCTTCAGTCGGAATCCCTGCCGCTGCTATACGGAGAAGAGAGAGACTTTCTAAAGAGGCCGTTCATCTTTCTGTTTCTTTTGTTCACTTAATTATTCTTAAGCTCTGTTGGGGAAACCGTAGCACATTATCACCGCCGTCGTTGGAACAACATCGTCGTCAGTTTGAATGAAGGATTTTCGTCACCCCGTTGCGATCGGGACCGGGACGTCTTCGCCTCAGCAACGAAGGGCCCGATTGGCCGTTAGCGGAGCTTCGCTCTCAGATGTTTACATCCTTTTTTCCTTCTTTATCACAGACGCTGACGGAGGTGAGAGGGCTGCGCTTCCCAGACGTTTTCTCCAAGAACAACTTTCAGGAGGTGAGTGGCCCGCTGCTGCCACCTAGTGGCCGTGAGCACAAACTACATCTGAATGATTTTCCCCACAAGCAGTGGGAAATCGACAGAGGCCCCGTTCATACCTGGCATTAACATGCGTCTTGAGTGATGTGAACACAAGTGGACAGCTCTAGGTGTGAACGCGCTCGAGATGCATCGAGGAAGCACTGAGATCTGATCAGTCAGACCACAAGACCACATCCGGAGGTGGTCTGGGCTTCATTGTTCTAGCAGTGTGTCCACGAATGTGCCCTGAGCCTTAACTGGACAACCCCCCCCCCCCCCGCCCGCCCGCCTCCTTACACCAGGTGTAAACTGACGTACTTAGAGTCGTCCACTTGTGATCGGATCAACCTGAGACGCATCCTAACGGCAGGTAGTGGGACACATTGAGGGCTGTGGGGAGCTCATTCCTTCATAACGTGGTCTGTCACAGATTTGAAAGACCAGTCACCGACATAATCCACCGAGTCGAACCTGCTGAGCTAATCCAATTAGGGGGCGTATTCAGATTCTTTTGCCTCCCAAATCAACAGAATAAAATGTTAAATTATCATCATTTTACAAACTGAAATGTAAATGGATTCATTATTACCTCAGAGATGATTTGTAAGTATAATTTCTATCCATTATCCCATTAGAATCTAATTATTCATATATTCAGAGAGTCAATTAGATAAGTTTTTTTTTTTTTTTTATTCCAACACCAGGCACTGGACCACTGTTGGGTGTCTTACATTACCTTGTTTACCAGTTCACTTTGTAATGGGATTAACATAATCCCAAAGCATAATCTGTGATTCTCCCAACACTGGAAATACCCTCGCCGTGTTATCCCAGCATCCCACTTTAGTGGCTGTATGCTGCTGCGTTACATGAGCCTTGGGTAAAACCCACAAGTTTAAACTAACAGATGATAATACGAGCATTAGCACGATTGTTCCCAGAGACCTCACCGCACTCTCCCCCACCCTGTGTGTGTGCAGCTGAGCATGGTGCGCAGCATGCTGTCGCTGAGCCCCTGCGAGCGTCCCGAGGCGGCCGACATCACGGGGACCCCCCTCTTCCAGGAGCTGGAGCTTCCCTGCCGACTGGCCGTGAGGCAGCGCTCCCGCACCTACAGCGCCTCGTCCATGGGCCGCCCCTCGCGCCAGACGTCTGCCAACTGAAGATTCGCACAACTATATATATATATATATATATATATATATATAAAAAACACTGTTCCACATTCCCCCTTTTACTCTATCCACAACCCCCCTGCTGGTCTGCTTCCCAAGAGAGACACCTCAGCCCCCCGTCATCACACACTGCCTCAGCCAGAATCACAAATCAGAATTTAGGAGCCAAGCCTTGAGAAAATGTGCAGGAAGTTTTATCGGTGGCTTAAGAGCAGCAAGACAATGTCCCAGACAGTTTAACAACCCCCCCCCCCTTGGCGAAAACACACACCATTACACGTCCGGGCACCACTATGCTGCAAAAATTCCCTGATTTTAATCACACTTGAAAGTGAAGGGATATTTTTAAAAGCGACAGCCGTCCGGTAATGTTCCCAACCAGACTTGGCTCAAGTGATTGGATAATTCTCGGTGGTCATTTTAAAATGGCCCCTGAGCCTCAGATGGGCCGACGTTTACTGCAGCCAGTTCAGCTGACACTGAGCTATTAAAGCTGAACATTGCACTTGATTGATTTTTGAAACATCTTCTCGTGGCTGTCTTAAACAGCCCGGTGCTCTCCTCCCTCCGACGCAGCAAGCACCATCCGCCGCTTCGGCAGCGGCGGGGGCGGCGGGGGGGGGCGGCGGCCGACACGCTGAGAGCCGTTTTAGATGCGATTTTGATTCCCGCCCGGTCTCCACACGCTGCTTGCTCTCATTCAGACAGTGTTCACCCACTCACGCTGCACCTCAGGTATCAAAACCAAGAGGACACTCCAAAGGGGCCTTTGATGCTTGATCATCCAATGTGCCGGTGACCATTACTGATCACTGGTATGAGCACTAACCGGTGTTCCGACACCCGATATGCCTGATTTGGGAGACCAAAAAAAAAAAAAGAAAAAAAAAAAGAGACCACCTTTTTTTCCTTTGTGTGTTTTGTTTTTTGTTTTTAATGAGAGAAGGTGATGTATTGCATAGAGAAGAGTTTACGAATCCAGCTCATCGGATATGATCTGCCTTTGGATCGGGGTCTGCGCCCCCCCCTCCGGATGAATGCCGAGCCTCTGGCTCAGTGTCTTTCTTTTTTTTCTTTTCTTCTTTTTTTGCATGTATCTTCCAGAAAAGTGAACGGATGAGTGGGACTTTGGTATCTTAAAGCCAGTACTTGGACACAGTTTTTCTGTGTGTGAATGACTCTTGAGGTGCTCAATCATTTTCCAACACCTCCTCTTTGCTCTATGTACATAACTGAAGGGAAAACCTGTTTATATCTCTTTTTTTTTTCTATATTAATTTCCGAAAGATAACTTTGACCAATCCTGTACATATTGTAAGGCGCCATTGCTTGTAAATGGCTTTTTCACGAGACAACTGTACGATAGTGTGATTATACTGTGGGAGCGGGAGGAAAAGAGAGGCCGATCTCTGCCATTAAAGGATACCTGAATGTTACGGCGTGACCTCCGGAGACACTGACGACGCCGGTCACCCTCCTATAGCTGTTTTGAAATTATTCTCAGTGTTTTTCACATATCTGGGGTATCAAGTGGAGGGGGTGGTGGGGTGGGGGAGGGTCGGGGGGGGGGGTTGCCCTGCTCTGAGCGCCGGAGGAGAACCCGCAGGACCAGAGTGCCATTTTAAAGTGAGTTAAAGTGTACTTTTCTTCTGTAACTGATAACTCACCTTTAATTTTTTTTTTTTTTCGCAATTGTGCTACTGTGCTCCGACTCCGTCCAGCTGCCGATGAAGAACTCGATACCGAGGTCTTCGGCTCTCCTGTGATGCAGGAATATGAAAAAAGAAAACGCATTTTAGTGAAGGAGCTGATACTGTTTTTACCCCCCCGAGAAGATTGTCTACTGGGGACCTGGACCTGTTGTTGGTCATATGATCTGCACAAGCATCGTTTTTATGTACATAAGAAGTGCTGGGAGAGTCCATGACCTGTTTGTAACTACACACACTCAAACTACTAACTGTAATGTGCTTTCGATGATTGTACTTTTTCTAAGAACCCCCCCCCCCCCCCTTAAAATAAGTGCAGTTTTTTGGATTTATACTGCAGGTTTTGATCACTCTGAAGTCTTGACTGTATCCTGACACAGGAAGTCATCTGATGTTTGTTTATCCATCCACTGAGACCAGTCACGATGAGTCATTCTTGTTAAAAAAAAAAAAAATTCAGTTTGAAACAGCAAACACCCACCATGATAAAGATTAGTTCGGTGATAATACATCAAGTTTAAGTGGGAAAATTGTGAAAAAGAAAAGAAAGCTCATGCTGCACATTCAGAAGTTGCTTTTCTGAAGGTCGGCGTGTAGGTAGTTACTTCTTGTCCTCTGTTGACGACGTTACGCCTTTTTTTTTTTTTTTTTTTTTTTTTTAGAATTAATGTTTGATATTTCAAAAGAATTCATTGATGAATTCAGAGCAAATCCTCCTCACCCCAACAAATGTAAAGCTGAGAGGATTTGAAAACTTTTCTTGTCTTCTTGCTCCTAGAGATCAGTTCCCGAGCGAACTGCGATGTAAAGACTCGATCGTGGGTGATTTTACAACAGGAAACACGGAAACTTTCACAGCTTAAATCACCAATGGTAGTGAATAGCTCGCCATCCTCTGCCGTTAAAGGGAAAACGGCATTATTGACAATAGTGTGTTATCTAGAGATTTTTGCCGTTTTACACTCAAACCAAGAAAATGTCACAACACAGTCAGTTCTTCTTGTGTTGTTGAATTGTGATTTTTTCCCTCTCCTTCCACTCCTGCTGTCCGGGTACCTTTTTTCCTGGGGATAGTTCAATTGAAAAGGGGAAAAAAAAAATCAGCTCCCTCCTCTCGGTCTCCGATGCCTCTGTCTGGACATGTAGTTGTTTGTTCTCGTTCACAAACACCCCCCCTCCTTCCTCTGTCCCCGTTGAATTGTACATATGTTCATTTTGCTTAATTTATGTTGTTTTGTTTTGTTTTTTCTCAATGCCGTGATCAATCCTTTTGGGGTTGGTGTTATTATGAATGCGCTTCAGGTGACGGAGCGCGTTGGAATATGATGACTTCTTACAAGTCTAAAATTTAATAAACTGTTCTATACCGTTTGTACAGTTGTGTGTCCTTGGTGTGAAGTCTGTGGGTCGGTCGGCGTTCAGTTCAGCACATTCCGATATTTGTCATGTGATCAGCGTTGGCAAACAACCACCGGACTCTCAGGAAAAAATGGGGACGTTCCTTCAATTAAACAACATTCCTTTGACAAAACAACATCGGCCTGGTGCCACTTACATTTACTGTTTCTAAGTGTAAGTTATCTGTTTATACCCTGCAGTGTTTATCTCGCACACAATGCATATGATACACACAAGCACAGTAGTTTAACACACACACACACAGAACTGACTGGATCATGTGCTTTTGTAAACAGAAACAAAATTTTATATATTCAGCGTTGACAGTAAGAAAAGGATCCACAGCAATGCTGCAATACATCAAAACTATTACTGTCAGCTTGAAAAGCTGGCGTGGCAGTAGATAAAACCACGAGGCCTCACGGTTACAGTACGTGATATTTCACAATGCTGCCATTCCACTGCAAAATACCATGTTACGCATTAACCACGTACACGAAAGTAACTGTAGTGTAGAAATATAGTTTGGTTTCTCTTTTGCTGCTGAGGTGCAACCTTGTGTAATTAAGTGGAGGAAAGTGTGAGAACATAACATCTATTAAAAAGACCTTCTGGTCAGACTGACACCATACGCACAAGAGGTCTGACTGAAAAGCTTTCAGTCACATCTCATGGTCTTCATGACTGAAAAGCGTCGAATCCCGACGGCTTCGCTTCTCGTCGTCTCTGACGAAGACCCTAAAACGTGCGCCTGAAAGGTCCAGAAGAAAAGAAGCCAGTAAGTGGACCTTGAGTTAGAGTTATTGAGTCAACGTTTCAGACTCTTATTTTGTTAGCGTTCCCACGTGTTTCAGGTAAAATAGGTGTTTTAGCAAAGCAACATGGGAGATGTAGTTTGAAAGCCGAACGTGCCAATAACTATATCTCTTAATATAAAAAGTTGTTTTGCTTTATTTTAGAGGGACGGACGGTGGATAGAGCGTTAGCTTAGTCCAGAATGTTCCCACGACATCTCAGAACCGGTGGAAGGAACCGTTAACGGGAAAGTTGGCACCGAGGCTAAGCCGCTAGCTAAGTAGCTAGCTAGCTAGTAGCGGCGGGGTCGGTTCGCAGCTTTCAGAATAAAAGCCGAGGCCCCGCCCCCGCCCCGCCCCCTCCGCCCCCCGGTTGCGCATTTCCGTCGCCGTAACGTCACTTCTGGCGTCAATATGCGGCTCGGTGCGGCGCCTGGAACCAGAAGCGCTGGAAAGATGTAAACGGACGAACCGGCGGAGCCCAGACAAGCAGGACGCCACAGGTTATCTCCGGCCCACGGAGCCGACCCGCTCACCGCAGGCGGCCGAACGGAACCACCGCAGCGGCCGGCTCGTCGGGTCGCTAGCCGCGGAGCAGCGGAGCAGCGGAGCCGCGGAGCCGCGGAGCCGCGGACCAGAGGAGCAGAGGAGCAGAGGAGCAGAGGAGCAGCCGAGCGCCTGCCTCAGAGCAGCCATCTTTGTGGCGGAATGTGGGGCGGGACGCGGGCCGGACCCGGGCCGGACCCGGGGCCGGACCCGGGGCCTGCCGACGCCTGCGGCCGCGCTCCTGCTCTCGGTCGCCGCGCTGCTCGCCGCGCTGCCCGGCGTCGCCGAGGCGAAGGAATGCGACAAGCCCTGCATGAACGGCCGGTGCAACGCCGGCACCGGCGGCTGCGTGTGCTTCCCCGGCTGGGTCGGGGACCAGTGCCAGCACTGCGGAGGACGCTTCAGGTACGAGCCGGGGAAAGCGGCTCCTGCTGCTTGTGCTTCCGTAGGTCGCCGAGCTCGGTTGCGCGCGCGTGTCCAGGTGTTTGTCTTCGGCCGGTCGCGCGCCCAGGTGGCCCCGGTAAGGAGACGCCCAGCGGTGCACACCTGGAGCCTTTAGGTACCTGTGTACTACCACCACTACTACCACCACCACTAATACCACCACCTTACAGGGGCGCTTGTCCTGGTTAACATGCGCTTCGTGTGTGTGGAGACACTGATGGGTGCAGCTGTGTGATCCGAACGGATCATGGTGGAACAGTCTGGGACCTCGGCGCCCTGAACGCGCCACAGTGTCACCGGCGGTTACTTTACCTGCCTGTACTCGTCCTCGGCCGGGCTGGAGACGAGGAAGAGTCTGAGGGTGGCTGGGAAACTCACACACACACACACAAAGTGGAGATCTCTCAGTGTGTTTTCCCAGAGGCCAAGAAAATGTCATTCAGTTGTATATTTTGTGAGACCAGCAGCTTTAAACCCACAGGAGTTCGATGCAGAACGACCTGAACCGATACAGGCGGCAGATCCTCACTAGTTAAAGAAACAACGAAACAAACTCCTGGAGAATGTTTGACGGTTTCACACCGAGAAAAAAAAACAAAACAAAACCAAAAGTTAAATGATCAAACTTGGTTTTTCCTCCATCAGTTGACTGATTAATCTGTTTGGCCTCAGTCCAGCGGCTCAACCGCTCGTTGTGCATTCGGCTCCCGCACAAAACTCCTGGACCAGGTATTTATACGGCGGCGGTGTTCGGGTGGGGGGGCGGCGGGCGGCGTCCCATCTGCCGAACGGGGACGGAGGCGGAAGCTGCTGGGGGTCCCGGCAGGGGGCACAGATGAGGATGAGGCCCAGGCGGTCTCGTTTTTGTAGTTGTTGTTCTTGTTTATGTCGTTGTTCTGTCAGGCCTGTTGTGTCGTTTGTTTTTTCCTCTTGTGTGACACTAGTTCCGAACCACGAGGGCTGAGCGGCGTTTGACCCTGGCAGGCGTTCAGGAAGGAGACTGTTACCCAACAGCAGCTCGGGGTCAAAGAATATAACGGGGGTGGGGGGGTTTGCATGTGTTCACATGGAAAACGCTCCGGTTTTGACAGCCGAGCCCATGTAGAGGTGGACGGCGGCGGGCGGACCCCCGGGGACACCCGGGGCCGCCGGAGGGATACGTGACGGCCTCGTTTAGGCCAAAGGGACGGCGGCGCCGGGGCACGGGGTCGACGGCGAAGCGCGGCAGGAGGCGCCAGGCGCCGCTCAACGGGGCCGCCGGCGCCGCTCAACGGGGCTGCCGGCGCCGCTCGTTTTCTTCCCTCCCGCCCGCCGGGTCCATATCCTGCTCTGATGCTCTGGCGAAGGGAAATTTGTCCTGAATTGCTTAACGACACTTAATCAATGCTGATTGGACAGTTGTCTGGTTTCCACTGCGTTGTACTCGTCTCCACTTTGGGCCGTTATAACAAAATCAAGCATTTAATTATGAAAAGACAAACAAGTTTGTCCCGGATTCATTTTTCCTTGGCTCAGTCTGATCTGACCTTAAACAGAAGCCTTGTACTTTTGCTTTCCTCCTTTTTTCTCCTTTTCTTTTTTGCATTTAGCGAAGCTGATCCTGGTCCAGCATTGTGATGAGCTAGCATGTCTGCGGCTAAAACGGCCCGGCTCTGCCCAGTCGGCAGGCTTTTATTCACTGCTTCTTTTTTTTACAGTGCCCGTGGTATTTTGTCCCTTCTTTTTAAATTCAATACCCGGTATTGCACCCATCTCGGCCTAGTTCCAGCCCGCTGGGCCTCAGAGGGCCGGGGGGAGGGTCGCAGGGTCACGCGTCCTCGGGAATACGTACGAGGGGTCGGGGGAAGCGAGGCCGGGACCGCCGCGTCGCGTCGGCGGGCTTTCCGGCGTTCCCTGGGGTGGTGGAGCGCTCCGGCCCGGTCCGTCTACGTGTGGGGGAGCCGTCGCCGCCGCGGCCCTCGGGGCCCTGGGGCCTCCACTGCCAATGATTGTTTCTCTAATCGGTTGTTGAGGCAAATGCCTGCCACGTGTTCCCGGAGCCCGGAGGTGCCATCCACCAGTTGGTAATTAGTCTAGAACAGTCGGGGGTTCGGTTTCCTACAGTATCAGACGGAGAAAACTCCAAAGTCTTGCATTAGAGACCAAAACTTGTTTTTTTCTTTTTAATTGATAAATGACTGTTTTTACACTTTAATCGTTTATTGGAACCGACGGCAGATCGATCCGCGTCGCACGTCCACGTCTCAGCGCGTCTTTGAGCAGGAATCCGAACCTTGAGCTGTGTGTGTGTGTGTGTGTGTGTGTGGGGGGGTGCGAGTTGCGAGAACAGCCAGAAAAAGAAAAAGAAGAAAAAAGCCTTCAGTCTCCGTCCTGTCGAACATGGAGGCGCGTCGCTCTTTGTTCGACGCCGCTGTAAACGTCCTTGGTCCGTGTGAAGTCATTTCCAGCTTCGCCTCAGGCTGCGGGAAACATCTCTAATCCCACTTCCTTCTTTTCCCACTGTCGTCTGACATTTTGGCAACATAACAATTAATTGCTTATTTATTATTTGATGTTTCTTTGAAAGGAACGGACCCGTGAATCGACGGCGAACGCACTCGTTAGCTGCAGCCAAGTTCGCACGGGCCCCGTGTCCCTCAGAGCCCCGAGGCTTATGCATATGAGGCGTTAATGCGCTCGGCGCCACCAACCCGCCGCTGTTAGTCGCCCGTTTAAAAAAACAAAAAAAACCCCACAACTCGAAATCGGCTCCTCAGGCTCCGGATTTATCGCCGACCTCCGGGGCCAAGACGCGGGTTATGAGCGTCCCTATGGGGATTATTAAAGCTGAGCGCACATCTTGGCGGCGGGAGCCTTCCTCCGCCGCCTCCTCAGACTGCTTCTTTTCCCTTTTAAAAGCCGGCATCTAATGGCTCGTTTTCCCCCGTTAGTGGCCGGGAAAAGCGGCGGAACGGGACCTGACCCCCCCCCACTCTGCCTGTCGGAGGGGGTCAGGTCCCGGCGGCCCGGACCCCGGACTTCGCTAACGACCCGTCGGCCCCGAAGGGTCTGTCGGCAGCGTGTACGACGCGGCCGCCCCTTCGCCCCATGTCAATGAAACCCCCGGCTTTCTGCCTAGAGTCGGGGGGAGGGGGGGGGGTCGGCTGGAGGAGGCCGTGCTGTTTTGTTAACGCAGTCAAAGGGCTGATAGTCATTCAGGGAGCGCCTGTGGTCTGAGGCTGTGCTTAGCATACAGACAATGCTACCATACAAGCCCGGGGCCGTGCGCTGCTCTGTGGCGAGGCCGTGCCAAGATGGCATCCCGGCGAGCCGCCGCCACGGGGGGGAGGCGAGATCAGCGGCGACAGGGAGGGAGCAGACTGGCGTGAGTTTTGTCGTGATGTTGTTTCTGATCCGAGAACAGTTCAAACTGCTGCTTCTGTGCAGCCAACTGCGTAAATATTCCTGATGAAGTGATCTGGTCGGGGCCGGACGCAAGATTAATACGAATATGAATATATATAACTAATGGATGCAAAAATCATCAAATTGATGTTTGGAGAGACCGAACCTCAATAACTCATCTTTCTCGTCTGTAAAGGTCTATTTCTCAAGCCAGACAGAGAGAACCCAGATTTTTCTTCTTGCCTTGTTTTTTATTTTGTATTTATTTATTGTTTATTAGTTTGCGAGGCTTTCAGAGCTGCCCGTCCCTGAGACTTCTTCCTTTACCCCAACGCGACAGAGCCTGCGGCTCTGGAGAAGAAAACAACCGAATAAAAACCCGCCACATTGTAGAAAAGTTGGCGTCTCAGCAACGGTTCGCCCGTTACTGCGGGAAAAACTCCACACACGTCGCGGTGAACAGGTTCTTTTATCTGAGAGACTGTTTATTTGCCGTAGAAGTACGAGCACGTGTGCCGCGATCCCGAAGCAGAATCGGTCATAGAGAGCCTCCTCCTCATCCTCATCCTCCTCATCCTCACCCTTCCTCCCTCCGCGCTCCAAACGACGAAGTTGGAACGTGAGCGCGCTGCAGGGCCGGTTCCACCATGGCAAAATGAGAGGACGCCTCTGTTTCTTTGGTTTAGTTCCTCGACGTTTGCGTTGACCGAGCACGCGTCTCGTCCACGGGTCCATTGTCCGCGTCCTCCTCAGACTTTCAATAAGTCCTGTCCCGGCATCGGTCTAATACCTGGTGAAACCCGGGCAAAAACCAGAGCGCTCGAGCTCAAAAAAACCAAAAAACGAAAACCCGTAAAGCGGCGTTTGCCCCCCCCAAAAAAAACCAAGAACCCATCTGTGGCCGTCGGCTGCGACTTGTGACCTCGGTCAGTTAAAGACAAAGAGCGTCGCCACAGGAAAGATGCTGGAAAAAGATCCACGATATTCTCGCCCTGATCGGATTATTGCCACAAAAGCCGTCTTTATGCTCACGGGCACAAAGACGCCCAAAGTCTGTTGTTTTTTTCTTAATAAGTAGTATGACGGAGTATTTGCGTGAGATAATGAATTTTGTTTTCTAGCAGGATCTGGGGTTATGACCCCCCCCTTTTTTTTCCTTTTCCGCAGTGTTGGACGAGGTGGTGAATAAAAGCTTTGTCCCCGAACTTTATGAGCCAGTTTAAGCCTCTGACGCACGTTCACGTCCTGGCACAAGCTCTGCCCCCCCCAAAAAAACCCACCACCTCCAATTTCCCATGCAATTAATGTACAGCTCTGTGCCGGCTAATGAAGGGGCGGGTCGCCAGCTCACATTTAATTGCACACACACAACGCACAAATACGCGTCTGTGGAAGCGTCGGGATTAGGCCGTGAACTAAACACCGTCATCAGCGCGGCGTAAACGGCCGCGTCGCGGTCGGACGGCCCGCGTCATCGGGGGCACCTGCCTATTTCCTGGGCTTTAAGTGGCCGGTTAAGGAAAAGAATAAAAGGGTTAATTATAACGTTGAGGACTCTGTGTCACTGCAGCTATAAATTAGTCTCCCGACCTCATGTCGCGCTTCAGCCCTTTGACATCAGACGTACAGTTGGCGGTCGGCGGTCGGTGGCGCGGCGGGGACGACGACTCAAGGCATCAACCGGCCATTACCTTCATTATCATCGAGTCGGATGAATGTGTTTCCAAAGTTCCCTGAATCAGAGATCTTTTCTTTTTTAAGGTTTCAGAAATGTTTCCCGTTATTGCTCCATCAACTACAAATGCGTAAATATGAATGATGAAAACGACCAATCGGTTGCCTACGGAAGCGTTGATCTCGTTAGGCGGCGTCGCTGTCAGAGGACGGGACCTTCTCTCTGCAGACGAGGCGGATCCGCGGTGTCTCCACGGGAGCGTCTCCCAGGAAGCTGAAGGGACATGTACGATTTCTTTAAAAAATAAATAAATATATACATTTTTTAAAAAATTATAAATAAATAAATAAAAAGAAAATAAATAAAAACAAAAGAAAACCAAACCCTAATCTGAGTGCAGCTGTAGCTCGGGCGAAGTGCAGCACAGTGCAGGACCACGGCGCCTGGGCCACGTCACCGCCGCGAAGGATTTATGAAATTCTTCGTTTGTTTGTTTTTTTGTTTTTATTTCTGCCCCTCGCAGCCTCTGTCGATCTGTCGCCGGGCGGAACCGCTCGGTTCTTATCTCTCCTCCGATTTCATATCGCTTAACGTCGGTATTTCTCTCGCCAGCGGTTTATGGCGCGGCCACATAAACGGTAGGAGGCAGGAGGAAGTTTACTGCTGTTGTCGACGACATCTGCTGGCTCTCCGCCCGAAGACACGTGTGCCATCACCTGCTGACTCGTCCTTCGCCTGCCGACTTTCTTTCTCTTTTTTTTTCACCGTGGTCGTCGGCGCGACGCCGCCACAGAAAGCGCCAGCTTTGCCTCGTGGTGCTTCGCAGGGGTCAAAGGGCGATCGGGTTTTAATTTCTTTATTTCTTTATTTCTTTATTTCCGATGCGTTCGCTCATTAACCAGGCATCACGTGAGCTTTTATGGACTCGGGCCGCACCTCGACTTTACGGCTTTATTGACCGACTTTCCAGAAGGTTCTGCTTTCCAGTCATTTACTGCTGTGTGAGAAATAAAGTCGTCCACAAAGCAAGTTTCTCTCGAATCCTGCCTGAGGGAAAAGAGGAGTATTTTATTTTATGTTTTTAAACCTAGACAGTGACAGACACCACTGACACATTCATTCGTGGCATATTCACCGATGAATTATGTACCATCAGTAACAACGGCGGGATCCGCAGCTCGGAGTAATGGAAACGTTTCATTTTTCATGTGATTTAAATGAGTTGAAAACTAAAATTATATCGAAGGGGAGAAAAAATCCAGGTATTTTAGAATATTTAAATGATTCATTAGATTAGATTTAGGTTAGAATTGCTAATTGACAAGGCCGATGATCGAGGGAGTAAATTGCGGGACACTGGCATCAGTGCGGGGAATGGGTCAAAGCTCCTGGTGGTCTGACGGGCCCCCGGCGGGGGTCCGGTCCGGTCGGTTACCGCCACGTCTCGGGCGCAGGTTTCTCTCCTCCGATTGGCCGCCGCGTGTTTTCTCCTTTAAACGCGTAGGCTGCAGTTACAAAAGCTGCTTTTACTGCTTTATGGCTGCAAACGGCCGTGACACCGTCTATCTGCTCGGGGGCGTAACGTGACAACCGGCCGCCACTTTGACTTCGGCGTTTTACAGACTCGGTTTATTGCCCGAACTGGAACTGTGTCCAGAAGGAGGCTGGACGCTCAGAGCCACGTCTCGGAGCCGTGTCTGTGCTCCGAGCGTCCGTCCACGTTTCAGAATAAATCAGATCTAAATCACGGCGTGCGCGTTATGGAGAGACGAGATCCAATCGAACCCTCTGGTGATAGGCAGCAGCCATGTTCTATGTTTGGGGGGGTGGGGGGGGCAGTTTTCCTTACATAGTTCAGCAAAATAAATGAACAAAATATACAGAAGACGTGAAGGAGGCCGTGGTTTCACCAGATCAGGGTTTTGAGAAAAATCTGTCTGATTATCTCTGACCCCTTTTGGCAGAAAAGAACCGAACGTCTCACAGGGGATTTTTGAAAACGAGCCTGAGGCGGTTCCGTCCGGGAATCGCGCCCTGGCCGCTGCGCTCGGAACGCCGTGGCTCATCGCTCAATGTCACACTTTTTTTTTTTTTGGGGGGGGTTGTTTTTTTTGGTTATTCAGTGGAATAACTCTCTCCTGAAGTAATCATCCCTATAAAATTGTCCATATTCTGCAGATGAACCAGAGAAACGGAGTTGTTGAGCTTCTAGTTTCTCAGACCTTATTTCTTAATTCCCGCCGCGAAGCGAGCTCCGTTCGCTGCTACGTCATCGGGGCCGGATCTATAAACCAGTCAAGCGCGAAGAGTTTTTGTGATCATCTGTTGTATAACTATTATTTTATCCTCATTTTGTTGTTGGTTTTGTTATCTCTGCTCTTCCTGGGGTCTGAATACACATAAATTGGGTGAACTTGCCCTTTTAAAAATGTTCTTGTAGGTGATCAGTGACGATGATAAACGTTGAGTCTAGAGTCTATGGCTGAATCTGAATTATTTATCTGGGTATTTGCATAGCAGGTGAACAATGTGCTCGGTGCCACAGAGGCAGCAGTGAATAAGCAGCGGTTTGTTTGGGGGGGGGGGGGGGGGCGGTGGTGGTGCGTTCAGGGTTCAGGAGAGCAGAGAACCTCTCGCCCTCCGAGGGAGCCTCTGTTTTTCCGCAGGCCTGGTGAGCCGGGGGAGCCGGAAGTCCCATGGGCCCCGGCTGCATCGGCGCCGAGAGATCTGTAATCACGCCGTTAGTGTACGATGTGGGCCGCTGCTTGGCGGCGGGGGGGTCTAACCCTTTAAAACCCTGGGGAAGTGCAGCCGTTAAGAGCCAGCGAGCGCTGAGCAGAGAAGCTTTGTGGCTTGTGTGGCCATCCGGCGTCGTTCGGGCTCATCCGGCCCGATAAGTCGCCGGCGTTCGGGCTCATCCGGCCCGATAAGACGCCGTCCTCCGGCCGCAGGGAGAGCGAGAGCATTATTGCGAAGCGGTGTCATGTTTTTCTCCCTTGTTCTTTTTCTCTCCTCTTTTTTTCCCTCCCCTTTGGCCCGTGAAGGTGCCGTCAGCCTTTAACAACCCCCGTGGCCTTGGACGTTGAGCCGTCAAGCCCACGCAGCTGCAGCATGTTTGGCCCCAGACCCCCCCGGACCCCCCCGGCGGCCGTGGGAGCAGCCCGCAGCTTCCAACAACAGGGAGGCGCGGCGCTCGTTGCCTGGATGCGGGCGGGGAAGCGGGGAGGGAGGGAACCGCGAGGGACCCCCCCCCCCCGGGGAGAACGACACCCTGTTCGTGGAACGATGTGAATTTAAAAACCACATTTGACTTTAAAAACATTTCAACAGGAACGAGGTGTTTTCAGATCACGGAGCTTTTTCCCTTCGCGTCGGGACGGATGTGAAACTTCTGGGCGTTTTCATTATTATTTTATTTATCTGTTTATTTTCAGCACCGGGGGACGAGTGTGTTCTCGGTGGACTCGAGCCCAGAGACTTGTTTTGGAACAAGGCGGCTGCAGACTGGGTGTGTGTGAGTGAGTGTGAGTGTGTGTGTGTGTGTGTGTGTGTGTGTGTGTGTGTGTGTGTGTGTGTGTGTGTGTGTGTGTGTGTGTGTGTGTGTGTGTCAGCGTCAGCAGTCATTGCACCCTGAGACCTACATCAGTAATGATACACTGTGACTGCGTCTGAGCGTCTCTCTCTCTGTCTCTCTCTCTCTCCCTCCCTCTCTCTCTCTCTCTCTCTACCTCTCTACCTCTCTCTCCCTCCCTCTCCCTCTCCCTCTCCCTCTCTCTCCCTCTGTCTCTCTGTCTCTCTCTGTCTCTCTCTCTCTCTCCCTCCTTCTCCCTCCCTCTCTCTCTCTCTCTCTCTGTCTCTGTCTCTCTCTCTCTCTCTCTCTCTCTCTCCCTCTCTCTCCCTCCCTCTCTCTCTCTCTCTCTCTCTCTACCTCTCTACCTCTCTCTCCCTCCCTCTCTCTCCCTCCCTCTCTCTCTCTCTCTCTCTCTCTCTCTCTCTCTCTGCTGCTGTGTCATCAAACTGGAATTGATCAGGCAATAACACAAAGCCTGGACGCTGCACTTTGGCAGGCGTTCACCCCCCCCCCCCCCCCCAACCACTTGCTCAACCCCACCAGGCCGTGTGAGCTAATTTATGACAAAAAACAAAAAGACGAAGTGGCAGGAGTTTGTGTTTACGTGGGCTCGGACTACTGGCTGGTGCATGTGCGTGCGTGTGTGTGTGTGTGTGTGTGTGCGTGTTCCTGTGGATCATGACATTAAAACTGACACTAGCAATAAGTTTACCGAACTGACTAATATTGCAGAGCTGGACTCGCCGGGCTGAGAATAACGATTGTTGCTGCCGCTGACGATCACATTGAGGTTTATTGGCAAAGCCTCGACATCTGCAACTAACGGAGCAACGTCGCGTTTCTCGCCTCTGACGGAAAGATGAAAATTCCCGGACCTGTGTCCATCGCGGTTCCATTCATTTCCTTTCTCGACGCACCAGTCGTCAAGGCACCGCGTGGATTTCATCGGCCCATTCCCTCGTCAGATGACAGATAACTCACTTCTGTACTGTGTCGGAACATAAACCCATGTATCGGACTGACTGAAATTCAGGGGAACTTTCCGAAGTTATAGGGAACGAGAAATGATAATAAAAATAACAAATTAGAGAGGTTTTCTGTTCAGGTCCTGGCAGCTTGTGATGGAGTATAAAAACGTGTATGAATAAATCTATCCATCAGGTGGATGTTCAGAGACCTGTGGGCTTTATTTGGGCCGTCGACGTACAGACGTGGCTCGTCCTCCGTTTCCTGTTCTTGCGTCTCAGATCCTGCTGCTTGGTTTTTGTTCTCCCTGCCGCTTGCTGCTCGTTTCGAACGATGAAGGTGACGTCCGCCTTTTTAACCCCGCCCCTCCTTCTCTTGCAGGCTGACGGGGCCCTCGGGGTTTCTGACCGACGGGCCGGGGAACTACAAGTACAAGACCAAGTGCACGTGGCTCATCGAGGGGCAGTAAGTACAGCGAGGAACCGGCGGGCGCCGGATCAGGAACTGTGATGCCGTTTGGCGACCTGTCACTCCGTCGGCCGAATCCCTCAAATAGTCCAGAACAGGCTTAAGTCAGCCGCGTTCTAAACAGAACTAGAAATAGCTCAGGTAAATTAGACCTCACTAAAGTCAGTGCTGGGCGATACCCGTTCATGGAGAGTTTAAAAAGTGTTGCACGTTGTAGGTTGCGGTAAATTTTCTTTTCCATTATGATCTTTTGCCTTATTGACCAGGACCAATAAAAACCCCTGCGACTGGAGACCAACTCCTTTATGAATCGGAATCGTTTCATCTCCAGGATAAAGCTTCTGCCTTTTTAAGGAGGGAACAGGATCCTGAAACGCGGAGACGGCGGAGACAGAATCTGAAAACCGAGGCTGCCTCTCAGTATTAGGGCCAACTCATAACGATCGCTGCAGTTCCTTAACCGGGGCCCGTCCAGGGGCCGATGGATGAAAATTAATGGCAGAAATCTGATCACCCCCCCACACAGACACACACCACACACACACCGAAACTCTGTATTGTTTAAGTCAGCACAATCCAAACTGTAATGCCGTTTTGATTACATTTCCATTTTTGGGCATTTGGCCAACGCTCTGTGTGTGTGTGTGTGTGTGTGTGTGTGTGTGTGTGGGGGGTTGAGGAGATCAGCCTTGGGTTCCTGTTTCTGTTGCTGTTCCTGTTCCGCTCTTAACGGCCGCTCAGCGTCTTTCATTTACATTCTAATGGCACATTTATGAGCCGCCTTTGGCCTTTAGCCTGCTCTTAACAGGAGGTTAATGCAGAGACACGGGTTCTATACACATAAAAATGACAAGAATACTTCAGCGGGGGGGGGTCCTAAGCCCTAGATATACATTCACTCTAAGCCTCCATCTGCAGTTGAAGTGCATCGAATCCCCTCCTCCGCAGTGGCTCCAGCCGGGGGATCGGCGGCGACGCGATTTACGACACACGGCGACGGTCTGCCACGCCGTTGTGCTCGGGGGGGGGGGGGCAGAATGATCACTCCCCGCGCTTCTGATTCATCCTTTACCAGTCACAAGTCTTCGTCTTCGTCTGCTGCCATTCCTCAGTTTACCCTGTCCGCCCGGGGGGGGGGGCACGCACGCTTCACTCTAATAGATATTTTAGGAAAAAATGTGTCTATTCATAACATTTCCTGTTCATCTTTTGCCCACATCGTAAAAAAAAAAAAAAAAAAAGGCGCCTCTGGTGCCCCCCCCCCCCGCTCGCCCACCCCTCCCCTCCGAGTTTTGAATGATTTCATTTTGCAGCGTTAAACCGAATTTAGAGCCGAGACATTCGAAGAATCTCATGAATGTCTGAAATCAAAAAAGTCATTAAAATAGGGAAGAAAAAAAAGCTTTGAAGTTCGCCGCCCTTTTTTTTTTTTTTACTGCAGCTTTAATGCAGCTTAAAACTTTACCATCAAATTTAACGGCTGAATTTCAACCGTGCTGTTACGCTCAACACAGAGAACACGGGATAAAATGTTAAAATCCACATCAGCCGTTAATCGTCCATTTCGATTTGTTCGACTCCTGCGGTGACAGTGGGCGTCGCTCATTCGATTCCAAGCGGGGAAGCAGCAGAAAAGCTGCGCGAGCTCGGCCGTCGAAGGCCTGACCCGCGCCATGTGTTTCACTTTAAAAGCTTCCTGCCAAAAACAACCGTCACGATTCTAGGCACTTGTCTGGAAAACAGTCGGTCCGAAGTAGAAGGCTGCCGCTGCCAGAACGGCCACGAAAATAGCCGCTTCATGGGAAACGAGATGTGTTATTTATTTTTTGGGGGTGAGTTCGGGCGAAGCGGTGTTTGTTTGTGTCTGGACCTTCTGGACCTTTCTGAACCGTGTGTGTGTGTGTGTGTGTGTGTGTGTGTACGTACGTGTGTGCACGTGTGTGTGTGCGTGTGTCCGTCCGTCCATCCGTGTGTGTGCATGTGTGTTTCTCTCCCAGGCCCAACACCGTACTCCGACTACGGTTCAACCACTTCGCCACCGAGTGCAGCTGGGACCACCTCTACGTGTACGACGGCGACTCCATTTACGCGCCGCTTCTCGCCGCGTTCAGGTACGTCGGCCGCGGGTCAAGCACCGGGCCGCCGCTTCTTTTAATCTCCCGAGTTTAATGCAGAACCTCGGGTTTCTGTGGAACGTTATCCGGTTTATATGATTTTAAAAACTGGGACACAGACTAATAAAGTTGTTTTTACAGCGGTTGGGAAAACTCGGATCAACAAGCAATTACCAGACCGTCAAATTGTTGCATAAAACAAGCAAAGACTCCTGTGTTACTTTCCAATAATTTTCCCCTTTTGTGTTTTTGTGTGTGTTGTTGTTGTTTCTGTTGTTGTTGTTTTTGTTGTTGCCGCCGCCTCAGCGGTCTCATCGTCCCCGAGCGTTACGGGAACGAGACGGTTCCCGAGGTGGTGTCTCAGTCCGGCTACGCCCTGCTTCACTTCTTCAGCGACGCCGCCTACAACCTGACCGGCTTCAACATTTCCTACAGGTGAGAGAGACGCCATTTAAAAAAAAGAACCGCGACAACGTCCTGCATTTCCTTCTTCATAATAATAGGAGAAAGGAAGGAAAGACGGACTGTTATTAACGGGAGGTTCTTCCCATTTTCAAAAGGAAGCAGCAGTTCAGCTACTTCAGTTCGATCAAAGGTTCTTCCTCAAGGCTGCAACACTTCAAAATAAAAGTAAAAATGAAGGATACTCTGGGACATTTCCTTGACTTTGAAGGCGGTTTCCTGATACGAGCCTCCACAGA
Organism: Istiophorus platypterus; assembly: GCA_016859345.1. Lineage (NCBI taxonomy): Eukaryota > Metazoa > Chordata > Actinopteri > Istiophoriformes > Istiophoridae > Istiophorus > Istiophorus platypterus. Next base: position 3,970,932 of record CM029120.1, read on the forward strand.
CGGAGGGTGAGGGACGGGGTCAGCCCCTGGATGAAGGCGCCCAAGGTCGTTTCTGTTCGTTCAGAAACGACCCGGGGGGGCTCGTAGATCCATAAACAGGCCTTGGCGGAGGCCACGTGCTCCACCGAGCGCCGGTCTTGTTCCAAAAGGAAAACAAAAAGGGAAAAGAGAAAAAAAAGCAATCGCATTTCTTTTTTATCTGTTACTGGTGCGAGAGACGGGACGGAGGCGGCCGCTTGGACCAGCGCAAAAAAAAGGAAGTGGAATTCCAAAAGCCGAACGTGGAGCCGCCCCCTCCTGACATCTGCAAAACAAAAAAAGAGAAAGGACACAATGGGCCCCCGGGTTCTTCCCCCCCCCCGGCTCATTGGGCACCGTCGCCATAGCGATGGGAAGGAAGCCGGGCTGAGGGACACGAGGGTCGTATAAGAACGACCCCCCCCCCACCACCGCCAGACTCCACTGTCACCGTAATAAAAAACGACCTAACACCTCACTCCAGTCTCTCGCTTTTTCTTCGAGTTCACCGACATGAACTTTTTGACATGGACTCGTTCGCTCTCGCGTCACAGGAAGCGGTGAGGACGTAGCGGCACGCTGCCGCCGGTGGACGTGATCTGTCAACCAGCGCTGCTACCGCCCGTTAAACTTTCTGTCGTTTTGTTTATGCTCTCCCAAGATCTCTGAAGTTTTTTTTTCCTCTCCCTTTTGTTCATTCTCATTGTTGTTAGACTCAATGGTCTCGCTCAACAACAACCCCCCCCCACCCCCCCACCCCCACCTGCTTATGATGAAATATGGCACCGGGACAGAGCTGCAGAGTTTTGCTGTGAACTCCAACCGACCCCCTTTTTTTTTTTTATTCTTAGCCAAAATTTCTTTACATTAAGTAAATTCTGCAGCGTAAGAGATGTGGTGCTGCATCAGCTACTGTGAGAAGCTGCTCGCAGGGACACCTGCTTTACTGCTGATCCCAAAGCATCAGTCACAATTTAATGATTATGAGATATTCACCAGTTTTTGTTGTGTTTTTGGTTTTTTATTTTTTAAACACTTGCCCGACAGATCTATAGACGTTTATGCATCTATGGGGGGGGCTCCATGTCTGCCAGGTGTCTCAGCCTGGACCCCCGTGCTGTCTGAGTGCAGACGGTCCTTTTGGAGGGGGGCAAGTGAAGTGTTGGCGGGTGCTTGACCAACTGCTGAGGGGAGGATGATGCCAGCTGGGGGGGGTAGAGCCAGTCGATGCACTGAAGCAGGTGCAGCCCAGTCGTCGAGATGTGCTCCCGATGTTTTATTCATGAACTGTTTTTTCTTTTCTTTTTACTCTTTCTTCCCACAGGGTGAACACGTGTCCCAACAACTGCTCGGGCCGTGGCGAGTGCCGCGTGGAGACCCCCGGCGGCAGCGGCGGTGGCGGCGGCCCGGTGTACTGCGAGTGCACGGCCAACTGGAAGGGGGAGGCCTGCGACGTCCCCTACTGCCTGGCCGACTGCGGCCACCCGGAGCGCGGCACCTGCCAGAACAAGACCTGCGTCTGCAAGGCCGAATGGCAAGGTGGGCCGGCTTTGTTGCTGCGGGAGCGGCGGTCAGCGGCGGCTGATCTGACCTCATTGTCTCGTGCGCTGAGCCGGTTTTTGACTACCCACGCGACTAAAATAGGCTGTGGACTGGCTCAGCTCCCAGGGGTGGAGAAGGCACGCAGTCAGCTGCCAAGATCCACTCTGCACAAGCCAGTATTATTAAGACAGGATATCTGCGGAAATGCGGCGTTCCTCCCTCCCGTTTTCTGTCTGTTTCGGGGGGGGGAGTGCATTGTTCTTTCAGCGGTTCCACTCCGGTTATCCAGCCGCTGCTTCCTGGCGTCATAGAGCGACATACAGCGACATATCGGGGGGGGGGGGGCATCAGCCTGGCTCCAGGCCTCCGACTTGTCACCCACGGCTTGCGACTTCTCCGCCGATTGGTACGGAACGATCGAAGCGAAAGGAAATTCTAAAAAAGAAAGAAGAAAAATGTCAATAATCTGATTGAAGTGTCCCGCCCCCTAACGGGCTGACAGTCGACGTGGGACGCGGCTCGTACGTTCAGGTTGAGAGGGGGGAAAAAACATATATAATTGTGAGAGGGCAAAAAAAGTATTTTTAGGTTTCGGCCTCCGTTTGCCCGATGACTCATCCCGACGACTCACCACTGAGGGATCGTTTCCATACAAGCCCTAAATCTGCTCCCCAGTCAGAAATAAAGTAAAAACTGATGGAAAATGTTATTATTTTTTAGGTTCAACGCTGCTGCGTGAAACCGTCCCCAGCGTACAAACCATTAAGAGAACCTGCTGCTTCTGCGGAACACGTAAAGTTGTGTTTGGCACTAAAAGAAAAATAAAATTTAACGAGAATCTGCTATTTTTTTTTTTTTAATGGAGTATATAGTAAAAAAAAAAAAGAAAAAAGCCTTTACATCATGGGCCTCTGCTCTGACCCAATTATTTCATTCTATATATTTTTGAATCATTGTCCAGTAGTATTATAATAATATTTAGATCTCAGCTTCCTAGTTATATTTCTTTTAACGGATAAATGTCAGGGTTCTTTTTGGGGGTGGGGGGCTACTTCAGCCGAGCTCCAGTCGGCGAAGGTCTCGGCGACGAGTGTCACCGACCTCATCCTGTTTTTCACCAGCAGCTTCTGGCCACTGTGACCTGTTGCACTTAAATCCAACCTTATTAATCTGTTTTTTCCCGGATCAGCTTCCTCATAATCAGCCATGAATTTTTGTGCTGTTTTATTTGTTTTGTTTTTGTTTTGGTGATGACCCAGCGCCATGTTTTGAATCAGACCCCTCTATCCAGCCGATTAGCTCCTAGACGTGGCTCCGTTTAACTGTGGCTAATATCAGTGGGCTCGGCGTCTAATTACCAAAGCTGGGGGCGTTGGAGAAGCAGACTGGTGTTTTTATTTATTTGTTTATTTGTTTATTCATTTATTAGCCTTCAGTGCTCTGTCACAGTGCTTTAGCCGAGCAACGGCTAAACGGCTTTTTAAATCTCTGGAAACACCAAAAAGGTCGTTTTGTTTTGTTTTTTCTTCTCTGTTGATACTGGAGTCGGAGAATGTTGTTGATCGTTCGGTGGTATTTTCTCAGCCTGAAGCACAATCCCCCCCCCCCAAAAGGAGAATGGGCAAAAGTGACTTCCTTCCAGTCACATGGGCCGCCCTCTGCATTGTTTCGATAATGATCAATAAGGAACTCGACCCCCCCCCGAGGTTAACATCCTGTTTCTGCTGGTTGATGCAGTGATAGTGATAATTGGCTGGTTAATGTTTGATTCCAGGGAAGGTTTTTGTTGTTGTTTTTTTTAATCTGTCTCTCACATCGGGGGGGTCGGACAGACATTAGATTAACTGCCCTCAAACCTCCCCACAGCCTGTGACGTGGGGGGTCGGGGGGGAAGGGGGGGGGGCAGCAAGGCTCTTGCCTTGCGATCTTTCTATTCCTGGCCCGTGGCAGCTGTTTGCCAAAAAAACTCCCCAGAATCCCTTTTCCCTCGATTCAGGAGCGATTCCGGTTTGCTGCGGCGTTATTGTTCCCGTCCTGCAGCAGGGGAAGGCGGCTTTGGCCGGAGTCGTCCTTTTCTTTCTTTCTTTCTTTCTTTCTTTCTTTTTTTTAAAAGAGCTGTTTCACTGAAATCAGCGAGGGGCCGTAATGATGGTTATTGTTTCCTGAAAAAAGAGTGTTCAGAAAATTAATCCTCATCCTGTGTTTCTCCATGCAGCTCATTAGCTTGAATTACAAAACCTTTTTTCGGGGGGGGGGGGTCAGAGGGGTCTACTTTCTAATGCAAAATCACTCCACAACAGGATCATCAGTCTCTGTTCTCCAAAGGTTTACAAATGCTTCTTTAACCTCTCTGCCCTTTCGTTCACATGTCTCTTTAATAGTTTAAAAAAAAAAGAAATCAGTTTTTTTCATGTTCTTCTTGTTTTTATTATTTTTTTTCAATTCCATGCTCAATTCATAGAAAGCAGATGGCTTCAATTTTCGTTGAGTGCTGCCTGGCTGCAGGACATAAAAGTAAACTGATGAAGCCAGTGAAAGTTTAATCCTCCCATTAATGCAGGAAACTTTTTCACAAGCTAGAAATTTTTTTTTTTTTTTGCTGTTGTAATGCGGATTCATTTTATTGGTATTTTTTTCCTTTCTGGTTTTATGATCCCCTTAAGGTTTCAGGGGGTGGAGGCTTGTTTATCATGTTCATAATAAGGTTTTATAAAAAAACAAAAAACAAAAAAGGAATTAACCTCTGCCGTTTCCCTTTTCCTCCCCAGGTCCGGACTGCTCTGTCTCGGTGCCCGCCAACTCCTCCTTCTGGGGCCGGGAGGAGTACGCCGAGGCCGGGCTGGCCAGGGCCTCCCACAAGGCAGTGGTGGAGCAGGGGGTCATGTGGGTCATAGGAGGTTACGTCTTCAACGCCTCCGACTACCACATGGTCAAAGCGTAAGTCGTTGTCCCCTGGTCGGATTTTCAGCCACTCTCTTCCAAGAAGGAGGCGGCGGTGGGGGGTGGGGGGTGGGGGGGGCTGAGTCCTGCTGTTGCTAGGTGACGGTGCTTTCAAAACACCGCGCCTCTGCCGCAGAAATTAAAATATTTCCAACGTTTACATGCCTGTCGTGCCGAGTGCGGACGCGACAGCTCGGAAGTCGGCTGCTGCGTCAGGAAGGAGCCGGCGGACTCGGACGGGAAGCAGGACGCAGCCCCCCCACAGATAGTTGGAAGTTGGAGTTGGAATGATGTAATTAAAAGCATAAAATTACAGGATGAGCTGCTGCCCCCCCCCCCGTACTCCACCCAGGAAATCACACTTTTTTCCCCCCTTTGGCTTGTATTCTTGGGTTTTGCGGTTTGCCTGCAGGCCACGGCCTTTTTTCAGTTTCTGCCTAGAGTCTGTCATGTGAGGCCATAAAATCAGCTTCCTGCCAACGTGACGCAGCGTCTTGCATTTGCTGCTCCGACGTAAGTGGGATCGGACAGTGCCTTGAATCCCCTTCTGGGCGTGCCTCTCTGGGCACCTTCCAGACGAGGTCGTGTTGTCAGAAGGCACGTTGAGAAAAAGCGATTTTTTTTCACTGCGTCGCGTGAGAAAACCCCTGCTCCAGATGTCGGAGGTCGTCAGGCCGCGGAGCCTGGATCGAAGCTCATGCTGTCCACGGACACCACAAACACTGCGGTGCACAAAACCACAATGGCGTCGGCCGCTTTGGTTTGAGTTTAGGGCTTGAAAAGATCAGAATCGGTCGCAGGTTTGAAGCTTTATGTCCCACGTGTTGAGTAGAAATGGGAAAAGGAGCAAAAGTAACAGTTCGAAAAAGATGATAAATAAGAAAAAACTCACAGGGTAGATGAGCAGATGGATAAAACTCCCATGTCCGTGTGTTAGATGTGAAGCTACAGCCAGAGGCCGGTCGGCTCATCAGCCACTGCTGATGTCAGAGGGCGGCGGCCTCCACCCGCCGGCAGCTCACCGAGCGCTAGTCGACATCTGTATCTCGTGGTGTAATCGGCACAAAGAGGATACGTTTACAGGGGATATGTAATCTGGATTACCGCGGCCAGCGATTACCTGGACCCCCCCCACAAGGCAGGCTTTACCCTCAGCTAAGCCACTGGCGGCGCCGCCGCCTCATACCGGTGTTGATCTCTTCACCATAGTCCCCTGCAAGAAAATGAGCACGTTCAACGGGCAAAAACGCGCTGGCGCCCGCCCGCCGCAGCCCATTCCGGCCCCCTCCTTGAACTCTGAATTTCAGTCCTTCCCATCTGTGGCTCGGTCCGTGTGCCACGCTCTCCAATCTGTGTTCCAAGCCACAGTTAATGCACCATCAGAGGCACAGGAAGATCCCAAGTAGTTTGGAATGGTTTGAAAGTGAGGAATTATAATCCAGGACTGTAATTTTTGAGCCAGGAGTTTCCCACAAGGCTCCATCTTCGTCCTAAGTGGACATGTTGTATAATTACATAAAACACGATATGTTTGGAGATGCAGCAACGGAGATGAAACCTCCATCGGTTAAATGATGAAGGGGAATCGATCGTTGTTTTTCACTTTGAAGAAGAAAAAAGAATTTCCATGGACATGAGATCAGAACGTGTTGGTGTAGTGTTTTGCTTGTGGGTTTAAAATAATGAAACCTTCCCTTAGAAGCTGTTCAGCACGGCTCTCTGTTCCTTCTCCCCCCGTCTCCGCAGGTACAACCTCAGCAGCCGGAGGTGGCTGACCCTCGACCCCTCGGTCAACACGGTGACGCCGCGGTACGGCCACTCGCTGGCCCTTCACGAGGTAGGTGGGGGGGGGGTGGTGATCACACACCGGTTTTTACATGTGTCCGTCCTGCCTGCCGCCTCGGCGAACGGCAAGGACGAGGGAAGAGAACAGATGAGAACTTAATTAAATGAAGGTGCCAGCGGAAACATTATCTTACCCCCAGCCTGTTTGCGTTTGCTTTTCTAAAATATATATATATATATATATATATATATATATATATATATATATATATATATATATATATATATATTCAGCCTTTCAGTGGTGTCTGTTTGTTGTCTGGAACTAATATATATAAATCACGGGGTTTTGTTATGCTGCAGTGAAGCAGTGAAGCGGCTTCCTCTCCGCCAGGAAGAGTGTTAGGATCCGCTGATGGAATAATAAATTAGAAAGGGAGGGGAGGAGGAGGAGGAGGAAGAGGACACACTCTCTCTCTGCTCTGCGGTTCGAGAGGGAAAGCGAGTCCGAGCCGGCGTCTCCGTGGTGCATGAGTCCGATCCGCGCCGATACGGAACCAACGGAGGCTGATCCCAGTCCGGCGATTTTTCAGTTCTTTACCAAAGAACTGAGAATCCAAAAACCAGACCAATCAATCGAGACGCTCAAAAACTCAAACTCAGTTGCAGCCTTTGCTCGTTACAACGATGCAGGTATTCTTCATCCCCCCGTCCTGCTATATTTTATGAGTAAATTTTACAGTCTTGCTTTTAGCTTGGATTTGAGTAAATTGTGTGCGACCTCCAGACTGTGTCCAGCTCAGGGGAAATTGTGCCGTAAGAAACAAAGTCCAGGAAATAAGAATAATACTAAAGGAATTCAGTATTGCTTGAGAATCGCTAGTGGGTTCTCTCTTTTTTTCTTTCACTTTGCTGTGTTTATTTCTGAATATTAGGTTTCATCACAGTAATAGTCCGCGATTACCGGGGTTTAAGTTTGCCAGGTTTTGGTTCGACCATAATGAGGCACAAAGTGCGTCACAGTTCAGGAGAAGCCTGCTGCATATTAATAGTTGTTCCAGTCTGTTGGGAAAAACTGCAAAAGTTTCAACTCCTAAAAATGTCCATATGAAAGAAAAATCTTTCCTTTGCTCATCTGGGTTTATTCCGTTCATTTAACATGATTTTATTCAGATTTTGAGTAGATATTAAACATGAATTAAAACAGGAAAATTAAAAAGATTTGCAGAAACAAAAGTTTTCAAACTGAAGTTCAGCTTCTTATTTTTTAAAATTTATGGATGACAATAAGCATAAGATTCTGAAGATTCAACATAGCAAAGTGAGTGACAGAAACTTTTGTTTTATTTACTTCCTGTTTGTTTATTTTCGTGACCTCTGCGTATTAAAGACCTAATTCTGCTCCACGGTTCTTCCTCCCTCTGTCTCCGCCAGGGGAAGATCTTCATGTACGGGGGAAAGATCGACTCCTCGGGAAACGTGTCCAGCCAGCTCTGGGTCTTCCACGTCCAGAACCAGACCTGGGTCCTGCTGGGCCCCCGGGTCAAGGAGCAGTACGCCGTGGTGGGGCACTCGGCCCACATCGTGCCCGCCGTCCAGGAGGCCGTCGGCCCCGTCATGCTGGTCCTGTTCGGACACTGTCCCCTGTACGGCTACATCAGCCAGGTCCAGGAGTACGACATTGGTGGGTGGCGCGCGTTGGTAGTCGGGGGTCGCGGGTTCAGTGCCGTCTCCTGAGCCCACAACCTCGGCCCTGGGGGCGCGGGCGCGCTAAGGTATCCGTTTACAGCAACAGGAAATTAACAGCGGCCGCTAAAGCGAAGCCAGCGAGTTCTGGACTCCGAGCCGCCGGCTCTCGTTGGCAGGAAATCAGACCTCATTACGAGACTCGTTGTCTTCTGAAAGCCTGCCCATCCGAGGGAGCCGGCCGCCGTGGCCGCCGGGCAATTTCCTCGCGAGCAAAGCGATGGGGCCATTATCGTATTATCGTTACCTGAATGGGCAGCGATTGAAATCCGATGGCTTTCCGACGCCACCTTCGCACTTGCGATGCACTTTAGGGGCAATGATACGACGATTTCTATTGAGTTCTCACTCATTTAACTAATAAAACGCAGTTTGAGCTCTCGAGTTACAGCCTCCTCTATGTCCCTGCTGGGACCAAAAAAAAGCTCTTGCTCATCCCACCTGTTGTTTCCCTTCAATATCCTTGCATTTCATTATATTGTGATAACTGTGAGCTGTGTTTGCCCCCCCCCCAGCCAAGAACACGTGGAGCGTGGTGCCAACGGACGGCGCGCTGGTGCAGGGCGGCTACGGCCACAGCAGCGTCTTCGACCCGGGCACCAGGGCAATCTACATCCACGGAGGCTACAAGGCCTTTAGCGCCAACAAGTACGGCCTGGCCGGAGACCTGTACAAGCTGGACGTGGACCGGAGGAAATGGTGAGGGCATTTCTATTCGGTTCGTTGACAGTGATGTCCAGTGGCTCTTGCTGACAATGTCCAGACAGGAACAACATGCGGTACAGCGCGATATCACAGCGCGGTTCGACGTGGAAGTGCGGGAAAGGTCTGGTTTCCCGTTTACTCGTCAGAATTTGCTTCTTCTTTTTTCCCCCTTGTGAAGTTCTGTGTATTTTAACCTCAAACTGCCTCTAAAAACTGTTCAAAGAAAACTCATGCAGCCTGAGATGAGGCAGAGCAGATAGACATCACTTTGCATAAGGAGCCTGTAGTCAGGAAAGGTTTGGAACCTCTAATGTTCGACAGAGTTGCATCATAGAGTACTTGTGGTCTTATGGCAGAAATTTTGCATCACATTACAAATTAAAAAGAAACCCGTCGCTACGTTTCGAACGGTGGAAGCGGCGAGCTGACGGGTGACGGGCGGGAGATGCTTGCAGGCGCCTGCTGCATCCGTTTCCAGACCCGCGTGTTTTAGCTTAAAACTTGTGCCAATATGAGGTGTGTGTAGACGGAGCACGCAACTCTGCGTTTTACACTTTTCGTGTGATGAAACCTCTGACTGTGCCGCCGTCGCGGTGTCTTCCCGTGCAGGACCATCCTGAGGGACAGCGGCTTCTTCCGGTACCTGCACACGGCCGTCGTGGTGAGCGGGACCATGCTGGTGTTCGGGGGCAACACGCACAACGACACGTCCATGAGCCATGGCGCCAAGTGCTTCTCGTCCGACTTCCTGGCCTACAGTCTGGGTCGGTAACGCACGCACGCACACACTCACACACACACACACACACAGGACACGGAGCTCCTTCATTCTGCTTTCACGGCTTCACTTCTGCTGAGGAAAAAAAGAAAGATGGGGGGGGGGGCAAATGTAATTTTTGTAGAGCTCATGATCAAGGCTCATTAAAGTAAGCGCCAAACGAGTCGGTCTGGGGGGGTGGGGCACTGCGGCGGCGGCGGCGGCAGCGACGGCGGCTTTGTAATTTCAAGTCTCTAATGCTCCTTCTATCGTTTATCCCTGTGCTCTCCTCCTCCTCTTTCTCTTCCTTTTATTGCTAAGTCGCCCTCAATCAAAACACTTAACCCTCGGCTTGTGTAACAAGCAGCGAGAGGAAGAGGCCGGTGCATGTGTGTCTGCGTGAAGAAGAGGCAGAGAAGGCTGTTGACTAGAAACACGTTTCCTGTCTCTATTTATTTATTTATCTATTTATTTTTTGTTTTGTAGTGACTTTTTCCATTAAGATTGTAACTATAATCCCACTCAAAGTTCCCTTGAACAAGTCAGCGCCGCTCGGTCGTCGTCTCCATGAGAACTGAGTGGGCGCCGCCTCACGCCGCTCGTTAACAGGAGGACACCCCCCCCCGGCCCCCAGGATGTTTCTGTGCCGTTATGAAAGGATGATTGACGGGCGGTGGAATTACCACCTTGGGGGGCTTGAGCACCCCTCCCCCTCTCCCCGTGCAACCGGCTTTTTTCCGTGGGGGTCGCGTGACGGCGACCCTGAGCATCCCCGACGACCGCGATGCCTCCACCTTTGCTTTTGCTTCGTCTCTCTCGGAAAACTTTTCCCATGATCTCCTCCTGGGAGAATCCGTGATTTGAGTCGAACTTTAGAAATTTAAAAACTTGAAGTATTGTGGGTTACACCCCCCCCCCGTCTCTGCTCTGTATTATTTTGTAATTGGACAGAAAAGAGTAGCCCCCCCACCCCTAACACCCACCACCGTCTCCGTCAACCCCAGCTGCTGGGTTGCTGTCAGCGACGGCGGCAGTTCCGTAATTGTCCGGTAATTAGCGGCTGAGACGGGTCGCGTTTTGAGGACTAATTGGGGCCCCCCTGCCTCCCTTAACAAGCTGAACTCAATTAGACCGTGGGATTCAAGGACCGTCCGCCGTCCTGACATTGGTGGATGGTGTAGTAATAAATCCCCGGACTGAGGGGCTTGGGGGGGGGGCAAGGCAAGGCGCCAAACTGCCTGCAAGTGCCGTTCTGCGGCACTAGGGGGCAGTGTCTACCTGCGGATGTGGAGCCTCCCCATCGCCCTCATACCTTCCTCAATGATGACTTGCACTGCATTGTGCTGACTGACGGTGATGTACTGGCGCCGCGGCTCCACGACCCCCAGATCCGACTGTCGGGGCTCACGCACCAGGTCTTTTCTTGGTTTTCTTTCTTACGTTGATGTTTTCAGGTTTGTTTTTGTTTTGTTTGTGCCGAGAATTGATCGGTGAACACTGTCACCGACGGCCACGGCGTCATTTATAACCATTTATAACCTTCGATCGCCATATTCGGCCATTTGTTTTACCCGAGATGTATTGATATGGGGATTTGGAGGCGCAGACGTCTCAATATTTGAGGTAAAACGGAGGTGAACTTTGTTGGAAAGTCGAAGTTTTTTCACATCTTGGAAAAATGCAGCGGAGTCTGGGCCGAGATCAACCTTCTCAGGTGGCCCTCAGACGTTTGGCCCCCACGGCGGTGGAAAGTGGTCCCAGCACAGCCGTCGTTTCTTTGGTATTTCAGTGACTTTAGCCATGCACCTCTTCACACTGAAATATGGCCGTTGCAATCCTGTTAAAACAACTGTTATGTGCATCCTAGGCGTAAAAAGTAGTTGTCCCCAGTCAGTTCACACAAGGGGATTAATGGCCAAGTGAGAAAAACTCTTGTTTACCTTTTGGCTTGTTTCTTGTGAACGATTAAATGTTTTCGCATCATTCGGGGCTTATAGAAATATGTGGCATGACAAAGACTAAGAAGAGAAATCACGCTTTGGTTTTGGTTTTCGTCACAGGTGGTTCACCTTCTATCATAAGGGGCCAGGTAGCCCCCGTCCAAACAACTTGGACACCCGGACATCAAGCCATCATTTGACCTGCGAAACTTCCACAGTTACCGCTCACCAGGTTCCTACTAATTTCCTGTTCAGGGCCAAGAGGTTTCCTGTTGGGCCCCGTCGCTGCTGGCGGGGAGGGGGCAGTTTATCTTTCTAAAATTGGCTGTTGTCTCTTTGCAATCGGCCATCGAATCACCCCCCCCCCCCACCCCACCCCTGGTCCTAAAAAGAGAAAAGAACAGACCCCCGGTTCTCGCTGTTATTGCACAAGGCCATATTTAATGACTTGTCACACGTCAGAGCCGAGCACGCCCGGCTGCCTTTTTCCTGCCGCACCGCTGCCTGGGGTCAGGGGCTGACCCGTTGATTGACGCCAGGAGACTAGCTGTTTTACGGGTCCGGCTTTACGACCCGTGGCGGGTCGGCCGGAGAACGGCGGCGTGGCGCCAGGCAAGTTAAGGCTGTAAATAGACATCGGAGCCAGATCCCTCCCTAAACCTCAGCCTGTCGCCTGTTTGCACTCATCTTGCAGTTTACTCTCCTCTTGTGGCTGTAGTAGGCAACTGTCTCTGGAGGTTGGGTTGACTACCAGACGTTGAAGCCGTGTCCCGGTGGCCGGGACTCGTCAAATTTTGTTTTTTTTGGGGGGGGGGCAGCTTTTTTGTGGCTAATCCTAAAGCTGGTCCAGCCACAGACATGTGTGCTGTTCAGGCTGCCCCTTTTTACTCAGCTATAACTGTTCTGAGATCAGTTACGACTCGTCACGCACCTCAGAAAAATTACCCGAGCAGCCACTTCATCCTGAGAGTTGAGAAGCAGCAGCAGGAGGTAAACAAGCAAATCGCAGCGTGGCTTTTAAAGCCCGTTCTGCTTTTTCACTTTCCGTATGAATAACTTTTCCTTTCTGTTCATCGGGGTCTCGGGTTCTCTCTGTGCAAGATCTACTAAAAGGTTGAGAGGAATATTGTGGCAGGAAAATACAGGATTGTCACTGGAGCGTGTCATTGTCAGTTAATGATGAATATTTAGCAGCATAAACTAAGATTGATTTGGTTTTCGTTTGTTTTTTTTGTGATACTTTTCCTCTTTGCTGTAGATTTTTATAACAGTCAAATCAAAGGAATAATTCTACTACTTGTTCAGCCAGGAAGCAGAGCAGAAAGCTGAAGTTGTCACGGCGCATTGGTTTTCAGCACAAAACCATGAGGCAGGACAAAACAAGCATAGATTTGTTGCAACCGCGGTCCTGAGAAACGTGTGTTTCCTTTCCCGGCGGTGCGGTAAACGCATCGGCGGGGGTCGAGGGTCAAGGGTCTGACCCCTCTGCGTCTTCTTGCCTTCCCAGCTTGCGACGAGTGGACGGTGCTGCCCCGACCGGACATCTACCACGACGTCAACCGCTTCGGGCACTCGGCGGTCTTCAGCGACAGGTAATCTGGCAGAAGCGTTTGTTTGTTTTCCACGTTGTTTGTTTGTGTGAGTCTGTCTGACAGACTTAGATACTTCCAAACAGGGCACGGGGGGGGGGGGGGTTGGGCACTGCATTGGCACTGCATTGGCAAGAAAAATATGAAGCAGAAAAAAAAAGCAAACATCACAAAATATTTCAGCCTCTTTACTCTGGCTGGTGTTAGAATTGATTTTTTTTTTTAAATTTTTTACTCTTTATTTTGAAAGATTCCCATGGTTTGATTGAGCACATTTCTATTTAATAGAGATTTTTCAATGTTGTGAGCATCACAAATGGAATTTCATCTGTTCCATTCCAGTCGACCGGGGTTGTAGGCAGACGACTCATAACCTGGACAATTCAAATGAGAGTCAGAAAATGTGTGTTGTTTTTTGTATTTGTAGTTTGGACCAACTGACCCTTACTGTCGTGGCCGACCTTGCCTTCTCGGCAGCGACTCGCTGCTTTTTAAATGAGAAAGCCCCCCCGATCCGTTGCGCTCAGCAGGAAGTCCAGAGCGAACGGTCTGAGGGGTGTGTGTGCGTGTGTGTGTGCGTGCGTGCGTGCGTGCGTGCGTGCGTGCGTGCGTGCGCTCCCTCTTATGACACAAACAGACTTTTTGATCGCCCTGGTGCAATTTCACCCAGGCTCTCACTTGCAAAAGTAATCCCAGCAGCTGAACGGGGGGGGGGGGGCTGGACCTGGTGTCCAAACACACATATGCACTCACACACACACACAGACACACACAGCAGGGGAGTTGTCAGGTCCATCACACAGGAAGCGAGCTCTTGTTGGGGATTTATTAGACTTGTGAGTTGGGTTGAAGCTCAGAGAAGAGAAACAGATTCTCTGGCTCTGACTGAGCATGAAAAGGTCAAAACTGGAGAAAAGCAGCGGGTTAGGAATCGGCCGCTGGTTCCCCCTCCCTCCTTTCACCTCTGTCTCCCGTCGCCCTCTAACCCCCCCCCCCTTTCTCCGTCTCGCAGTGCGATGTACGTGTTCGGCGGCTTCAACAGCCTGCTGCTGAGCGACGTCCTCACCTACACCTCGCCCAGCTGCTCGGCCTTCTCCAGCCTGGCGTCCTGCGGCCAGGCCTGGCCGGGGATCCACTGCGTCTGGAACGTCACCCAGGAGACCTGCCTGCCCTGGGAGAGCAACGCCATCGGGCCCGAGGCGCAGCAGCAGCCGCTGCCGGCCTCCTGCACCACGAGATCATGTAGGTTACGCCGCCGTTGCGTCGGAGTCCCTGAACGTGTGCGGGATTCGTGGGGGATGATGTTTAGATTCTCGCCGTTTTTCCCATGTGGCGTCCGCCGGACACCAGTGTCCGATGAGATACGTAGAGAGACGGGGGCGGTTTGTTTGTCACGGGCCGCCGACCCAGTTGTACACGTCAGAGCGAAAATGACAAAGAAAAAAAAGGAAAAAGCATCAGCAGGGAGTGTGAGTCTTTGAAATGTGGAAATCTTTGAAGAACCTTTACATCTGATGAAAGGCTTGGTTGATTATTCGGACGCTCGGGTCATTGTAAATTATTATCACTGACATTTTTAATGAATGTTAAACTACTTTATGAAGCAATAATGCCAAACGTTCTCCGGTTCCAGCCTCTCTGAATGCTGCAGATTGTGTGTGTGTGTGTCCGTGTCTCTTGTGCCTTGATGTATCCCATAAACACATTTTGCTGCCTTTAACATCTTGTTATTTTCTATTCAAAATGACAGTGTGTCCCAGTCTGTTGGTTCTGCTGCTCTTCGTGTGTGTGTGTGTGTCAGATAGGACAGGAGGAGGTAATCATCAGGGACAGTTCAGACATGTCTTTCCACTTCCTGTGGAGATTGTCTTCCTAAATAAATAAATAAATATTTCTCAATCTCAGTTTCACAGTGTCACTTTCCGTCTTCTGGTGTCTCTGGAAACGCCAGAAGACGGAAACCACGCCCTGAACATCTTTCAGGCTGTAAATATAGATGTTGATGATATAATCGTCGGTGTTATTATTCATAAGAAAGAAGAGTAGAATGAGTCTCTGAAGTGGTTTTGTCGTGGATGGAAAATAGTCTTTAGAGCCAGTGTTGTCTGGTACATCGGTCGATCTGATCAGCCGCCCCCATTTCTTTTAAATAGCCACCTCTGTCATTCATAAATGTCGGTTCAAAAACAACATCAACAAAACAAAGGTGGCTTCACCAGGCAAAGCATCTGGAAGCTGCAGCCTGGTGCAGCGAATTTTTTCATTTCTGTCCGTGATGCCGCAAAACCTCTCTCTCTCCCTCTCTCCCTCCCTCACTCCCTCGCTCCCTCACCCCCCCCCCCCCAACCTTGCAGATGCCGACAACGAGAGGTGTGAGCAGTACACGGACTGCTACAGCTGCACCGCCAACACCAACGGCTGCCAGTGGTGCCCAGGCCAGTGCCTTTCCCTGGGGAGCAACTGCACCTCGGCGGCGGTACGTCAGACCCACGGCACCATTACGCGACCGAGCCGGTTCACTGCAAGCAGGCGTCCCCATGAGGTTGACGACGATAATAATGATGATGATGATAATAATGATAATAATCATCATTAGTCTCGCCAAAATCCTGCTCCGACACCGTGGCCTCCTGCAGCCGACCCCGGCGCAGCTCCACTAGCTTTTTGGCGAATTTCTGCCATTTGGAAAAAGACAAAAAACATGTTGTGACGGAACCCTCCCTTTCATTTCCGGGGGGGGGGGGCAGAATTAGGGGATGTGTCAGAGTTGAATAATGAGTAAATAAGGAAGTGATGAAGCACACGCTCGTTGTCTCCGGCACCGAGTCCGACCCATCGGTCGCTCATTCGGATGCCGTCAGACAAACGCGCGCACACACGCACACACACACACACAGGCGGTTCACTTTTCTCCCTACCTGCACCTGTCTCCTAAATATTTGATAAACAAGGGTTCATTTGTCCCGCTACGATAATTTGATCATCAATTACTCGTGATAAACCAGCTTTCTATGCAAATAGCTGTGGCTTCCTGATTGGGGGGGGGCTTTCTCACCGTCTCACAAATGCTTTTTCAGTGAAAAATCTCAAACCCAAAATGACGTGCATCATAATTTCATTTCACAGGAACTGGTCCCATTGATTTAGTGTGAAATGTAACAATTTGGCACTTTAAGTCCCGACAGTTGACGTTTGGGTTTTTTTTTTGTTTGTTTGTTGTTTGTTTGTTTGTTTGTTTTCCTGTCCTCCCAGGGGGCGATAGGCGAGTACGACCTTTGCCCCAAGGACAACCCCTCGTACGTGTGCAACAAGAAAACCAGCTGCAAGAGCTGCGCCGTGGACCAGAACTGCCAGTGGGAGACGCGCAACCAGGAGTGCATCTCGTTGCCAGGTGACTGCGGCGGCAGTGGAAGGATCAAAGCTTTTAATATCGAACACATACATCACACATGACGCACCTGGAAATACCTTCACTACTTGGTGTTGTTTTCGTACTTGGCCATCTATTTTTATCTCTTATGAGACAAAAAAATGCTCCAACTTAATTTCTGAGATTGGGAAATGCATTACCTATAAAAGGAGTGATGCACTGGTAACCATCGGTTCTTATGGAATCAGATTATTTTTCCCATATTTTTTTTTTTCAGAAAAGAAAAGAGTAAGATCCAGATTTCCCTAAAGTTGAAATTTTCCCTTAATACAAAGACGCAGATGCACGATACGAAACCTTATGGTCTAATAAATATTTAAATGTATGTAATAATCAAAGTGATATTACTAGATTTTTCTCAAATATCTTGCAAAATAATGTGTTGCTTTCTGGAATTTATACATATCAATAGATGTTTTAATAATAAGGGTGGATGATGAACCAGAAGACAGATCCCAGTTCGCCCCACTAACGGGCTGTCGACCTCGTCTACCCCCCCAGAGAACGTGTGCGGCGAAAGCTGGCACCTGGTGGGCAACTCCTGCCTGAAGTTCATCACAGCGAAGGACTCGTACGACAACGCCAAGCTGGCCTGCAGGAGCCACAACGCCGTCCTGGCCTCGCTCACCACGCAGAAGAAGGTGGACTTCGTGCTGAAGGAGCTGCAGATCATGAGCGTGATGGTGAGGATGAGGAGGAGGAGGAGGTGTGGGGGGGGTGTTACTTATCAGATCCGATGGAACTTTGATATCTTCCCCCAACGGTTACTGGGTCGTCACATGGGCGTTGAACGAGACACACTGATAAAACTTTAGATATAAATTTAAAGAAACGACGCCACTCCTTGTTTCTTCTCCTCGGCTCCGACCTGCGCTGCCTCCTTCAGTTACTTAACCTCATCCTGCTTTGCGGCGGCCTCTCGCTCTCTCTCTCTCTCTCTCTCTCTTCGAACCGTTGTCTTATCCGCTGGTCGTTTTGTTTCTTCCTTGATTCTCGGATCGGCCATCGTGAAACAAATCACACATCAAGCTCAAATATTTCCCTGTACATTGGTTGACTTTTACTGTGGCGCAATACTGGCATCAGCCGCCATCGGTTTCCAGGCTGCAGCCGGAGACGCCATGGCAGCTGAGGCAGCAGGGGAGGGGCCAGGATGGGAAAGCTGTAGGTGGGGAGGAGGAGGAGGAGGAGGAGGAGGAGGAGGAGGAGGAGGAGGAGGAGGAGGATAGGACGGAAGCACCAAGTGAAATCGACAGCAAACACAGCGATAGGGCTGCGCATTATTCCTTTATCTGTTCGACCCAAAATGCTTTAAATTATAATATTTGCAGCCCAGCCCCCTCCGGTCACCATCAGCAATAA
The DNA here is from genome assembly GCA_016859345.1 of Istiophorus platypterus. Classification (NCBI taxonomy): domain Eukaryota; kingdom Metazoa; phylum Chordata; class Actinopteri; order Istiophoriformes; family Istiophoridae; genus Istiophorus; species Istiophorus platypterus. The sequence continues at coordinate 3,988,746 of CM029120.1, forward strand.
TTAATAACGGTCATATTTTAAAAAAGAATAATCGTCAAACATTCTTCTGATTACAACTTCTCCAGTGTGAGGATTATCTGCTTTGTTTTAAATAATTGTGAACTGAATATTTATCAAAACAAAAGCACAGAACCTCTCCTAGGTCTCTATTGAAGCCATTTTTTCATGATTTTCTGAAATTTTTATGCTGTAAATTGAAATTGACTGGTTGATTAATCGAGAAAACAAGCAACAGAATAATGGATAGCGACACTAAACAGTTAATTTCAGCCCTAAAATGTTGCCCTCAGGCTAAAAGAATTGTAATGTGCTAAATAAAGCACGTTTCCTGGATTAATTAGCTCCGTGATTAAGCGTCTCACATGCTCGCGCTTGTGGAGGGGACACGTTTCTTTATTGGGGGGGGGGGGGGGGTTGACCCTGTTGATCGCTATGTAGCGGTTCCAGCTATTTCCAGGTCGGAGCAGTCGCAGGTGCGAACCAGATTCGACTCACGTTCCGCCCGACAGTTCCAGCTCCCCCTTTGTTTGCCGCCGCCGCCTCGCGGCCATTGATCGGAGGCGAGACAGATAAAGGCGCCTCTCGAGCCCGTCGGAGTGAAAGCCGTAGACGCAGCGAAGAATGCCTCTCGTAGCTCCTTTTTGTTGTTGTTTTGTTGGGGGTTTTTTTACAGCCAGGGTGAAGTTGTGATATTTGAGGGAAGAAAAAAAATGGCTGTTAGAATTTGTTTTTGATGTTGCTTTTAAACAAACGCACAGACTTTAGTTGGACTTTGGCTGCGGAGTCACTGGTATTCAACCTTTTTTTCTCCGTGTATGTTCAAAGCAAAGAGATTTCCCCCCATCGCCCAATGATAAAGGGTTTTCCCACCTATTTTTTTTTCTTTTTTTATTGAAGTCTGACAGTTGAGAGTCTGATTTAGAGGAAAAAAACTGAAAAGGAAACTTGACATAAGGAAAAGAGGAAGATACGGGCCTGAACTTTTAATAGCGCCGAGGTTTCAAGGGAGGCAGAAAAAGAAAAGCTTGTTAAATCCTTGTTTCTGACTTTGTTCCTCTTGTTTTTTCCCTCCAGTACAAGGCCGCGGTGACGCCCTGGGTGGGGCTGAGGAAAATCAACGTGTCGTACTGGTGCTGGGAGGACATGTCGCCCTTCACCAACACCAGCCTGCAGTGGCTCCCCGGGGAGCCCAGCGACGCGGGGTTCTGCGGCTACCTGGCCGAGCCGGCGTCCAGCGGGCTGAAGGCGCAGACCTGCATCAGCCCGGTGAACGGCAGCCTGTGCGAACGGCCAGGTGGGTTTCTCCCGCGGTGACGGGTTGTGTCGGCGAACGGCTGCCAGATCACGCGTCGACTGATGGAAACTCACGGGAACACGCGGCCACCGGAAACATGGACTTGACGTCTGGTCAACAAGAGGCTGTTAATGCTGGTGTCGAGCTAGATTCATGGCCGCTTAGTCGAATCGGCCGCGTTAAAGAGAAACGTCAGACCACGTCTTGACCGCTGACCCGCAGTTTTAACTATTAGAAATCGTCATGGCCAAATACTAATACTTTTTCCAGGCTGCCTGTGTCTTAAAGCCATTATTAGCCTGATATTTCATAGTCTGATCCCAACGATAATAAACTGTACCTTGCACTTCCTCTCTTAAAGGGGCACTCCACCCACTTTTCTATTAAACAACTGATGCTTCTGCGTCGAACCTACGCCGTAGCCTGACGCGAACCTCCCAGAAAATGCAACTACGCGACGCGGACCCGTGAGGTCGGTCGGCTCGGTAGCGGCTCCGTTGGGATCCGCTCGGTGTCAGCCGCCGTCATTTCGAAAGGTTCGCCAACAAAACTCCCCGGAAAACGGTGGCGGGGAAACTCAACACGGTGGCGTGTGAACGCCGCGGCTGGCTGGCGGTTTGGCGTGGACTCGACGCAGAAGTTTTAATCCAGTGTGACCATGACTTGACATCAAGTTTGAAAGAAGCGGGCAGGGAAGGTCAGATCGATTGCTCCGCTGTGTTGCATTATTTGAAATGTAGGGTTCCAGCGTTACAGTGTTTCGGGACCTCGACCCTCACCAGGCACCAAAAACTCGGAACATCTTGACCATTTATATTTTATCCCGTCTCTTTCCAGACCCATTTAAACTGCAGATGTAACTGCTACCAGCTGCTTTTTTATGACATTAAAGTGCAGATACACTAAAGGGCAGGTGGAGCGTTTACAGTAAATAGATCTGAGGCTCACTTTACAATTTGCTATAAAATGATACGTCTGCATCAGATTTCTCACCGTTTGTCCTCGAACCAGAAAATACATGAGGACAAACTTGTGTCCTGGACAACTGACGGTGAAAAAAAAGACTGTAGAGGAGTAGTTTTGCAGCAACGGCTTGTTTATCGCAGGGAATTCGTCAGGGAGGAAACTTCCATGGCGACACTCAGACCTAACTTGTCGACCCCCCCCCCCCGCAGCCAACCACAGCGCCAAGCAGTGCCGGACCCCGTGCGCCATGCGGACCACCTGCAGCGAGTGCACCAGCAGCAGCTCGGAGTGCATGTGGTGCAGCAACATGAAGCAGTGCGTGGACTCCAACGCCTACGTGGCCTCCTTCCCCTTCGGACAGTGCATGGAGTGGTACACCATGAACACGTGTCCACGTAAGACCCCTCCGTCCGCCGTTGTCTTCCCCTTTCCCCTTTCACATGTTCGTTTACAGGCTTAACATGACAATTAATGTGAATCTTGTCCTTTTTTGGTCCTTTTAGCAAAACAAACTTTTCAACTTCAAGGGCAATTTGAGACGGTGCTCAGTTGTTGCTCTGAATAACCAGGGCTGAGCCATTCTGGTAAAAACAAGAAGTGAAATTCATCAATGGGAAATTTTGAGTTAATACCACATGGAGGATAAAGTTTCCAATAATGTATGATTGAATAATGAATTCCTGTTTACTGTGGTTGCAACTGATCTTTTCTCTCAGAACCAAAAAGAAATTTTGGGGCAGTAAAATGAAATATTCCCCTCTTCTGTCTTTTTTTTTTTTTTTTTAATCTATAATAACTTTTCATCAGTTGACAGTTATTGATCTCATCATATCCCTGCAAGAACCATCCTGCGTTTGGATTTTTTATTCATATGTCTTTCTTCGCGTCCCCTTGCGTCGGCATCTTTTTAGGGCCGAAACCCGCCAAATGTTCCTGAAATGTTCTCCCAGCATCCTTGATGCCGTTCGCCCCGTTCCGCTCCGGACAGACTGCTGATGCCGGTGCTTTCATCCCGACACGTGACACTCTCGGAGCATCGTGTCGTCCAGCGCGTCCGTCTCGTTAGGCCCCGTATTTAACGCATATACACAAGTCACAGATGTGTAAACCCCCCCCCCCTTTCCCGCCCAGTCAGTCGGGGGTCATAGGTCGCCATCTGTGAAAGCTGCACACGACAGCAAAAAGGCGTTAATGTGCTCGTTCTCCTGAGCCTGAGTGGCGATCCTCATCAGATTAAACAAACAAACAAATAAATGAATAAATAAAAACTCTAAAAGACAGTGGATTTGAATAAACATGATTTTCTGAGGCAGAGCATCTTTAAATATTTGTGTTTTGTTTTTTTTAACCTTCATTTAGCTGAGCACATTAAACTGCCCCTGTAAATGAGACGGAGATAAACATTAGTTTGATAACTCAGTCTCCGGCTGGTACGGCAGAGAGAGAGCGGGGCAATTAGGCGCAAAATCGTTTGCTTATGGCCATAGGCAGAAGGGGGAGGAGAAAAAGGCCTCGAGGGCAGAAGAGTTAGGAATTAGAAGCGAGGGCGGATTTTCTGTGGAGGGCGAGAAGCGAGAAGCGGCGCCCAGGAAGGAGGTGGTTTCTACTGTCGAGCTTGTTGTGGGAGTCACTAAGTTTATAGGAAGTTAAGGCTCCGCCTCTTCCGTGAGGTCGACGCCCAAATGTAAGAAGTTTGAACTCGGCCGCCACTCGTCGGCCGCGTTGCTGCCCCTGTTTCATAAGAATAAGTGTGACACTTTATCCTAAAAAAGTTCAAACTGTTCCTTTAATGTAGGAGTTTTACTCGCTCACTAGCCGACTGTTCTGTCCATCTGACGTTATGATCCTTGATCCTGGAAACGCTGTTGATTCTGTTTACATGACACTGGTTAACTTTCAAAAGCATCGAAAGAACCTCTGCTAATTCTGTCGCGTCCTCTCGGCCGTCCTTGCAGCAGAGAACTGCTCCGGCTACCGGACGTGCGGCCAGTGCTTGGACCAGCCCGGCTGCGGCTGGTGCACCGACCCCAGCAACACGGGCAGGGGCCAGTGCATCGAGGGCTCGTACCGCGGGCCCTTCCAGACCTCGGTCCCGGCCCCGTCCACCCTGCCCGGGCTGCCCGCCAGCCCGCAGCCGGCCCTCAACGCCAGCATGTGCCCCAGCGAGGCCAAGTACAACTGGTCCTTCATCCACTGCCCAGGTAGGTGGGGGCGCCATGAATCCCTCGGGGGAAAAAAGGGATTTCTTTTAATGCAAAGTATAGATGGTGTTTTTGCAAATTTATTTAGACTTAAAGGGGAATTCCACCACTTTTACCCATTGCATTTGCACATTTTCTCAGTATGTACGTCTGTGCTGAATAATATGTGCAGGCAACGGTTCCTGTGTTGCAAGTGCTTCAGTTTCTGGAGAGCGAGTTAGTACAACGCGCAGTAAAAAGGTTGCAGGGATTCTGTTTTTGTTCAGTCCTGGGGGGCTTGTATCTTGTCAATACAAACAGAGCAGATGAGCTAGTGAGCAGACTCCCAGCTTCTGCACTGCCCGGGCCCAGGAGAAATCCTCAGAACCCGACATTTGTATTTATCTGATGCAACTGGATCATCAAGAATTTAATCGAGTTCAACCGAAATGAATCGACTCTGGACTTGGTGATTCAAAATCAAGTCAAATCAGATCAAGAGATCAGGCTTCTAAGTCTTAGGGTTTTCTCGGCTTTAGCCCCAAGTCAACAAAATTTTAACAGAAAGTTAAAGTTATTTTGGAGTTTGAAAGACGCAGATGTTTACCAGGCTTCCAACCACCAGATGAGACCGTGTTGCATTGTGGGAAATGCAGTGTGGTTCATGGAGCTCGAACCACACATACCAGGATTTCTCTCTGCTACATCGTTTCCCCCCTTTTTTCTTAAATATTTCTCTCACCAGTCTAAACTTCTGAAGATCTTTTAAGTTTCAAGCTGAACCCCAAGTGTTCTCAAAAAATAAATTCCTTTTTTTTTTTTTTTTTTTTTTTTTTTTGGCAGATTTGAAATCGGCTAAATCAAACATCAGAAACGAAGCAGCAAAGGCGAGAATTTCTTTTTTAAATATTTTAGAAACCTTTTTTTTTTTTTTTTTTTTAATCTTCCCGGTGAACTGCAGTGGTTAATGTGAATAATCCCGATTTAAGAGATTTAAGTCATGAAATCTGGTGAAATGAACCTGGAAGAGAACATCAAACTAACAGTATTTGTCATTGCAGAGCTCAGGCTGATCCAAGGCCTCACATCACGTTCTGTGCTTGCGAAATTGACCAACAAATTCCCGTTTTGTTTTGTTGTTGTTGTTGTCGTTGTTACTGTTGTTGCTGTTGTTGCCGCCGCCCACACCCCCCACCCCCCTTGCGTGGTGTTCACGCCGCTCTTTTGTTCGCTCTCCGGCAGCCTGCCAGTGCAACGGCCACAGCCAGTGCGTCAACGAGAGCGTGTGCGAGAGGTGCGAGGACCTGACCACCGGCCGCCACTGCGAGAGCTGCATTTCCGGCTTCTACGGCGACCCGACCAACGGCGGCAGCTGCCAGCGTGAGTACCGGATGCGCGGCCCGTGTCGCGGCCCTGCAGCTCGGTTTTTCCCTCCGTTCCGCAGCCGATGCCGACGATCAGTCAATCAGACGGCAGATCGATCGCCCTGGTTAATTTAGCTCAGCAAAATATCACAACCTCGGTTTTGCTTTATTTCTCCTTCTCCTTTTTTTTTTTGAGCATCAATTCCAGGCGTCCCTCTGGAATATGTATTTTTCCTGGTTCTATATCAGTGGCAGCCATTCGATAAACCAGCAACTCTACATGTCCTCGTCTTGTCGGTGTCGTTCATCAAAGGCAACGCACCAACTCTTGTCCCGTCACGCGACATAAACGCCGCGATGCCTCGCACCGGGACACCTCCGGACAAACGGCGGTAATTGTGACCTCGTGTCACCCGACGGTGCGTCGGATCAGAACCGGCGGCCCCAGAGTTTTTTTTTTTTTAATCTTTGGAAAACCGGGAGCATCCGTCTGCATCCCGGGACGTCTTATACATCTTATTAATGCCTTTTGAATTGCATTTTAATCACAGTGTAATAAAATATTATTAAAAATATTACCCTGCTAATTAAGCTAATGTTTATTGTATCATACATTGACAGTTAATTATTCAAAGCTATTACAAAGAAAAGGAGCTGGCATTTGTCTCCCTCCATATACAATATATTCAATATTAATTAACAGTTTATTTAGAATGATCATTAAATGTCGAACAAAAACGGCTCTTTGAGAAACTTATTTTTTAATTTCCATGTTTCGTGTCTTGTGTCCAGCCTGCAAGTGTAACGGCCACGCCAGCATGTGCAACCCCAACAACGGCAAATGCTTCTGCACCACCAAGGGCATCAAAGGAGACCGCTGCCACCTGTGAGCCTCGCTCCGTCCTCCTCCGTCCTCCTCTGTCCTCCTCTGTCCTACTCCGTCCTCACTTGTCCTCTGTCCGCCTCCTGTCCTCTGGTGTCCTCCTCCATCTTCCTCCCTCCTCCCCTGTCCTCTGCCCTCCTCTGTCCTCACTTGTCCTCCGTCCTTCTCTGTCCTCTGTCTGCCTCCTGTCCTCTGGTGTCCTCCTCCATCCTCCTCCCTCCTCCCTTGTCCTCTGTCCTCCTCCGTCCTCACTTGTCGTCCATCCTCCTCTGTCCTCTGCCCTCCTCCATCCTCCTCCCTCCTCCTCTGTCCTCTGTCCTCCTCCTGTCCTCCCTCCTCCTCTGTCCCCTTACACTTCTCCCTCTCTCTGTCCTCTGCTGTCCTCTGTCTGCCTCCCTGTCCTCTCTCTGGTGTCCTCCTCCATCCTCCTCCCTCCTCCTCTGTCCTCTGTCCTCCTCTGTCCTCTGTCCTCCCCTGTCCTCTGCCCTCCTCTGTCCTCACTTGTCCTCCGTCCTTCTCTGTCCTCTGTCTGCCTCCTGTCCTCTGGTGTCCTCCTCCATCCTCCTCCCTCCTCCTCTGTCCTCTGTCCTCCTCTGTCCTCCTCTGTCCTCTGCCCTCCTCTGTCCTCCTCTGTCCTACTCCGTCCTCACTTGTCCTCCGTCCTTCTCTGTCCTCTGTCTGCCTCCTGTCCTCTGGTGTCCTCCTCCATCCTCCTCCCTCCTCCTCTGTCCTCTGTCCTCCTCTGTCCTCTGTCCTCCTCTGTCCTACTCCGTCCTCACTTGTCCTCCGTCCTTCTCTGTCCTCTGTCTGCCTCCTGTCCTCTGGTGTCCTCCTCCATCCTCCTCCCTCCTCCTCTGTCCTCTGCCCTCCTCTGTCCTCACTTGTCCTCTGTCCGCCTCCTGTCCTCTGGTGTCCTCCTCCATCCTCCTCCCTCCTCCTCTGTCCTCCTCTGTCCTCTGTCCTCCTCTGTCCTCTGTCCTCCTCTGTCCTCTGTCCTCCTCCGTCCTCCTCTGTCCTCTGTCCTCCTCTGTCCTCCTCTGTCCTCTGCCCTCCTCTGTCCTCCTCCGTCCTCCTCTGTCCTCCTCTGTCCTCTGTCCTCCTCTGTCCTCCTCTGTCCTCTGTCCTCCTCCGTCCTCCTCTGTCCTCCCTCCTCCCCTGTCCTCTGCCCTCCTCTGTCCTCACTTGTCCTCCGTCCTTCTCTGTCCTCTGTCTGCCTCCTGTCCTCTGGTGTCCTCCTCCATCCTCCTCCCTCCTCCCTTGTCCTCTGTCCTCCTCCGTCCTCTGTCCTCCTCTGTCCTCTGCCCTCCTCTGTCCTCCTCTGTCCTCTGTCCTCCTCTGTCCTACTCCGTCCTCACTTGTCCTCCGTCCTTCTCTGTCCTCTGTCTCCCTCCTCTCCAGGTGTGAAGTCGAGAACCGTTACCAAGGCAACCCCCTCAAAGGAACGTGCTACTGTAAGTGGAATCCCAATTACCAGTTTCAGTGGAGGTCGGGGTGGGGGGTTAGGATGGGGGGTTAGGATGGGGGGGTGGGGGTAGACTGAGGAAAAGCGCCGCAACGCCCCGACTCTTCTTCCCTGTTTGAATTCGACGCGGCTTTTATCTTGACTCTTGGATCAAAGCAGGCCTCAAGTAGTCTGATGTTTAAAAGAAAAAATGGCCCGAGGAGGGACGGCATCTCGGGGGGAAAAAAGTCGCCGGCGTGGAGAAACCGACAGATGAAAGCGAGCGGCTTTCTGAAGGACCCTCGTTTCCCTGCCGCGATGACTCTCATTTAGCCGCGGTCGGACCTCAGCGACGAGGGACCCGTCGTCACCTGTTCGAAGTCACGGGGATCGTAACAACGCGGCAGAGGTGTCTCTGACAGAGCTGGGCGAACCGCGTCGCCATGGGCCTCGGACGCCTGCTCCCCATTGGTTTTAATGATCCAAAAATGAGATAGAAACGGCGGCGGAGACGACAAACGGGTCGACTTGTGTTGTCCAGCGCGTCCGTCTGACTTTTCCGCCGGCTTCAGTTGCCGCTTGTCTTTACCGAACCAGTGTTTCTATTAGCGATGTGAATTTGACGCCACTGATTTCCAACGCGGATCGATTAGTCAGGTTTTAAGTCTCGGATCGCTTCCGGCGGCTCAGACGTGAGGATTCACCAAGATTTCTTTGGTTTTATATCGTCAGAAGCTCAGTCGGTTCTTTTAACCTATAACAAACACTAGATCTGCCATCAATATTCAGTCAATCAATAAGTCAATCAGCAGAAAATCGGTCTTCAAGTATTTTGATAATTTAATTAGTTAACTTGTCAGCAATTAACTAATTAATGAGGTTAAATTGCTTTTTGAGCAAAAATACCAAACGTTCTCGGCGTCTGACTCGTTCTAAAGTGAAGGTTTTCCGCTTCCCCTTTGATTTCATAGTGTTTTAAATTTGAATTTCTTGGGGTTTCTTTTTTTTTTTTTTTAAATTGATTTGAACAAGTTTTACAGGTCACAAAAAAAAGTTTACTGCCAATCCAGATCATTTCCTGGCCTGAGCTCTGTCTGCAAACATGCTCTTATGTGACTTTCAGGCAAAACTGATGAAGCAATTCTTCCTTTTTACCCCCCCCCCCAAAAAAATAAAAAACAGACACGCTCCTCATCGACTACCAGTTCACCTTCAGCCTGTCGCAGGAGGACGACCGCTACTACACCGCCATCAACTTTGTGGCCACACCTGAGGAGGTAAATATCCAAGCCCCCACACACACACACACACACACACACACACACACCCATATTAGCATTAATAGGACACCGGAGACGCGGGTGAATATGATGCCGATTTTGTTTTGTTTGTTTTTTCTTCATAAGATACTTCTCCAGTTGTAAAAGTAGGAAATTTTGTCTTTTGTGTGCGATTCCTATGTATCTGCGTATTATTTTATGAAAATTTTCTGAACCGACAAAGGAACATTCTTGCCTCCGTTTAATCAGAAAAATCACAAAAACTCGGAGATTTGACACTTTTCATTGAGTAGAGAAGAGCACAGACAAAAAAATTACATACACATTAGAACTGGCTTCAGAATAATTGAGTGTATATATAATGTAAAAAAATTTTTTTTTTTGATAGTATTGATCGTAAAATCGACCGTAATACTGTGATCACTTCCCCCATCGGCTCTGCTGCAAAACCATTTACAGCAACAATCGCATTATATCGCTTTAGTGTCTTTATTAAGTTAGGAAAGTCCCACTGAAGCTGTGATCTCATTTTCAAGGGAGATCTGAGTACATCAATAAAAGATTTACCATGGAATGACAATATAAAATAGAACTAAAAGGGCAATAAAGCCTGGTATGAGATAATAAGCATCATTTATAAATAGAAAGACGTATAAATGTACTGTTATAAAAGTAAGAAAATGAATAAAACAGGCACCACTATTACTGGTTAACAAATTGAGCCCTGCTGGCCTGACACCTCCCTCGGCCGGGAGGGGGGGTTTAACGAAGTCACAGGAAGTTCGATTTGGGATTATTATCTTTTTCCATAATTCGATAGCTATCCCATGGACATTTACCGACCTAAAAGGAAAAAATTCCTGGCATCATTTTTTTAAACATACTTCTGCCATATTTGAAGGATTTCAGCTTGTGTTTATTTGTGTTTGTTTTTGAAAGAACTGAAAGAGGCCAAGTCTTGTCAACAAAGGATTTTTGTCTGATTAATTCAAACTTAACTGCTTCAAAGAAACAAAAACTGTTTTTCCTTCTTCCCCTCCTCAGCCAAACCGGGATCTAGACATGTTCATCAACGCCTCCAAGAACTTCAACCTGAACATAACCTGGGCCACGAGCTTCACAGGTAGGTCTCGGCCAAGAGTTGGACAATGACGGGCAATCGATCCGCACCAATATTTATAATCACACAATAGTTTATTAAGCAAAAAGTGACGGAGCTGCTCAGACCCCAGCTTTGTCAAAGGTGAGGACTAAGAGGCTTTTTCTTTGTAGTCCTTCAGTTTTTCTCACATTTTATCGACTAATTTTAACGTAAAACACAACAGTTCAGCACAATGAAGAACCGTTGGGTCACACTATGCGTTTTTTGCTAAACGTTGCAGGGAAGGTAACGAATTAATATTTTTTACATTTGTATTAATGTAATTGCACGTTGATTCTTTCAGACAAATGACATTCAAAATATAAAGTGAAATAAATACAAATAACATTTAAAGAGATAAACCAGTGAACGACCATTAATGTCCGTTGATCTGTCCGACTCGTATCTTGTCCTGGGCCCCGTTCTCTCCGCTCCCCCCATCTCTTCATCCCTCTTTTACGATCTCCGTTTCCTCTCCCTCCTCCCCCCCTCCTCTCCCCCTCTGTCGTCCAGCAGGAACCCAGACCGGGGAGGAGATCCCCATCGTGTCCCGGAGCAACATCAAGGAGTTCAAAGACAGCTTCTCCAACGAGAACTTTGACTTCCGCAACAGCCCGAACATAACGTTCTTTGTCTACGTCAGCAACTTTACGTGGCCCATTAAGATTCAAGTAAGCTTCACTCAGCAGAGAAATCATTGAGATCGTTAACGTGGAAATATCGGGAAACGTAGTTGGGGTTTTTTGTTTTGTTTTGTTTGTTTTTACCATTCAGCATGGTGGTGGAGCTGTAGTGATGTGTAGAGATGTAAGTGACATGTGTTGAGCCACTGCTTCCTGCTTAAATAGCCGTCCATCCCGTCTAGGATTCAAAATAAACTGTGAGATAGTAATTTTAGGCCTTTACATCATATTTAGTAAAAAAAACCCCACAACAAAACAAAACCGGCCAAACTTGATTCTGACAGACAGAACTCAATATTCAGCTGTGAAATCAAAGCAGCAGTATCCAATGACTGGTTTTGTTTCTTTCTTTTTCTTTTTTTATTATGAGATGTTACACCTTAACATTAAGTTTCATAACCATTGTAACAGTTCGTTAAACGTCGCCTGTGCTTGGCTTTGATACCGTAATGCATGTCCATAAAATGTAACCGAGGCCTCATGGACTGGGCCAGAGCGCCCGAGTGTTCTCGCTGCTTGTGCTCGGAGTCGGCGCCGCGTTTACAAAATGCCGGCCGCGAATGTGCGATCACCGCGAACGACCGAAACCGGCGCGCCACCTGAAGTGTGCCTGAAAATGTGTGTACTCGTGCACTTTGAATAAAAGCCCCTGCAAAACGGAGTGGTCTCCTAATATGCTTTTTATGCACAGGGGTCACACAGACAGACACACAGACAGACACACACACACACGTACAAAGCTGAAAGTATCTTTCGTATCTTGAGTGTAGCAAAAAATAAAAAAATAAAAACCTGACCAGTCAGCTCATCCGCATTTCACAAGCCAATGTTGTGCTTGGTAAGATGGTTTAAAAAGGAAATGTTGGCGATCACTGGTAAAATATGGTCATGGGGGTTAAAAAAGTCCCCCCCCCCCCCCCAAGTGGCGTGGATGTGGCTCGTCAGCAGTGGTAGTGAATAAGGGCTCTGTATAAATCTTGTCTGGTTGCTATGTGTGTGTGTGTTCAGTGCACGAAAACACACACACGTACACACTCAGACACATCTAGGTGAACCACTGGACAGTAGAAGGACCCCCCCCCCCGGACGTTGGCTCCCGTACTAAATGACGTATTTACTGCAGCATAAGAGTCGACTTGTTCCACTCAGTCGATTCATCAAAAAAAGAGAAGAAACCCTTTAATATGTGAAGACTGGTCATAGCTGCCGCATCATATCGGTTCATATCCATTCATACTGTTGACACAGCTCATGTCGTAGCTATGCAGGATACATTTACATTTACATTTACATTTATTCGTTTTACAGATTAGTCCAAAGCCACGTTCAGATACTCGTTTCTCATTGGCCGGAAGCCTCAAAATGACAATGACTTGGATTCGACACCTCTTTAAAACCTTTTCAATCAAAATTCAATATGTATATGTTGTATTTTTCTGATTCTTCTCCCTCCTTCTTCTTCCACTTTTTCTTCCTCTTCCTCCCACTCTTCTTCTATTTCTTCTTCTCCCTGTTCTTTCTCTTCTCCTTCCTCCTCTTCTTCTTCCTCCTCCTCTTCCTCTTCTTCCTTTTCTTCTTTCTTCCTCTTCATACTATTATTATTATTATTATTCCTCTTCTGCTTCCTCTTCTTTTTTCTTTCTACTCTTCTTTCTCTTCATATCATTATTATTAATATTATAATTAATACTATTATTACTAACAACAACAACAACCCATTGCAGAGCTGCTATGTTACACTGCTTTAGGCTTGTATATATCAGTACATGGGAGTCAAAGCTTTGCTGTCTTCCATGGTGCCTTTTTAAATATATACATGTTACCACTTGGGGGCAACAAGGTCTGTATATTTTAGATTTCAGATTGGGGGGGGCTTTAAATGACTTCAGACAAACTTTAAAAGTCTCTAACAGGGTGTTGGGACAGTACATTTAAGAGTAAGAGGTCAGAGTAACATATAAACCAGTGGTATTAGTTAGAAAAAGTTGGATTTTTTTTTTTTTTTTTTTTACAATCCGTGATGACGTTTGTTATTTTTGTTTTTGTTTTTTTTTTTTTTGTTTTCTTTACATTATTTTTTGTTTTCTTTACATTATTTTTAGTTACACCCACGAGATCATTACTGAAGACGCAGCATTTACAAAAGTTACAGTTCTCCGGGAGTTTCAAGTGCTCGTTTTTCCTGGATCTCCGATGTGCTCCGACCGAGCGGCGCTGCCCCCGGTGGACCAGAAGATCTGATTCCGCCACGTAGCCGCGTACCCACACGCTCACACGCTCACACGCTCACACGCTCACACGCGTGGCCCCTGGTAGAGCCGCTCGGCGGCTTGGCTTTTCAAGCAGAGCTTTTATCACACGTGTACATGAATATTTAGTCGTGATAATGTGTAGATTAAAACCCGACACCTGTAGTAGGTTTAATGCAGAAAATGAATGCGCTCCCAGGGTTGGCCTGGGCCGGTTAGGGATGGCGGAGCACTGCGGCCCCGGCTCTTTGTGTGTGCGCTCCGTGCGGCCCGCCCGCCTGGCCGCCCGCCCTCGTGCCTCCCCACTCAGTCCTAGAAGCGATTTGAGTGGCTGCCCTGTGCGAGCCCCCCCCCCCAAATTGCCCTCCTCCTCAGGGGGAGAGAGAAAGGCCCTGCCTCCTTGTTCCATAGCCTCGTGAAGGCTTTTTCATTTTTCTCCTCGGCTTCAGAGCTCCAGCTGCTGCCAGCCAGCCTTTGGGGGGGCGGGCTGGGCTGAGCTGAGCTGGGTTTGAGCCCCCCCTCCGCCCCGTGTGCCTCCTCTGATCCAGCTCACCTTCTGCCTCGCTGGGTCGGGATCATGTAGGAGATCACCCCTGTCCTTGACACTTAAAGCACGCGGCGTCTGCTAGCGTGTCTTGGTTTTTTTATCCTCCTCCTTTCCCCCATGGAGCTTTACCTTCATCAGTGAGGTAACATTTTCCGCTCGTTTTTTTTTTTTTTCCTCTCTCCTCTCGCCACCGCTCCTCATCTCAGAATTATATTTTTACCATTTCTTCTTAATAACATCCCTTCCTATTTCATTTTTATTTTTTCAACTCCGCCAGCCTACAGAGGTCTAACTGCAATGTGGCATAGGGATGAGAGTGTGTGTTTGTGTGTGTGTATAATCGTAGGTGGTTGGTCCTCCAGTGTTGGCAGGCAGAGATCGGAGCGTTGGGAAAAACGGTTCATAAACAAGCGCTGAGAAAGAGCAAGGGCAAAGTGGAATGTTAAGTTGAAACACATGCTGCATTGAGAGTGGGCTGTGTGCAAGCTAAGCCCTGTCTCTCGCTCTCTCTCTCTCTGCCGTATAGAGCTCTCTCTCACGCTCCAACACACCACCCCAAGGTTGCCTCTAGTTTGCTTTTCACGCGGTCGGACGCCGTGTTGAAGCAGCGTGCTCGCCATTTGCTTCTTTATTTATTTATGCATTCGTTTTTTTTCCCTCCATTTGCATTGGCTCCACTTGTTGCAACAGTTCCGGCTTTGGCCCGTGAAACGTATAACAAAATTCCAACCGGTGCAGAGCAGAGGAAATGTGCCGAACTGCCGAACACCAGAGATGTTGAGACGCTTTCACCTATGAAAAAAGATTACATATTTTACAATGGTCAAAGTGAATCCTGCGACGACTTCATCAGTCGACCAGGTCGGATTGTCAAAAGCGAAAATCGGTTGCATTGAAATTAGTCAGCAGGCAGCTTCCCCCTCCCTCACTTTTTTCTTCCTTCTTGATGAAGAATAGATCTGAATTTAATGACGTTTGTAATGAAACGCAAATCCCAAACTAATTACATTAAAGAGCTGTGATCTCCTGTTCCGTGCCTTAGTGAACATGTCATGATACGGTGGAGATTAGAGCAGCCTGTGATTTTAATACCCCGCCGTGGAGTAGCGGCAGCTGTAGCTATCAGCTGGCCGGCGCCGCTCCGCGTATCTGCCGCGACTGGTGTAGTGGTTATCTGGGCCACGCACGGCTGCCTGACGGCGTGCGTCTTGATACCGATCACACAGAGAGAGGGAGGGAGAGAGAGGGAGTGGGAAACAGAGACGCAGCAGTTTTTAAAAAATTTGTTTGTTTGTTTGTTTGTTTGTTTGTTTGTTTTTCCAGCTTGCAACAGTGGCAGTTGCAACCTGAAGCCAGCCAGCTGCCTGTGATTCAAACGGGAAATTGAGATACAAGGCTTAAAAATAAAAAAACATACAGACACTAAATTATTTTTTAAAAATTTAAGTAGTAAGAATAAATTGATCAATAAAATAATTTAAGTTAGAACATTTAAAAAAATATAAACAAAAAATATATATATTATGAAATACAAAACGCTATCTGCTTTGTTCCACTGTCGGGCGTTATACTAGAAAAAAAAACCCTGATACACATTTAAGAAAACAAAATTCGCCCAGAATAATACATTTGAACAGCATTATTTTGCTGATACCGGGTTATTGAGATACAGTGTAATATCAGTAAGCTGCTCATTGTTTTTCAAGCAAAATCATTAATTTACATTTTTGATAATTACATATAAACTAGATGAAAAGTTTACAGCCACGCTAGCATAAAGGCTGTACTTTGACTTTTGAGCTAAACGCTAACAGACTCACAATAAGAATGCTAACACGCTCACTGACAAGCGTTACAATATTGTTATTGTTACAATAACAAAAATGTAAACGTTGATTTTTAGCTGATGTAATGTTTGTCTTCGTCCGGTATCTGATCTTAGTTTCGTTAGCGCGCTAACAGTTGCTAATTAACGCTGAGCACAAATTCCAGCTGAGCCTGATGTAAATATTATAAAACAAAGTACTGGAGTAACTGGAATTTTTGACTTGATAATGTCGTCAGATGAAAAGTGAAAGTTGTTATGATTTCTCCTTAAGGAAGCCACGGCCGAGGGCTTCACACACCCTGTCACAGGGAAACTTAAATCAGCGTTTGGCTGGTGTCTTGACTGGTTTTCGGTCCGTTGTCACCGTCACATTTACACATGAGCCCTCGTGCATGTAAGCAGCTCACACACACACATAACTCCAGCTCCACCATATTGAAAATTCAGTTTCCTTCTGTCCTTCCCCTTTCCGTTTTTCTTTTTTCCTTTTTCGCCCGCCCTGGCGCCGCTTAACGACACTTTTCCCTCAAGACTCCGACGTGGCACAGGCGGCTGTCAGAAGCCATTAATGGCGGGATATTTTCCCCCGTCTTAATGCGCCGGCGGCGGGCTGACAAGTGTCACCCTCTGCTGGGCACGTAACGAGAACGGCGCCCTCGGGAGGGGGGGCAGCCTGGCCCTCAGCAACAGAGACCCACCACGCACAAGGCTGACGCCTGGGATCGGGCACTGGCGATAACTGTTATCGTGGTGATGACTCCTGGGGGGGGGCTGCGCGTCGCCGAAGCGGCCGACGTCACCTTTTAGTGGTAGATGGCGCTGTTGGGTCGCTGCCGCCTGCCACACTGGGCCTCTCATAATAATCTGAGATATCCTCTTAAAAGAACCTGCCACTCACGGTTCCATATAATCTCCGGCAGTTTTTAATCCTCTCGTTTTTACCACCCGGTGACACTCGCGAGCGCTGGAAGTTAAATATTCCCTCCAAATGATTTTTCTCTTGATTTGCAAGAACCCAGACGGGTAATTATTATTATCGTTTTCTCTTTTTCTAATTGCTCTGCATTGCTTTGCAGAGGTACGTGGTGGCGCCGTCGTGGTGGAGAAGGAAATGGAAATGAGCCGAATTGGGGGGGGGCATTTTGAATTGTAATGCCAAAAAGTGAACGAAAGGTTATTAGGGTGGGAAAAAAAACAGAAAATGCCGCCGTGCACTTCCACATCACATTTCTTTTCTCTCGTTCTTTTCCGTCTTAAATCTGCCACCGCCATTTTGTCTGTGCTCTGGACTTATGGAAAAAAATTATTCTAGCTTCTCAAATGTGATTTTTTTTTTTTTTTTTTTCCCCCTCTCTCCTCCTATTTTATATCACTGTAATTTGAATATATTTGAGCATTGAACTGCTGGTCAGACTATAAAATGGAACATGTCACCTTGGGAGACTTGTAATGGTCTTTTTCCACTCTTTTCTGACTTTTTTTTTTTTTCAACCTTAATTTAACAAGAAACCTTTCACTGGGGTTAAAAACCTTTTCTTTTTTCCTTTTTTTTCTTTACAAGAGCGCTGAGGCCAAGATGGTTAGATTGTAAAGTCATAAATTACATTTTCTAATGCAATAATGTGAAAGTTTCATCCAAAAAAAAGAGCCTAAATCGTAACTATCAAACAGCCCGAGAGCTGCATAAAACCATAAAAAATAAATGAGACATAGCCAAAGCAGTAATTTTGTAGCCTAAACCAATCAATTATTAAAGAAGAAACAGATAAATAAATGAAAGGCTCAAGGCTCGTTTGCGGCCTGATTGGCAGCGTCGACACCAAACCCCGTCCAACGTGACGCCCAGGAAACTGGGCTAACGCCCGAACACGCCGAGACCCTCGCCTTTTTGTTTGTTTGTTTGTTTTTTGTGAAAAGTTTTTCCTCGGGTCGCGTCGGCGCCCCTAACTTCTCTCCTCGGCGCTCGGCGGCCCGGATCAGAATGATCATCACACCGAGGATACGGCGCTCGGCAGTAATCAACGGCAGCACATTAGCGACCAGATGGTGCTGACTACACAAGTAAATTAGACTCTGGGCCGTTTCCCCCCCGACCCCTCCCACCGGCGTCTCGCTGCAGAGACCAGCGCCTTTAGCACCATGCGCATTTGGACCGAGTTGTCGTTTTGTTTCTCCGCACTCGTGCATATACTGTAAGTCTTGATCGCATGTTGAGTTCTCAGGGACTAATCTGACATGCACACGGCCCTGTTTTCTGGCTTCTGTTGTTCTTTTTCCCGTCCGCCCCCGCCCTCGCCACCGCCCCAACCCCGGGTCGAATTGTATGCAAATCCCTGCTTCGCGGAGGAATAATAAGCCGGAGCTGTGATGAGTTCTGGTCTGAGGTGTGACACCTCGGGAGGGGAAGCATGTGAGGGGAATTCCGCCTCTGGCTGGGGGCGCAGTGCCCGCGTTGGGCCAGGGAGAGGCAGCGTTGCGTCGTCGTAGAAATACTATGGGGTGGGTTTTTTTGAAAGGGGCTGGGGGGCGCGAAGGGCGGGGGGGGGGGGGGGCATGTAGGCGTAAGTGTAGAGAGGATGAGGAGAAGGAGGAGGAGTTACCCCTGGCAACCTTTATTAAGACAGGATGTTGTTAGTAGACTTGCTCTTGTGATGACTGCAGTGAATATTCCTGCCCACATGTGCAGGAACGAGTCTTTTATTTTTAATTATTTTTTTTTGCGGCTGGCGCGTTGACGCTCTGACTGGCGTGCGGTGATAAGCAGACGCAGACCAGGAGCCCCCCCGGTACCTGTGACTAAGGAGTCGCTGGTGCCATTAAGATGCCTTTTACAAAAAAAAAAAAAAAAGGGGGGGGGGCGTGCAAACGCCGCAAAACCATGGGTGCAAACGCATGTTGGCGACACTGATTCATATACGTCAGATGAGATGTACAACATGCAGCGTTGGGCCTGCGAGCAGATGCGGTGTCCCCCCCCCCCGTTTCACTTCCTTCTGTCAGATCTGCAAGGTCGACTCCGGTACATAGCTCGCATACATGAGCGTATAATGCTGACCTCTGGTTTTTTCCCAGTCTGCCTTATTAAAGCAGATTTCTGACTCCGTCTGTTGTCCTCTCTCTGCCTTTTCCCTTTTTTTTTTTTATATATTTACAGATCGCCTTCTCCCAGCACAGCAACTTCATGGACCTGGTGCAGTTCTTCGTCACGTTCTTCAGGTGAGCAGCCCCCCCCCTTCGGTCAGTCCACCTGCTCCGCACCACAGATGTGTGTTAAAGTAGCCTTCCACGTGTGTGTGTGTGTGTGTGTGTGTGTGTGTGTGTTTGACACACGTCAAACCTACCACTCATTGATTTTATTTACTGACATCGTGAGCACACAAGCACAGACCCTCTCATTTTTTTTCTTTCATATTTATGTGTATATAATATTTATATGTGTGTATATAATATGTATGTAGTATCTCTGTAGTCTACAGGGAAAACAGACGTCAACGGAAAAAAAGAAAATCAAACTGCCCTGTGAGGTTTATGTAGATTAACTAGGCATTCGACTCAGTGGCACTTGATTCATGTCAATCACTTATCCTGCAGTGTCAAAGGAGATAGACACATGGCCCTGACACACAGTTTGCAAGCTATATACAAATATATATATATATATGTATGTATGCATATGTATGCATAATTGATTTTATGACTTTATTTACACAGCAGCAGACACAGAGCACCCCCCCCCAAATAAAACCAGACCACGTTAGAAGCTAATTTGGCTCTGTGGAGCTACAGAATGGGAGGATTCACTGTGGGACTGAACCCCTTTGGTTTCATTTGATTTAATTAGTGCGGCTTTGAACCGGCATTTTTGTTTACAAGCTGTTTACACACAACTGACATATTAATCAACCTGTGAAGTCAGTAACATACAGGTGTTTGCTAATGAATCCAGTGGATTCGCTCACTCTGTGAGTCGCCAACTCAGTCCAGCACTAACTCAGTCCGGCACCAACCCAGTCCATCACCAACCCAGTCCATCACCAACTCAGTCCGGCACCGACTCAGTCCGGCACCGACTCAGTCCGGCACTAACCCAGTCCGGCACCAACCCAGTCCATCACCAACTCAGTCCATCACCAACTCAGTCCGGCACCGACTCAGTCCGGCACTGACTCAGTCCGGCACTAACTCAGTCCGGCACTAACCCAGTCCATCACCAACTCAGTCCGGCACCAACTCAGTCTGGTGCTAAATCAGCGGTTGACTCAACAACAACCGTAAAAAGTCTCAAGCTGTTAGCAAAAAAACCAACCAAAAACTGAGCTGTGCTGAAACGTCGTAGAGGGAACTGCAGTCGGGTGACGACTCTCTCTGGCTTCATTACTGCAGGCGACGGCTTCAGCGGTTCCCAGTTGTTTGACCCATTGTTACTATAAAGTGTTTGTAAGTGCAGCTTTATCACATTTTTACCGCGGTTCCCTAAATGGAACCGTTCTATAGCTGCCAACTGCAGAAACTGATGAATATGCGATTTAAAAGACATTGGCACAGTTTAAACTCACACTGTGGGGTTTTGTCAGCATAGTGTCTGGAGGCTGATTTATGCTTCTGCGTCAAACCAAAGCCGTAGCTGCCCCCCCCACCCATAAAAAAACAACACTAACCACGCATCGCGGCGACGCGGACGGCAAGAACTGCAGTTGGTCGGCTCGGTAGCGTCGCATTCCCGGCTTCTCCCCCTTCGCCGACGTCCTTTCCTCTCTGCGTCGTGGTAATTTCAGGGGAGCCGACTGCTGCCGTAACCCGTGGGAAAATGCTGTGGAGAAACTCGACGCGGCGGCGTACGAACGCCTCAACGAGGTGTCCTCAACACAGAAGCATAAATCAATGCATGTCATTATCACATGTGGTCTCCACGTCTGCCTATTTCGACGGTTCAGTGCTGATGCCGTGTGATTATTATTATTATTTTTTGAATCTAAGGCCGATACTCCATGCGACGGCGCGTGGACGGGAGCCTGCATCGCTTGGCGGTAATTCTCCCCCGTGACGTGTCTGGTATATCCGGTTGAATCGGCTCTGGATCCGGACTGGAATATAAAACACATTTCTCCGGGGTCGTTGGCAGAGCAGCAGGCTGCCTGGTTATGATGGAGATTATGTAATGTGATGTTGTTTTTTGTTTTTTGTTTTTTTTGGGGGGGGGTTTCTACCAGGGCCGAACACATGCACACACACGTGTCGGGAGCCGTGATGAATCCCCGGGCCCCCTTTTCACTTTCCTCAGGAACTGGTGTAATGTGTTATTGATTTTTTTCTTTTTTGTGTGTGTGTGTTCCTTTTTGTTTGTTTGTTTGTTTTCGTTTTCTGTTATGTGTTCCTTACATGTTCGACTGCACATGTCTGTGTGTTGTGTGCTGGTGTTTATTTATTACTCTTTGATATCCTGTAAGATAGTGTGCGTCCTGCTACCCAGAGGAGATACTGTAGGACGTTGTGTTCCTGTGCTGTGTCCGCATGGCTCTGGGGGGGCCGGGGGGCGGGGGGGTCTTAGCCGGCCGATCCAACTCGTGCTGCTTTATCGATTATTCCCGCCGCTGTGTACCGGCGCAGAGATCCGATTTGAAGTGTTCTTTTTTATTTATTGACCTATTTTTTGTTTCCTGACCTGTCTGTCGGTAGGTAGGAAGCAGGTAGGTACGAATGCGAGCGCCCGTCCCCTGCCTCGTGCCCCCCCCATCTTGTCCCCCCCCCCCCGCATACAAATGCCGACCCTTCAGGTTAACGCGTCGCCCGTGATGCTGGCGCGTTTTTGTACATGCGTGTCGGCGTTCGAGGCGCGGAAGCTGAAGGTGTCTCTCTCTCTCTCTCTCTCTCTCTCTCTCTCTCTCTCTCTCTCTCTCTCAGCTGCTCTCTCCGTCTTTTCCTTTTCTTTACATTCCCCACCATCGTCTTGCCCCATTTTTCCCCCTCTCCTTTTTCATCTCTGCCTCTCCCTCTTCCATCCCTCCTTCGCTCATCATTTTTACATTTCCCTCCGTTCCCTCATTCCTTCCCCCTCTTCTTCCACCCTCTCCCCTGCCTCTCTCCCCATCTCCCTCTTTCCCTCCCCCTCGTGCTCCCCCCTATCGTTTCCCCTTTCATCTCTCGCTCACCATCTTCTGTTGTGTTCTCCTCCTCCATTGCTCCCTCTGCCTCCTCTTTTTTGGTTCCTTGCTCCCCTCCCTCTGCCTATCTCCCTAGTTCCATCCCTTCTCATCCCTCCCTCCCTCCCTCCATCCTCTGTTTTCTTTCCTCCCGGCCTCCCACCACTCCCCCTCTGACTTGCTCTTAATCCCACAGCTCAGTCTTTATTTTTTCGGTGTGTGTGTGTGTGTGTGTGTGTGCGAGCAGAGACCTGAAGTTAGCGAACTCGCAGCCTCGTCCCCGTTTGCTTCGGGTTCTTCGGGCGCCGCATTGTTTGTGTTTGCGGGGGAGGAGAGGGATGCTAATTAAACGTGGAAATTGTTTGCTCACCCTCGCTCCGGCTCTCTCTCTTAATCCCCCCCCCATCTCGTGGATACACGGCGCGGCGTTTGGGGGGGGGCAGATGAAGGTGGCGCCGTCCCCGTTATCTGCAGCACCAGCATGGATACCCCCTCCTGCATTACTCCAACCACAAACCCGATGCATTAAACATCGGCTGTAACAGCTAACAGATGCATTCACATATTCGCATCCAGCTGTCCGGCGTTTCTTCACCGTAGACTCATTTTTCTTCGATTTTTTTTTTAAATCGGGGCTTTTAAAGTGCATAAAAACTTTTTTTTTTTTTTTTTCTTTTTTTTTTTTCCCTGTTTTAAATCCAAGCAAAGCCAGAGACTTTTGAAAACCAAATGTTTTACAGAAATGTTTTCTCTGAGCAAATTGAGCATTTTGGTCCAGGCCTGAAATGGCCCCTGGAGGATGTGAAATTTCCCCCCAATTTTTTTTCCTTTTTTTTTTTTGGAAATGCATCGGAACAGTATCGTTAACCCTCTTTTTCTTTTTTTTTCTCAAGCTGTCGCTTTTTAATTTTAAGCTAGGCTGCTGCCGAGGCAACCGCCCTTTGAAGTAACAGTGACCAGAATGAGAAATTTCTTAGCTACATGCGTCCAAACCTCCGGATAGAGCGAAGCTAAAAGAAGCGTCAGAAACGCAACGTTTCTTTCCTTTCGTTTTTTAAAATAAATAAATAGTGCACACTGGGACATATTTTTCAGCAAAATGTTACTGCAGCTGTGGCTATTTTTTAAATTCCGGTTCTTTACCCCCCCCCCCCCCCCCGGCCACCTGGTTACGAGCCTCCTTCAAAAGGGGGGAAAAAAGAAAAAGTTTGTTTTCATCATTTCTCAACAGTTCATCTCGTTTATGAGGCGAGCGCTCAGCAGTAGCCCAGCAAAGGTGCATATGAAAGCAGGTCTGCAACGTCTGTGCGTCCCCAAGGAGAATTAAGGCACTTGAATGTAGGAGTAAGAGAATTAGGAGAGGACGCTTAAATGTCCTGTTCAGCCGTGTGCAGGCATTTCAATGAGGCGAGTCGGTTTTGGAGAATCAGCCGTGTGGGCAAAACAAGACGTCTGATTTTCTGATGTAAACTGAAATTACCAGATGAAGAAACAAGGTTGAGGCCGTAGAAAAACTTGATTTTTTTATTTTTTAAACTTCGAAAAAAAAAAAAATTGTGGCAACCTTCATATTTTTGTTTTTAAAATATTTTTTCTAACTTGCAGTAGGTCCCAGCTCTGTTTTTTGGCTCCTGTGCTGTGTTTACTTATTTGTTTGTTTATTTATTTAAATTTAGCATCGAAGTAACAGAACTGCTATTCAAGGGTTTTCTTACTTCTTTAGTTTATAAAAGAACAAGAAAAACAACTACTTAACTGTCTGATAGTGATAGTTAGCGATCTCACATCTGCCGCACATCTGTGCTGCTCGACGGGTTAATATTAAATTAACTCTTGTTTTTTTTTTTTCTTTTTCCGACGGCGCTTCCATCCCAACACACACACACACACACACACACACACACACACACACACACAAACACCCCAGTGAATCATAACATTAGACATAGACACTTGAGTCTTTCTCCTCTGGCTCCTAAAGAAATGCTTCTGATTTTAAAGTATGTTTTAATACAATAATCACCTGTAACTCAAACTCAGTTACTCTGGTCAACGCTAGTCTCCATACAAGGCTTTGATCAGTGTCTTTGTAGAACGACTACGCAGGAAAATCCACTGTCCCTCCGCCCATAAAAAGAAAAGAAGAGGAATTTTCAAAGTTCACCTGAAGTTAATGTGAGGATCCGCCTCCTTCGCCGACTCTGCTAATATATAGTCTTAATATAACAAAAAGCATAATTCATCAGGACCGACCGCGGCAGCGGGGGCTTACCTTTGTGGTGCAAATGAGCAGCGAGCGAGCATATTAACTCGACAGCAGACGGGAGACGCGCTGACGCACAAGAGCGTTTTTTAATTTTTCAATTAATTAGGATACCTGGCTACAGCCGAGCCAATTTGCCGGCGACCGTTGTCATGACCGGTGGGATCAACAGGCTGCGGCTTAAACCCGCACTCGCCGGAGCTCCTGAAGACGCCGTCTTTTCGGTAAATTGGAATTAAAGCCGTGGCTCATGCGGTATCAACTCTTTCGGGATGGAAGCTCGCGATGGCGACGTGTTTTATCGGCCAGTCGCGCCGTTCACCCGTGAGTATACCAGGTGGTTTGGCTTCCGTGTTTTTTTCGCAGACTCTTCATTCGTCGACGACTGCGATTACAAGGCCGAGACCTACCGTGCATTGTCGAACGCATCCTAGCGCTGCGCCCCTGCACTGGATGAAACGTGCCGCCAGTATCACATGAAGGGGGGGGGGTCAATCCCACATCCACCGACCTGCATGAAAAACTCAGCTGGGGACAGATTTTATATTAATTCGTCACGGAATATAGTCCTGAGCAAATGCTTTGTTTAGTTGGTTTAGGTCTTTACCAGCAGGAGTTGTTGACAGTTAGAAAACTGTAAAGGCGGCGGCGCCCTCATCTATGTACCAGGAAATAAAAACAAAAAAACCCAGTCTTTTCAAAACCCCTTCACTCTGGGCTGCTGCTGCTGCTGCTGCTGTTGTTTTTGTTGTCGTTGTTTTTTCCATCAGCATCTGAAGCCTCAGCCCTCGTCGTCACACCCTCGGCTTTTTCTTTGTGTATGTTTCCCTGATTACGTTTCGGTCGTTATTTCGAGTGCACCAGCCCCATCATCAAAATCTACCTGACAGCGGCTGCTAATCACCATCAGCCCCCCGCAGGCCCCCTAGCGCCACCCTCACCTACCCAACCACCATCAGCATGCGGCGGCAGAGCACAGGCGGCACTCGCCGACCTCGGCCTGGACCGTTTTACCTCGTTGGGGGGCGGAGACGTGATTAGCGTCTGGGTCTCTTGAGTCGGCGTCGCAGCCGTGTGAGTCCCCCTCAGCCTCCCTCTACCTCCCACTGTCGACCCCCCCCCTCGTCCTCCCCTGCCGGGCCTTTAACCTCATGTGCTTAAGCTGCGGCGGCTTCTCGCCACTGGGTCCGTCTTCTGGTCGTACAGCCCTGTGCCCCCTCTCTCCTCTGCACATTTATAATGTTTATAACGTTATAACGTTTATTTTTTATTTTTTTCCTTTTAATGATGCTGGTGCTAGAATTGATATGTGTTTCAGATGGGGGGGGGGCTGGAAAACTGTGGATATTCAAATTGGCAGCAAAGGTATTTTATTTTAAAGGGCCAGTCCACCCAAATCACAAGCACCTAGCCCTCCCTGGACTTGGTTTTATTTGTCCAAGGGTTGAGATACTCGCCCTTTTCTACTCCTTCCACCACCTTACTACAATAGAAGTAAACGTAAATGAATTGCTGCACAAACTGAATATTATTTTTATTATTATTAATAACTGAATATTGGAGAACTGAACAGAGTTGTATGTCGGGACCTCACCGTAAACCATGGTTACAGGAACTGTTTCTGCTATTTTTATGTTCAGGTTGCTTTGTAATTTTGGCGTACTTTCCCTTTAAACAGACACACTATGAAAGCGCTGGAAAATGACTCTGCTGTTGGGTCCAGCAGGAACTGGACCATCTAGAACTGGTCCAAAATCAAGGCTTTTGTTTTGTTTTTTCCTGTGTGTGTGTGTTTAAGGGATCAGTATCACCCATTTACGCATCATGAGGTTAAGTGTGCAGATTTATTTTCATTTTAGAACTTGGAACAAGAATTTTTTTTTTTCGGTACCAAACCATGACTTAGGCAAAAAGGGATCAAGGGCAGGACCACTCTCAAACATGGCTGCACGGGCTCACACACACACAAACACGAACACACGCGTGCACGCACGCACGCACGCACGCACGCACGCACGCACGCACCCCATCGTGTTGGGATTTTTCCGCGTTGGCCCCGGGCCCCTGAGCACAGACAAGCGGCAACTCATGCATATTTCGGCAGCTGGAAGTGGCCCTGCAACGGGACATAAATAATTCTGTTGTTGTGATCATCATCTCACTGCTCAGCCTTTTAAACGCGTCTGCAGATTTAGACGTTGGCACCGAACGTGCACGGTTGTTTGTACGCGCACACACACACACACACACACAGTGGGACACACAGGCCTGCACTAAAAACACTCTGCTCAGACGCAGGAGGCAGCTGGCCACTCAGGGCTGCTGTGTGCCCTCTGAGCTGTGTGATTGTCCTTCACACACTCACTCACACACACACACACAGTGTCTGGGTCTTCTTTTTCTCCACTGCATCTTGAAAGCTTCAGACTGTGAGAGTTGGGGGAGGGCGGGGGGGGGGGGGGGGGGTCAGCTCAAGACAGTCGATTTTAAAACGCAACACGTTTACTAACGAATCACTCTCAGCTATTTCCCCGCGGTGTTCGGTCTTAGCGGATCCATTATCCTTTGCTAAGTCTGGATTTTGGAGGAAAGATCCGTCAACGCAGTTAGTGAAAGTGACGATGACGCCCCCCCCCAAAAAAATGTGATATGTGCCATATAGGGGCGCTGGCTCCCTGTTCCCTCCGACGCCGCTTGCGTGTTTGCACGCACACGTCGGCCCGTGTGAGCGTCACCGGCGGCCATGACGGGACGGGGGACGGGTGACGGGTGACGGGTGACGGGTGACGGGTGACAGGGGACAGGTGACTGACGGCGGGACAGAGTGTAGCTCTGCTGCACATAACAAACCGTAGCTGTGATTCTATCAATAGACATATATTTAGATAGATATATATCAATGTGTGTGAACCTGTGTGTCTCTCTCCACGCACAAACACACACACACAAACATACACACACACACACACACACACACACACACACACACACACACACACACACCTGACACCTGAGGCTGCGCATGCTTATACGACATACACTTGACACTTGCACCTCAGCGGTTGTCTTGTTCTCCTCCTCATCCCCGAGAGAGAGTGAGAGAGAGAGAGAGACACACACTCAGGGTGCCGTCTCTTTCTTTCTCCACCTCCTCTCGCTCTCTCCGTCTTCAACCGAGACCTTCGCTGCCTCCGTTTACCTCTCGCTCTTTCCCTTCACCCTCTCTCGCTCTTTTCCTCCTCCTCTTCTTGCCTCTCTAACTCCTTCCATGCTTCCCCCGCCTGCTTTCCCCTCCTCTCCTCCTCCCCCACGTCCGGCTCCATCACCTCCGGCTCCATCACCTCCTGCTCCATCACCTCCTCTTTTCTCTCCTCTCCCTTTCTCTTCCCCCTGCATTCTTAAACACTCTCTCTCTTTGTATCTGACCTCATTGGTGGGTCATCAGAGAGAGAGAGAGAGAGAGAGAGATGCGAGGCCTCTCGACCGAACCCGCTTCCCCGATAGGTCCGCACGGAGCTGAAAGCCGCTTCTCCACGCTAATTAATAATAGACGAGGCAGATCAGTCGGTTTCCACTCGCAGCGTCCACCCTCCTCCTCGTCTCTCCTCCTATTCCTCACCTGTGATGAGTGGGGAGGAGAGACACGGGAAACGTGAACTGGGCCATAAAGCACTCCCAGGGAGTCCCGGGGGGGCGAGGCTTTCCTCCCAACCCCCCGTACGCTTTCCGGCCCTTGTTGCTCTCTCTGTTAGAAAGTTATTTCGAAACGGGGTCGTACAAGCAAAACGCAAAACGCTTGCTGGGGGAAAAAAGGATAAGATAAAACACAGCGTTGGACCTGCGCTGGGCCCATGTGTAACAATGACGTGCTACAGCTCTTTATCTCTAGTTCATTGGTTCTTTGTTTTTCTGGTCAGATCTTTACCTGTTCAGAGAGGAAGGTGCGAAGCCTCATCTTCAGGAGGCTTTTTCTTTCTTTTTTTGAGGGAATCCTTTTCCTTCCTTTTATTCACCAAATGGTTTCTACCCCCGCCGCCGTTTGCTTTTGTCCCCATTTCTTTTTTTTCGCTGCAGCGTTTGTGTGGGGGTTTTCTGTATCCGCCGCCGTCGCCACCGCCTCTTTCCCTCGAGTGCGTCCCAGACAGGCGGTGCTCCCCCTACGTAGGTGGCTACCGCTGCGCCGGCCGCGTTCGGCCTGCGAAGGAGGCACAGTAGCACCAGATGATTAATGGTTATCACACTGAACCGATTTTGAGAGAGTGCGATTTTTCCGAAACCAAAAAGCGCTGCAGTTTTAATTAGTTTCCCGACGCCTTAACAAGTTTTAAGGGGTGAAACGATAACTGTCGGTGGCAAATTTAATTACCTGTGACTAATTAACATCCGTGAATTGGCACTATGGGAAGAGAACAAGGCTGAGTTTGAAAAAAAATAATAAATAAAAATAATAATAAAAAAATAATAAAAACAAAGAAGCAAGTTCAGCCAGGCAGGATGTGCAGACTGCAGCAGAAGGCTGCTTCTTCCTCTTTTTTTTTTTCGTCGCTGCCATTCTGCCTCTTAAGATCATTGCAAACTTGATTTAGGTTTTTTTTTTTTGTTGTTTTTTTCTCTCTCAGCAAACACAAAAGGGAGAATCCAGTCACTTCTCCCAGCTGCCGCCGTGATGGGAGTGAATAAACAAACAGCAAGACAGAGAAAACAGAAATTTGTATTCTACGCCATGTGAAACTTCTTGGAAGTGCCCCCCCCCAATCCCACTCCCACCCCCTCGTGGTGCGCCGGGATGGGGCAGGACGGGACCTCGGAGCAGCCCCTGGTCAGCGCGAGGTTCAGGGGGGCAAACTTATCGGCCTCGGGGAGAACGAAATGGGCATCCGGCCGCCGCTTCGCTGGCCGGATCAGTATTCAGCCGACAGGGCCGGGCTCCTGCCGTTTGCCCCGCGGCTGCTGTTTCGCTGTCAGCCAACGACACGCCGGCGCTCGCATCCCCGGCGGCCCGTGGCTGTAACGCGCTCCCCCGCGGCTCCGCCTCCACGCCCCCCCGCCGTGCCGCCGGAGCGGCGTCGCAGCGACTAACCGACTCGGCTACGGCACCAGGGTCTTCATCAGCCTTCTCTCTCTCTCTCTCTACCTTTTCCTGTGGTTTATCTCGACCCGCATTCGTGACTCCGGTGACGGTTCCTGTCAACAACGACAGAAACCTGCCGGAGAAGCTGCTCAGCCGACGCGTCCATACTCGGCATCAAAGCGCGTTGTTCATACCGTGGATTGTGTCTCGTGAAATCCGTGTTGGCTGTACCGTTCGGTGATGATGTGATATGACAAGAAAACCAGGTTATTAAAGCACTTTCTTTTCCTTTAAACTCAACTTTTACGGGACAAATGAAGTGGCACCAAAATGACCGTTGAGGGAAAAGCCTGAAAATGAAACTCGTTGCTGTTATTTCGTTTCATCGTTCAAGACTTGTCGCTCCCTCGTTAGCTACCG
The DNA here is from genome assembly GCA_016859345.1 of Istiophorus platypterus. Lineage (NCBI taxonomy): Eukaryota > Metazoa > Chordata > Actinopteri > Istiophoriformes > Istiophoridae > Istiophorus > Istiophorus platypterus. Next base: position 4,018,496 of record CM029120.1, read on the forward strand.
GTTAAAAAAAATGCTATTTTCAGTATCTTAGTCGGCATCTGGCTTGATTTTAAAAAGAAAAAGGGAAAAAAACAAGCTCTGTGATTAGTGTGACACGTTTTAAATTCACTGATTTTTAAATTTTTTCCCCAAAGGATCCAGTTGAGTTTTTAACCACCAGGGGTCCCAGCAAATCGAAATAAAAGCAAAGTCAGGTCGACACCTTGCTCGTGATTGTGTCCTGTGGCACCGCAAGATGGAGTAAAGATGGTGGGGGGGGGGGGGGGGGGCGAATGACCAGTTAAAGTAACCACTGCCAACATCCAGTAAAAAAGAAAGAAAAAGGCAGTGAAATGCATTAACTGTTTGTTTGGCCTTCAGGATATGCACACTATGATCCGGAGGGAAACACCGAATGAAGACAAAACATTGGCTCTTTCCAGCGGAAAAAACTAAACTGCACGGACGCCCAACCCTGATATATTTATTAAAATAAACAAAAAAATAAACAACAAAAGAACCAAATCTGGGATGAGTTTTTTATGGAGCAGGGAGGATGGGACTGTTTCCCAGGTTATGAGGAAGACTGATTTCAGAAGAAAATTGGTCTCCTCCTCCTCCTCCTCAGGGCCCACGTGTCTCCTCGTCGCTCAGGTGTCGTCTCTTATTTATAGTCCCGTCGACGAGCGCCGCGTCCGATTGGTCGGGGGGGGGGGCAGGCTCACCGCGCTGTTCATTCACCACCTGTCAGTCCTTGGGTCCTCATCGGGTCATAATGGGGGGGGGGTGTAGTCAAATAAAACTGAATTTCATCTGAGGGTCCGGGGACCGGAAAGCGTTCTAGATAAAAGCGAGGACGCCGCCACAGTTGAGCAACGACCCCATCTCTTTCACTCCTTGCAATAATGAATTGAAAGATCGAGAATTAAAATTAAATTTTGCGTTTTGTGAATATAAAAGCGCCCTCGGAGGAGCCACGGTAAATACGCGTCTCCTCGGGAGGGCAGCCGACCGTTTTTCATTGCGAATAAATCCGAAAATTTAGATCTGTATCAACTTCGGGCCGCCAGCTTCTGCAGATTAGGATTCGTGACGCGATATCCGGATGGGCGGTGGTGCGAAACAGATATCATACTTGTAACTACCTCTTAGAAAGATGTCTTTGGCATTTTTCTTTTTTTGCCTCAGGCACTTTTTTTTCTGAATAATAAATGCAACCCGACTCCAACATACCGTCCTGGTTTGTTTTTTTTTCGGCCTGCCGTCTCGTTTAAAAAACAAAAAAACAAAAACCAAACAAACAAACCACCAGATAACCACTCAGTTGGATGTCGGCGGAGACGGATCGGCTCGCGGCGAGCCCCTAGCAGTGCCATACCCCACGCGGGCCGTGCACGCGGCTACACGGATCCCTGCAGTCAACCGGGTTCTGCCGCCAACCTCTTGAACCTGCGCGTGACAAGTGCAACGCCATACCGGTCGGTCAGGATGCAAAGAATCGTCGGGAAATCGCTTGAAAACATCGAAGCCGCTTCAATCGGTTTCCTTGGAAACCATATTTGCGTTTGCCTCTGAGCGGTTAAGCTGATGTGGGATCAGGTGCGGTATATTTCCTGGAGCTACCGTAAGCGGCACCGTATTTACGGCGACTCCTGGCGAAAGGACCCGGTTGTCCGTCTGCCCCTCGTTCTTCCTGTAGCTACTCCACCCCCCCAGTCACGTGTAACACTCATCACGCGAGAGTAGTGTCGAAGCGGCGGCGGCGGCAGAGAGGACGGGCTGCGATGGAGCGGGAGCTCGAGTGCAATGGAGCAGCGGTGATGGTTTTTGGTGGTGGTGGTGGTCATTGAGGTGGGGGGGGGGTGAGGACCGACCGGCCTGGCCAGCCCCCCCCTTCATGGAGGTAGAGATCAAACGAAGCGCCGCTCTGTCGCTTCCGATCTGCGTCTCTCTCTCTCTCTCTCTCTCTGGTTACCTTCTGTATACTCCTCTCTCGGCCTCCGTTGCTCGGCCTTCGCTTCGCCTCTTTCTTCTTCTTTCCGTTGTTCTGACTTCCTCTTTCTCTTCTAGTGTTTCCCTCTCTCTCTCTCACCATTGCCCCCCCGGCCTTTGATGTGAGGCTGGTGTCTGTTCGCGTGGGTCATTCATTAGCGCCGTGTCGCTCTTTAAGCAGCGAGCCAGGAAGTCAGATCAATAAGGCGGCTGAACGGACGGATCTCTTAAGGCTCCTATTCAGCCTGGAGAGATGAAGGAATTTCCTCCTTTCCCTCTTTTTTGTTTTTTTTTTCTTTTGTGATGAAGCGATGAATAAAGATCTGAACGCATCACAGCCTGGTTTTAAAATGGGCAAAGACGTTTAGATTGAAAAGGTGGTGAAACTTTATTTAAAGGAAGGAAATAAAAATCTGTGGGGCCGGCGGCGGCGGCGTGAGGGGGGGGTGTTACCCCCCAGCTGGAATTAAGCTTTCGACTCGCAGTTTCTCATTCAACTCGCTTCTAACCTCCGAAATAGAATTCACATACATTATTCCTCCGATCTTGAATAAAAGGGAGGAAATCGGCAGCGCTTGAAACGATAAAGCAAAAATAAAAAATAATAAATACAGGAAATTTCAGAGGACAGAGTTTTCAGCGGCACATCAGCGCGTGGTCGTATATACACGGGAACGGAAACCTTTTTCCTCCAGTTTGATTTTTTTTTTTTTTTCCTCTGGAGAACTATCCAATAAATAAATACATAAGTCCATTTCTGCCGCTGAGTTTTTAGACTTTCTTTAAACTCCCAGACATGTTTCTGCTTTGAGGAAAAACCCGATTAAATATTCTGTCCTCAAACACACACACACACACACACACACACACACGGAAAAAAGTTTAAGCGGCACTTCCGAAATGAGTCTTGGGACCTGGAAGAAACCTGATCGCTGACCTCTGTGTCTGTTCTGCAGCCGCCAGGGCGATCGCGGCGCCATGAACCTGGTGCCCCCCCAGGGTGACCTGCCCCCGCCCCTCCCGAAAAAAAAAAATTGGAGTCAAGCTTCAGATGGGAAGAGACCGAGGCTCGTTGGGCGCGTTGACCCTGTTTCTCTTGGCTCGTTTGGCGTTTGACTGTTGTAAAGATTGGATTTTAATTATATCAACGGCAAAGTAGCTTGTGCATATTACAAGTGCCGCCTGTGAGTCGAACCTAAAAATCGCGCTCGATACGTCCATGGTTCACTTTAGACACGTTTACTTTGTTTTATTTTGAAAATCTAATCCCGTTCCTTGGAAAGACTTGGCGTCGAGGACGACGCAGAACTTGGATGCGCAGATTTTCCGCCCCCACGTTCCACTGGGTTTTTTTTTTTATTTCTTTGAGGGAACCGTGAGAATGTTGGTGACCACCGGCGCCGAGGTCTTTTGCCGTCACGGCGCCGATACTCAGCTCGTCAGCAGAAGTCTGGACGGGAGCAGGAAACACCGACCGGAAAAAAAAACAGGAATGAAGCTCAGGTGGCAGAGATGCTGCGCGCGCGCACGCACACACACACACACTAACACAGACACACACACACACTCAGACAGAAACATTCTCTCTTTGTCTTTATTTTTGTGGTTTTCTTCACAGCTTCCCTAAGTGCAAGTGTGAAAGCAAACCAGGGGAAGTGGAGTGAGCCGGGGAACACACACACTCTCTCACACACACACACACACTCACACACACTAACAAGCAACCTTATCAAGACGTCACCCCTGCCTTCATCACCTCCAGGGGACTTTGTGTGGAGTGCTAGAGAACACTCAGGGTTTGATTCCCTGTATATTTTATTTGCACAAATGTGGGAAACACTGGAAATGGAGCAGGAGAGAAACATTAAGTGCTCATGCAAAAAATTAAAAATTAAAAAAAATCCCTCTGCGCCACAAAATCATATCCAGCCACAGGAAGTGTGTGTGTGTGTGTGTGTGTGTGTGTGTGTGTGGGGTGGAGAAGACAGAGATGCTACTTAATGTCAAAATTCAGAGGTGTGGAGCTGTACGGAAACGGCTGCGAGGCCCGGAAACGGCGGCGCATCCGGTCTCACCGCCCCCTCCCCCAACCCCCACCGGCGAACTCGTGGACGCCAGCGCCGGGCTCGGCGTGTCCGATCCGCGACAGCCGCGTCCTCTGTCCGACAGCACTTTTCGAAGCTCCGCCTCGACCTCGTGAAGCAACATCATCGTTCCCGGTTATTTCACACACTGCAGCTGTGATGATGTTTTTTCTCCTTTTTTAAGCTTTGATTCTGTAGCCGTACATCACGTTTCTCCTCCTCCTTTTCTTTATACAGTATCTAAAACGGGACAGGTTGATGTTTGAATCTTGTCTCCCATCTTCAATCCGTGCTTCGCGTAGGAGGAAGATTCGAACGACTTCTCCTCCTCGTCAGTCGGCGATAATTTTCTCTCCGCAACACGCTGCTGGATGGACAGCGCAGGCAGGACACGGCGCAGTGATGTGTCAGAACGACTTTAAATGATGTACTTTATGATGGCGGAGCAGCGGCTTAGGGTTTCTCCAGCTGAAGGCTGCTCCACAGGCAGCAGACTAGTGGCTTATTAAATAATACGGATTGAAACAGGCTGTAATTACCTCTTCTGTCGGACCAAAGAAAAAAAAACAAACAGGAAATGCTTACACTTGTGAGGACGGCGTCCGGCGTTCGTTGATTGATTCTATAAAAGATGATGTCCGTAGGCCTCCGGCTTGATGCTGCCGCTTGATCCGCCTTTTTGTTGACCCCTCCCTTCTTCTCCCTGTCCATCTGCAGCTGCTTCCTGTCCCTGCTCCTGGTGGCGGCCGTGGTCTGGAAGATCAAGCAGAGCTGCTGGGCGTCACGGCGACGGGAGGTAAGTCCGAACAGACGCTGATTTTTCTCGGGTGACCGCGCATCTCCGCTCGCCGTCAGACACACCGGGTGACCGCCGTTCGCCGGCGGAAGCAGGTTGACCCCGATGGGTTTCGCCGTCCAGACCTATATCGGAACACATTTGAACTTATTAGCTTAAATCATCCGAGTATATGATCACAACCCAGTTCTAATGGTGGTGAACAGACTGGTGCTTGTCTAAGAGGATTTTTCTCCTCAGTCCCGCCATATTTTTTAATTTTTTTCTTCCTTCCACCCTTGAAACTTCCATGAACCACTTCTCCTGTGGATATAGAATCACTCAGGAAAGATCAAATGCTTTTTAAGCTCCTCAGTTACTCATTTGACACTATCAGAGTCAGGTTGGGTTTTTTTTCAGTGAATGTTCAGTTATCTAATAGAGTACATGGAATTAGTTTTGTTATTTCTTAAATCTAATATCGAAGGGATATATATATATATATATATATATATATATATATATATAAGAGTCCTAAGCACATTAGGACACATTAGGGCTACACTACTGCCTAAAATTCGGATTAAAATTTGTTATTTTTTATCATTTAGTCATGAAACATTACTGTTTGCGACCTTCTGTCAATTAGGTTAAAACCTCCAAGGAACAATCTAAGCCATCTGTTGTCAGTGAATGCTAGCTTTTTAGCTAGCGTTTGTTGGATTGTTGGTTTCCCAGCTAGCTAGCACATATACCTGCGACTGAAACTAGACCATTAGTGTCACCAGAGGCTTGTTTCACAAAGGCAGGTTGAAACCCTGAATTTAAGGAACCTAAAAGACGCTGCCTGATTTGCATTTTACAACCTTAAGGCAGTGACATGGCCTGAATGCCTCGTAGAATCGACGCGTCTAAATCACTTTATCCACACTGTGACTGTTCATATGACCAGTAAGACAGTAGAGGTGCAACTCTTTGTTTGGAGCTTGTTTTAGAGCCAAATGATTGAAAAGCTAGTGAATTTAAAAAGTTAAATTCACAGCTTAAGTTTTTCTATATTTTAGGAAAAATTAAGAGGCCTTTATAACCTTCATTGGTAAAGGAGGATGAGCATTGACTAAATGCAAGCTCTTCTTCTTCGGATGCAATCACAAGCTGTAGCTTTGAATCGCTTTCTGAAGTCTCTTGTGTCTCTTGGTGAATGCTCTTCACCTAAAGGGCGTGGTTGATACTTAACCGTGGTGATCCCCAGGGCTCCATTCTGGGACCAGCCTTTTTTGGCTGTCGGGAAATCCTGCAAGGGGACGCAAGATTGACACCCCCCCCCCAATCTGTGTAGACAACAGGTCGATTTCTTAATCACCCGATGAAATATTATTCCTATTGATCATCAGTTCAGTACAAGGTTACCCGCAACTGAACAAAAAAAAGAGAATGTGTAAGTTTCTGGAGCCAGGACGCTGTGCATTAGCTTAAAAATACTGGGAACAAAGCATCGAGCCTCAGTCGATTCATCTCGTCCTATTTATCCTCATTTAAAGTGCAGTCATCTTTCTGGCATACAGGTACTAACACCCTAATAGATGCTTTTATCTATAACAGGCTTGATTGCTGTAATGCATTTTCCTAAACTACCTGAAGGGAAAGAAAAAAAAACCCTTAAATGACATAAATGTCAGATCTTCAACAAACAGCGGCACAAGTGCTGGCGGAGACGGGGGCAGAGCTCGCGTCAACCCTCTTTAAAAGTCCCGTTCTCATCTGCCCTTTTGTTTCTGAATAGACAGCCACTATTAAGTTGGGGAGAGATTGAAAAGATCATTAATCGGAATTGCGCCTGAATATAAACGTAAGATATTTAAAATATGGTCCTTTTGAAATTAAATGCAGCTGAAAACATAATGATGCACATATGCAGTTGGCATTTGCAGGTGTTTCATTCGAGTCAAGTGAGAAAGCAACGTAATCCAAATGGCGCCACGAAAAAAAACGTTTCTCACACCGAGCATTGAATTTTAGAAAAACAGAATTCGCTTCAAAGCCGTCAGCCGCCAAATGTACATCACTGGAGCACGCCGACCGTAATTAATCGTTCCTATGGCGCAGCGTCTTTCGAGACACGCCGAGTCAGCTGGGGGGGGTTGGAAGCCATTCGCTTCTTCTTTAAAAGAGACCCAGGCGGAGGGTTCCTGAAGCAATCTGACGAAACCGTGGGAGGCACCGCAGGCTCCGCCAAAGATTGCCGACGACGGACAATTTTCCCGGCCCTTCGACAAGCCTGGAAGACCGAAAGTCTAAACGTTCCAGTGTTTTGGGAGACGTTTGAATTGCCCCATTGCATATTTATACATATATATATATATATATATTTATACATATATATATATATTCGTTCATAGGGTTTTAAAAAACAGTTTGCCGACATACCTGTGGATCAGGAAACGAGGTTGTGAAATGTATTGTGATGCCCTGTGGATTTTAAGCCTCTGTGACTTTAACCCACTTTGTCAAATCCACTCACACACACAAGCACACACAAGCCAATCCGAGGCATTGATAGATATAGAGCAGGCCTGACAAAGCTCCTGTGTGATTGGTTCATGCCTCCTAAGACTCCGGTGGACTTTATTTCACGAGGTCTGAGGCTGAATGAATTTTTAACTGAACTGTTGCGGCTGGTTAGCAGAACTAGAGTGAGGGGGGTTTATGGGGGTTTATTTCGGGGGGGGGGGTGTAAAAAGGCACTTTGGGTGCGGTTTTTACGTAGTGAACAGTCAACTCCACTGACGAAAAAAATTAAAAAATGAACAAGACAAAAAGCATTTGTGAGTGCTAGCCGGAAGGTTCGGACCACTTCCTGGATGAGTGGCTGGAAGGTTGCGTTCAGGCGTCTGTTAATGGCACAAGCCGACTTTGCACTCGACGGGAGCTTTTCGTTTTTGTGTTTTTTTTGTTTTGTTTTGTCAGGTTTTTTTTTTGGCTTCTTTTTTTGGAGGGGGTTCCGTTTTCCACACTCGCGGCGGCGGCTGGAGTGCCTCTCTGGCCGCGACCTCGGGCCGAGAGCGCCGCCCTCCGCCCTCGCCTCCGCAAGCCTCTTAACATCCTCCACCCTCACCTGCCCCCGATCCGCCCCTCTTTCCCCCGTCACACAGCCGCCGCTTTGGGTTGGCTCTCGACGGGCTAACCTTTAAACAAAATTAGCACTGGACCTTTTCTAAGAGGACCGGGGGCAACGAAGGGCCGATGTTTAACCCCCCCCACACCTGGAAAAGCTTTTTGGAGGAGCGCAGCGTTTGCTAAAAGTGGATTTTATGGAATCCATGTATTTGTTTTTTTATTATCTTTTTGCTCGCTATATTCAAACTAGAAATCTAGAAATGATCCTTTTTATATTAATAAAGCAATTCCCATGTAAATATACTTTTAAAGCCGTATTGTGCGTCGAACTTCACCAACGCTTGTAGCGCTTTCGGATGCACGATAAAACAACAGAGCGTCAGCATCCCATGATGCACTGTCACATTTCATCGCGACGCAAGCGGCTCCCGGTCCTGCAGGGTCTCAAACTCATCAGCGAATGTGATTATGCTGGAAGCAAACAGATGAATAATTGGCCGATTTCACGGTGGCAGAGCTACGGGGTTTGCACTCTGTTCATAAATACTAAAAGTGCCATGCGATTGGTGTAATTTTCCAATTATCTGTTCATTATTAGTAAATTACGCCAGACACACGGCCAATTTGCCAATCACTAGCCCATCTGATGTGGCAAACATCGCCATGGCGGTTGCCTCTTCAAAGAAAATGTATGAAGGTTAATTTTCTCGATCAGAGCGAGTGCGGGATAATGGCGCCAGCCGCTGGATATCTCTATGAGAGGACCACAGCCTGGGGCTTCATGGAGCTGAAGCTCTGATAAGCTCCAAGACGGTCAACGCGACTTCAGACTTCAGGATTCGGAATCCTGATCCAGGATTTGGAATCCTGATCCAGGATTCGGAATCCTGAACCGGAGACAGGCCGCTTAATAAATCTAGTCTCTCTGCCAATCAGAGTAGCCAACGAGGCAGTGACTGTTTGCGCCGGCTTTTCTAGTTTGTTTTTTCCTTTTTCTTTCTTTCTTTTTTTTTAAATCCTGTTGAATCCTGTAGTTTTGCAGGTTGTTTTTGTTTTGTTTTGTTTCTTTAGTTTGTTTTTTTTAATGCCATTCGATCAGCCGCAGGGATTGGGAGAGAAAAAAAGAAAAAATCAATCTCCACCATGAAAAACACCTCCGACGGCAGCCTCGTTTCAGCCGGAGCGGAATGTGGCAGAGGCTTCGTCGGTATTTAAATTGACCTCGTTTCTACAGAACCTGTGTGAGTTTCAGCTTTGAATTCCGTTGCCCGGAAAACGAGTTATTAACCCGAAATCCGGGACCGTTGTCGCCACGGTGCGAGTAATTTAAACATTATCAACATGATTTGATTCCAGACTCGAGGAAATCAAGTGGTGGGGGTGGGGTGAAAGCAGATGCTGTATTAGTTATATAGTGGAAAACACCTATCGTAGAGGTCGAGTTGAATTAGGGCTGTGACTCAGCAGAGGAGTTTGGGTTCTCATATCCGCCCTGGAGCCCGAATGCTCTGCGTCCAGGCCACGCCGTAGCACTCCACAAAAAAACGTAACTACGCGTCGCCGCGTCGCGGACCGCAAGAACCAAGATTGGCCGTCTTGGTAGCGTCGCCTTTCCCGCCCCTCCTCCTTCGCCGCCGTCGTACATGTGTACTCGCAGTGAATCCGTGGAAAAAGAGATCTGCTCATCAACGATGCGCGCCAGCAAACCCCCGTGGAAAACGGCAGCAAAGGCTACGGCATAGGTTCGACATAAGTTGGTCAGTTCCCTGTACGCATTAGGAATCTTGTTCGCACACGACATTTTTCAGAGACCTGTTCGCCACTGCAGGACTTTCTCATTACTTGATGAAGATGAATCCACATTTTCCGTTTTTGTTGTTTTTTGTTTTTGTTTTTTTTTTAGACGCTCATCATCTCGATGTGACACTGAGTTCAATAACCGGAGCAATGCGCGGCGTCGACGTGACACTATTACAAATCCAGGAAACGCTCTGGGAAACGCTCCGATTTTTGTCAGCAAGGCCGGAGCTGCAGTCTCAGGCTTTAGCCATAATTGCCTTTGTCCCGCTCCTGCAGGAGCAAACAGTCGCACGCACGGCGTGTAAACACGACGCGGCGCATAATTTCCGACAAGCACGGAGCCAATCGCGTTTTCCCATGGGCTCGGCCCTCTCGACGCCGCCGCCTGCTTCCTTGACACCGGGACCGTCGAGTTTTGTTTGGGGGGGTTTGGGTTTTTTTTTCCCTTTTCCTCAGCACTGTCGTCCCTCCAGGCTTCGTTGCCACATCCGACCCCCGATTCCTCGGCGTTACTCCGAGCTTGCATCAGCCGCACAGTGACACGCATTTGCATCTCATTATGCCTGCATTTCACCTCACTTAGGCCCCAGTGCGTTGGGGGAAATGGTGGCCGTTGCGTCTAATGTGGTCATTTCAGGGTCATGGGGAATTTTAACACCCTGTACCTCTCGCGCTTTAAGGAGTTTGGAGCTTATTGTGCTGTCACAGGCCGCCGTGAATCTCTCTGGGTAATGGCCTTAGCCTTAGCCGCCAGAATGTAAAATGTCATTGTGAGCTCGTATAAGAAGAAAAAAGAAAACAAAAAGAAACCAGGGCACGAAATCGGTTTCATTGGTCACTCAGAGATTCAAAAAACAGAATTGTAGAAGTTGAAGAAGATCGTGAGTCATTGCTTCTGTTCCCAGAGATTTGTTATGAAAAATAAGACCCAACTCTGACGACAAGCTCCACTGATCGGTGAATTAAATGTATATGCAGCAGCGACAAGGTCTGAACCATTGTTTTCTTGTGCTACAGAATCAGTAACTGCAGATATAAATATATCGTTTAACCGCTCAGAAAAGTTGTCCTGCACTTTCCTCTTCATTTTATGAGCGTTTTACATCATGCTAGTGCCTTAAAAAGCCACATAACCGAGGACCTTAAAACAAAAAAGCGGTGTATTAAACGGTGTAATAAAAAGTTGGTTAATGACCAAATTCAAATGAAACTTAGTCCATTTGTTTTAATTCAGGAGCCGGTTCTGAAAGGTCAAAGGTTATGAGACCGTTTAAACAATGCCATTATCCCGGCGGTTCGATCCCCGACTCCTCCGGAGTGTCCTAGGCAAAGATACTGACACCCCCCCCCAATTGCCTCTAATGTATAAGTAGCAAATTGCTGTATGTATAATTACCGTTTATTCACCTATGTTAGGTTTTGAATGTTAGTTTCAAGACCTAAGTTTAAAAAGAAGAAGAAAAGAAAGCGTTCATGGCCACGCTCGAGGTTCCTGTCAGCGCGGCGGCAGGCCGACACCTGCCGGGACTGGTGGATGTTTCTGGAACAACGCGGGGCCCACCTGTCGGGGACACGTGGACTCGTTTGCATGCGTTTGAAATCGCCGGGCTGCATGTTTTTTCCTCGCGTGTCCGCCGCGCATCTGTTTGCATAGATGTGGACATGTGTGTGTGTGTGTGTGTGTGTGTGTGTGTGTATGCGCCTGTCCTAATCAAAGCCTTCCTTTGAGACCTTGCGGGTTCCTTTGAAGAGGGCCGGAGCTGCCAGATGGCGACAGACAGACCTGGCCGTGGCGGCCATTTTGTGCCATCCAAAGACAGCGGCCTTGCAGTCGAGATGAGCCCCCCCATCAGGGGCGTGGGAGCAGAGCAGGTCCTAGTGCGGAGGAGAGAAACCCCACTTTAATATGTTCTCCTATGATGACTTCTATATTTACCTGTACCTGGTTGGATCTTTGAGGAGGGACTAGGTGGTATGAGGGGGAAGCGTAGCCGCCGCTTATCCGCGGCCGACAGTTACGGCGGCACCGACGGGTTTCGGGCGCCGCTTACGGAGGCCTGCAACAGACACAAATGATAAAAGCGCATTTCTGAATAGGGATGATGGAGCCCGGCTAATTATGGCGGAGATCAAGCAGAAGCGTCTAGCGAAGTGGGTAATACATCATGACGCAAAAATACTGTAATAACCGGGCACCGCTCTGACACTCGCCATCTCTTGCCTCGGGACAGAGCGTCTCGTTTCACTCGACTGTGGCAACCGGGAGGGATTTCAGGCAAGAGCGCGGGTCGAGGGAGGCGAAGCCCCCCCCCAGCACCTAGCCTCGTAAGAGTTGAGTCATAAGCAACGATTCATGCAGGAAAAATCCCACTGCCCCAGCGACCGGCATCGCGGGGAACAGTGCACCAAGACTTTAATCTTCACCCTCAGTTGTCGTGATCTTTCTTCTCTCTCTCTCTCCCTCTCTCTCGCTTTACATACCGTCACATCCCTCCTTCCTCGCTTTACCTCCGCGGTGACAGCATGCGTATGTGCCCGTCAGCCCGTCACCGCCCCGACGGCGGCATACATCACACGGAACCTGACATGTGTTAGATGTGCACAGCGCCCCGAGGTGTTGATTTGAGGGTGTGTGTGTGTGGTGTGTGTGATTGTGGGGGGGGGTGGACGCAGGATGCGATAATGTCCCCTATTCGCCGCTTGGCTGCGTCCCACATGATTAACTGTATTGTGGATATCCTCACACTGCAGGATGCGGTGTAAGCGTCTCCAGGTACCCTCGCGCCTTTATTACCCCATTAACCCCCCCGAACATATCACCACCACTACCTTCCCTCAGCTATAAATATAAATGTCAACCAAGGTGTCAAGGCTCAGGCAACTGTTTAGAAATACCTGCTATTATGACATAAAATGAATGGAAAGCTGCTCAATGGCCTGTGATATGTAAACTAAACTTTTTGGGGGTTTTTTGGTTTGTTTTCCTAATTAGCTGGTGGGACAGTAATGAAGTGCTGTGCAGAGGGCGAAGCTCCCTGATAGACCCTTCCTCCCTTCCTCACCCCCCCCTCCTTTCTGAGCATGCACACGCTCCCCCACTGCGAAACGACAGGGCCGCCGCTTCGCCTCTACCTTTGATGGCGCTGAGTCGGGATGTGCAGTCCACACATTAAAATACATAAATGAAATAAAAGGTTTTTCTCTAAGGAACGGGAGCGGATCAGCTGTGAAACGGCTCCGCTTTATTCAGGTCTATTAACCCCGTGAGTTCGACCCGTAAAAGGCAGCGACGCCATCGTGATTGCAGTGATGTTACGAGGGGGTATGGGCGCGGTGTTTGCGCATGCGTACGCGCCTCAAATCTCACCGCTCGCCAGATCTCCGGAGAAGTTTGGCTCGGTTTCTGGCGGAGATAAAACGCTGTTTTGTAGCGAAACGACGGTTTTTAATCCCAGTGCGGTTGTATTTGGGCCGCCATTGGCTTTAGGTGATATTTCCCTTTTATGAATTTATGCAAGTTTGAATGTGATAATATCAATGTACTACTAAACAGATACGAATCCATAGAGTTTTAGCCACTATGCCCCACTGCAACAAAAGCTCTTTGAGTATCACAGTGTTTGAAGCTTCCATCTAAGACATTTTGTCACACTTTACAGTAATACACAGAAGAAAACGTGAAGCGAGTGTGTGTGTGTGTGTGTGTGTGTGTGTGTGTGTGTGTGTGTGTGTGTGTGTGCGCCATTGCATTTTCACCACCCTCACATTATTTATAGGCTGAGCTTTCATTAAAGCAGTTCAGAATTCCTATAATAGTCATATAGGAAATAATACAGACGTAAACCATCCACGAACCCCGTGTATATCACCTGTTTTGTGGCTGTATATTAACTCTTGAGCAGTTTAAACTCTAGTCAATTCAAAAGCTGGTCTGTACCGAAATTGACTGGAAAAATCATAGTTCTACACCAGAAATGCACCTTTTAATTAATCATCTAATCATTGTTTAGTCGTCTCATCTTGGCTTTTTTATGTCACACTGTGTTCCTTCAAATGCGGATGTGTTATTTCTTATATTCTTCCCTGCACTGCTCTTCCAGTAGCCGGTTTAGTGACGGGTCGGAAACCTGTTCGTTAGCGGCCAAATTAAAACGCAGCTTGCCAAGGACGTCCTCTCTCCCGCCGTCCGACGCAGAGGGCGAGGATGAATCAGGACGGGCGATAAAACTGTCATTCCTTCCACGGCCGCGTCCATATGGTTGTGCTGTCATCCGCCGCAAACTGCCGAGCCGCCGGTTTTTGTTTGGTTTATTTTCGGGCGGCCTGGCCAGCCGCGTCCCCGAGCCTCCTCTCTAGCGGCGTCCTCTCCTTGCTGACCCTGGTCGGCGGCTTCCAGCAGCCCGGGCGCGCTCCCCTTTCCCACCTTCTGCTCAGGATCGGTATGTTAATGGGATTAAACCCAGAAAGACCCTGAGAGAGTGAGATTTAATACTTTTCGCTGGAGTTTCCTGACCAAAATATTAGCGGCACATAGAACACGGAACACTTAGGTTACGAAACATATGATGTAGAGGAGGATGTTCCACTTCCGGTACCAAATCCAAGTCCTTTCAGATCCCTTGATGGTAAACTTGAAGATTTGCAGTCACTGGTGGTCGCAGCAGATGTGATTCGATGGCTCAGGTTGGAGAATTCTGGGGGAAGCAAAACAAAACTATTGTCGTTTTAATAAAGAATTCAGGGAACAATTGGCCTTTTTTTATCATTCTATGAGAAACTGTGATCTGATTTTATGCTGCACACAGCTTGAGTCGGCAAACAGCAGGACACAGTGAGAGGAGCTGTTTACCTGGCAGAGGAGTTGGAGGGTTGCAGCCTGTCGCCTGCAGCTCTTCATCTAACGGCTCATTGTTGTTCTGCCTCTTCCCTGCTATATTTCAAACTAAATCCGCCGTCCAAAAAAGTGCCCGAAACGACCGTCGTCTTGTTCCGTAGACGCGTTTCTGATGGCCGGTGGCGGTTAACTTCCAGTCGTCGCAGTAGGAAATGTTCGCTTTGCATTAGCTAGAACTTAATGCAGCATTTTTCCTAGGAATGTCACAATAAAAAAGAAAAGCAATGGCTGTGGGTTCACGCCCATCGGATGCAGCCAGTCGACTTGGTCCCTCAGCGGATCAGCTGAAATAAATGATGCTCCAAACTCAAACTGGTCCAATGACTGATAGTGTGGATCCTTTCGCCTTTTCAATCTGCTGAAGCGCAGCTTACTTGCGATCATACAGTGGTATTAAAGGGCTGTTCCGCTCGCTAACAAATGATTTTCAGCTGGGCACAGACACCAGCCTAGTAGAAAGTACAACAAACAGACAAAAGCCAAGTTTCTTTTTGGCCGTTGGACAAGTTTCGGGAATTGAGTGATCATTACATAACATTAGCTACAGCTGTGTATGTTGTTGCTGGCGAGGTTATTCACGTCAGCTGGGAAAAAGGATCACTCGCAGCTTTAAACAAGAACCCTGACGGACCATTGCAGACAGACCTCGAGTCATAAAAAAAAGAGTGAGCAGAGATAAATTTTTCTATAAGAGCTTTGATAGCTTTAGAGCTTAGCAGATCTGGGCATTTTACCAGCCGGGATTTGGCTCCTGCGACCGAAGCCTGACATTCGGAGCCCAACGATCTGCGTGAGCGGCGCAGAACGCGACGAGCGCCAGAGTCCCGTGTACGGAGGCGTCGACGATGGCCGCGTTGGCGAACGACATCTCCATCATCAGTCATCCGGTCGTTCTCCAGCTCTCGTAAATGCACAGCCGCACGAGCCAGAGTTCTCAAAAACACATTCAACATTCATTAACTTCACTCACACGCACTCATCGACCCAGCAGCGAACCCCCCCACCCCCCGCCGCCGCCCGCCACACCTCATGCACACTGGCTCACATGCAGCGGGGTCTGCAGCAGATGGTTCGGCATGAGAGTGCAGTAGAGTGGGGGAGTTTGGCGCCGGCATCCCCTGAATGAGCAGAGGAGCACAATGAAGATATCAAGGAGCACGTAGAGCTCCACGTCAAATTAGTTTCCAGAAATACCCGTAATGATGGGGAGGATCCTCTCGCCGCTCGCTCCCCGTACACACCAGTCCCAGAAGCAGATGGGTGCTGTGAATGCAGTTCACACATGAGCGAGGAAGAAAGGGGGAGGAAAAAAAACAATCTTTCCACCTTTACTTTGCAGCTGTTACCCCCTTATGAAGCACTTCCCAATGATGCTCTGTAATGCATTATAATTTTTTTGAATCGCGAAACCGCACTGTGGCTCTGTGCCTCCTTACTTGTGTTTGCCAGGAGCGTTAAACAACATAATCCAGAGAGTGAATATTTAGATGCGTCCCTTGACAGCGGTTTAATACAAAGGAACCTCATGTTGAGATGCCATGTTTTTAAACTCTGTATCCAAAACGGGTAAAAAAAAGAAAAAAAAAAGGCTAAACCCAAACTCTCATATCCCACAGAACATAAATACAATCAGCTAAGGGGGGAAAGGTTATTGGAATTAAAAGTTTGAGAAGTGGCGACTTTTCGAACAGCTGCAGTTGCCTCCCGGTTGCCTAAAATAACCAAGGACGTGTCAAAAAACTGCTGCCAAAATGGCTGAGAAGCTGCTATCCCCTGTAGTGGAGTCTAAATAGAATCCAATATCAGCACTAATACAATCAGCGCAGCTTGTCAAAACTTCACATCACTCCCTTACTTTAGCTTAATGGCCATGCAGCCAGAGTTGGTGCGACTCATTTTTTTTGGTGCAGTTTTGGCTGAGGAGCTGTGGCGAAAGTCAACGATGAGTTTCTGTTATGGTTGTGGATGTATTAAGTAGGGGGTTGTTATGAATACCTGGGCTACCTGCTGGTGGTTATTGAATATGAGAACTATTGTGGTTTATGTCACTAGCCCACTTATGGACGGTTACTGAAATGGGCCTGTATGTAAAATTGGTCGCCTACACCTGTAACACCAGTGAACTGCTTGTGCTGTAGGTGTCGGGCTTCGCCAGGTGTAGCAGTATGTGGCGATGAGCAAGGTTTATTGCATCCTCAGCAATAAGGACCTTTTGTAGTCCAAACAGATCGGTACATATCAAGGGAATCAAATATAAACAAATTACAAGTATCCAATTTAGGCAAAATTTCCATTTATCTGATCTGACAGCAGGTCTAGCAGTGCAGC
Source organism: Istiophorus platypterus (assembly GCA_016859345.1). Lineage (NCBI taxonomy): Eukaryota > Metazoa > Chordata > Actinopteri > Istiophoriformes > Istiophoridae > Istiophorus > Istiophorus platypterus. The sequence goes on from CM029120.1 coordinate 4,035,465, forward strand.
TACCTGATTTGAAATAATGGGTGAATGCTCCCACGACGCGACAACAAAACATTTTCCCCTTGAGGGCAATCAGGAGACATGATTAGACTTCAGAATAACTCCAAGAGGAACATAGTTTGTTCCAGCTAAACTTTATCCTGAGCCTCGTTTGCTTAGGACTAAAACTGCCTGGGGACATCGTCACTTTTTTTTTTTTAATGATCAGCCCGATTTTTATTGTCAGTGTGTAAAAGTCAACAAAAACAAGACTGTGATCAAAGCTTTGTTTATAGCTGGACCTTCCCTTATCTGTTTGCTTCTCTCCTACTGTCTATGCTTTTTATACAGCAGAATTCCCAATAAAGCTGTTCTCATTTGCACGTTTTGTGTGTCCGTTGTCAGAAAATGGAACAAGTATGAAATAGTGACTGAAATGCATTTTATAATTATATTTTATTAAGACATCGTCTGACAAAACATCCCTAAGCACTTAAGATAAGACAGCAGCTGCCATTGATTGAATGACACATACAGAGAAGTTTGCCTGTGGGGGGAAAGCCTGACCTTCCACTCACAGGTCAATACTTTTACATAAACTAGCTAAAGTCAGTCTGAAAACTCGCTAGACATGTTGTTAGGTGCTTTTGTAAAGAAAACTCACTAGAAGGGTTTGAAAAGTCGGTAAATCTAGCAACAAATGCGCAAAGTTGGCAACAACGCCTGTAAACAACTCCCTGATGACGCAAGGCAAACTGTTGGTGGGACAACTGACGATATAATTTCAGCGCCTAGGCACACGGCATTCAGCTGATCAATGGTGTAACTTTATCACGCACTCTGTCAGCCAGTCAGTCAGTCAGTCGGTCAGTCAGTAGGTCAGTCGGTCAGTCACGGACATTCACGATGATGGACCCAGCCCCACTGTTGTGGTCCAGCCTAGAAGCAACCAAAAGTTTAAAAACCCAGACCAACAAACTTGTACAGATTCACTGAAATTTTAAATCTGTCCATTAGATATTCTAATGACATGGCTGAGAGGTTTTTTGTGAAGAGCGAGAGGAATTTATGATGTAGTGGATTCAGCTTTACACATTCAGTCCATCACATCCCTCAGACAGACATATCAGCTCATCTGGTTGATAATATAGTTAAAGGCATTTCTGTGTTTAAGTATCTGCCTGGGCTGAAATTTTAAAAGGTGGAAAACTCCATTGTCGGTCGCCGTTGGAGTTTTCTTGGTTCGGGTCAGGGTCCGTTCGGTAATCTCCGTCCCGCGCTTGTTAAATTAAGTGGTGACAAATGAAAGGAACAAGGAAAAAAAAGAAGAGAAGTGGGGAGCAAAATCTTTTGTTAGTCCCATCTCTGGCGTGAATTTAGATTGCTCTCGACAGCCTCTTGGCGGCACAAACTCACCCACTTCAACTCTCTCTCAGGGGCAGTCGAAGATTTTCTGCCCGCGTAGTCAAGTGCGGAACAGTGAAGCGAGGCTTATGAAACCATTACGCTCATTTAAGGTCACCTGATAAAACGGCATAAGCGGCGTGACTAAAATTTTAACGTTTAAAAAAATTAAATAAATAAAAGTCTCCTTGTAAATTCAGCAAACGCGGTAATCTGGAACTCACAAAGAAAGTGTTGTAATATCTCCTTTTTAAGGTGGAGGGTTGACCATTGTTTCCATCGTGTACCCTTGGAAACGGATTCAGCCGTGGCTGAGAATGATTGTGTCCTTGAAGATGGGCCGTTGCCGTCGTTACAGTGGCTATAATGCAAATAGTGCCTATAGTGCCTATAGTGCACTGTACCGGCATAATGCTGCAGCAGTGCAACATCGCTTTATGAAACCTAAGGAACTTGGGCCACTCCCTGCTGTGGGAGACATCCCAGCACTTTATTAGCTACTTTTTAACTGTCACTTATGGGTTAAGTTTCCTTTTTTTGATTTTTCTTTCATACAACGATATGGACACAATAGAACCCCACCAACCCCCCCCCCCCCCCCCCCCGCTCCTGCTGTCTCTCCCTTGCTGGAGTCTGGAGATGAATTACTCAAGTTGACCCAGGCCGGTGTGCTCCTGAGGCTCGGCCCGGCCTGGCCCGGTTCTGCCCAGCTTGTCCCGGCCCGGCCCGGCTCGGCTCTGCCCGGCACTGCCCGGCTCGGCCCGGTTCTGCCTGGCTCGGCCCGGCCCGGCTCGGCTCGGCCCGGCTCGGTTCGGCTCGGCCCCGCTCAGCTCGTCCCGGGTCAGCCCATCCCGGCTCTGCCAGGCTCTGCTCGGCTCTGCCCGGCGCTGCCCGGCTCGGCCCGGTTCTGCCTGGCTCGGCCCGGCTCGGCTCTGCTCCAGCCCAGATCGGCTCGTCCCGGCTCGGGCTGCCTCGGCCCATCCCGGCTCGGCCCGGCTCGGCTCGGCCCGGCTCGGCTCTGCCCGGCTCGGCTCTGCCTGGCGCTGCCCGGCTCGGCCCGGTTCTGCCTGGCTCAGCTCGGCTCGGGCCGGCCTGGCCCAGCTCATCTCAGCCCAGTTCTGCCTGGCTCGGCCTGCCCGGCTCCGCTCTGCCCGGCTCGGCACTGCCCGGCTCGGCTCTGCCCGGCCATGCCCGGCCCATCCGGGCTCTGCCCGGCTCGGCTCCGCTCTGCCTGGTTCGGCTCTGCCCGGCTCGGCTCTGCCCGGCTCGGCTCTGCCCGGCGCTGCCCAGCTCATCCCATCCCGGCCCGGTTCGGCTCGGCTCAGCCCGGCTCGGCCCGATTCTGCCTGGCTCGGCTTGGCTCGGGCCGGCCTGGCCCAGCTCGGCTCAGCCCAGTTCTGCCTGGCTCGGCTCGGCCCGGCCCAGCTCGGCTCGTCCTGGGTCGACCCATCCCGGCCCATCCGGGCTCTGCCCGGCTCGGCTCCGCTCTGCCTGGTTCGGCTCTGCCTGGCGCTACCCAGCTCATCCCGTCCCGGCCAGTTCGGCTGAGCCCGGCCTGTTCTGCCTTGCTCGCCTCGGCCAGCCTGTTCTCACTCTAGCCATTTGGCTCTGCAGCGACGCTTCCTGCCATCTGCCTGGATCAGCTGCAGCAACCCAGTTCGCTGCAGCCAGCTCTGGCCCGGTGTCTGTAGCCTGCTGCTGTTCAGCCAGTTAATGTTGGGCAGACGAGCAAGCCTCAACTCCCGGCCATACTCTCATTATAAAACTCATAGTCTCTTTAATGCAGTGATATATATATATATATATATATATATATTACATTATATCGGAAGATCAGGATCATGTTTGAAATACGATTACGCTCATTTTTGAGCAACCTTTTTTTATATAAGCCCCGTAACGTTTAATCACTTACTCTTTTCTGCAATTCTCAGGCGCTCCCGGACAGCGATCGCTAACTCCAGCGCCGCCGAGGTGGCGTTCCAAACCGGGGTTTCTGTGGTAGCGGCAGCATCCCCCGCGTTCCTCTTTAACGCGCCGTAGGGCCCCGCGGATTAACCCAGCCTCAGATTCCGCGGGAGCTGCCTCTCCGTCTCCACCTCCCCAACCGAGGTCAGCGTTCACTGCACCACCGCGCAGGACAAAAGGCTCTGCTTCTGAGGTGATCAATCCTGGCGCGAGCGGTGAGGAGAGGGGAGCTTAGATGATGACAGCGGGAGAGAGAGCGAGCGAGAGAGGGAGGAAAGAAGAGCAGCAGGCAACGCTGAAGGTCGCTCACGCAGGAAGCGGAGAATCTCCGGGAGGAGGGGGGGGGTCTTGTTAGCCGTGCCGACAGGAGTCGTCTTCCCGGGCCCGACGAGGACGCGGATCCATCGGAACGCGATGGAGAGCAGGGTCGGGAGGTGCTTCAGGAGACGAGCTCTGCTTACGCAGTCCTGGGCGTTCTAGCTTGACAGGTTTTGGGGCCATTGCGTCCAGTGAACTGTGTGTGTGTGTGTGTGAACCTGAAGCCTTTTAAACCCTGCTAATCTTAATTCCACAGAGATGTCGCGTGTAATTAGAGAGTGGATCGGCGCCAGCGTGTTACTTCTCACAACATACAGGCCGCCTTATCGACCGGGCCGCGTGCTCGCTCCGTCCCCCCCCCCCAGTTAGCACAAACATCAACCCCCATCATCCATCCATCATGGCGGTGGAAAGGGTTTATCACAAGCCTCTTGGCCTCTTTCTTTTTTTTTTTTTTTTTTCCATCAGGCTGCCACCTGCTTCACTTTCATCCATCTCTTCTTCTTCTCATCTCCTCTTCTTCTCCATCTCCTCTCCCGCTCTGTTTCACGGCAAGAACTCGTCGGTTTTTTTTCCTCGGCCTCGAAAGTCAACAACAACATCTCCTCCCAACAACCTTGTGTAACTGTTGTAGATTTGTTCTTTGAAATCATTTGAAAGATATTGTAGTTTAATATTAGCCCAAGTGGAAGCTCCTGTTTGCCTTTTTCTCTTTTCTTTTTTTTCCTGCCTGCTCTGTTATGAAAGGATTTCCGTGCGAGAGCTTTTTCCCACCTGAGAGGGAGTCTCTCACTAGCGCTACACTGGTCTACATTTCCGTACAGTACTTGCAGCTGCGCTGAAGAATTAGCATTTTAAAAGGCCAACACACACACACACACGCACACACACACACCGCTGCCGCCGCCGTGAGACATGCTTCGGAACAACCAAGCATATTTCCATATCTTCGCCGCAAATGCCAGTGTCCTATTTCCTGCGTCGGCACTCCAGCGAGGCAGCTAGGGTTTATTACGCGCCCCCGCCCCCCCCGGCCCCCCGAGGGCACATCCCGCCTCCTGTACGCCGACTGCTCCTGCTGACGTTTGTACATCGTGTCTGGCGTGGGCCACGTGCTACGACGCGACGTGATGCGACATCATTGCCGGTGTGTGCTGCCCTTCAGAGCTTTTACCTGTCTTGCCATTAACACAACCAGTGAAGAGCTAAGGATTTTATTTTATTTTTATTTTTTTTTTAGATATTTGGCTGTTTTGGAGTCTGCAGAAATTAGAAAAGTTCATCGCTTGAGAAAATATTAGACGTCGATATTTTCAGGTCCAGAAGTGTTGCTAATCCTCTGTCTGTTGGCTTTAAAGCTCCAAAGTTACACAAATATCATTGCTCATAATGTTGGTAACGAAGTAGGTGAAGTAAACTCAAACTATTTTTAATGAAATATGAAGCCTCTGTACTTTTTCTGGACCTTTGGACTGTATAACATGGTCTTTACTGGCAGATGTTGGCTCACTCGTCATGAAACTTTAAATGTTCAGACTTTCCATGGCTCTGAGCAGCTCTAGGACTCCTTGTCTGTGTGGAGCATGAAAGATCATCCTTAAAAAGTTCCACAAGATTCAGCATATCGAGAAAATGATACTTAAGGCCAATCTATGCTCCTTCGTCAAACCTATGTCGTAGCCTGACGTGCCCCCCCCCATAAAAAAGGTAGGGACACACACCACGAGAGCTGCGATTGGTCGGCCTGGTAGCGCCATGTTTCCGGCGGGTTCCTTTTCGCCGGCGTCACAGACCGTCTCCTCCGACATCTCCCTTCGTTTCAGTCGCCGTCGTTTTGTAGCACTATCAAACCCGCGCAAGACGGCGGCGGAGAAGCTCAACACGGTGGCACATAAAACGCCGGCACCGACCAGCGGTTTGGTGCCATGGGCCACTTTCATTGGCTCGAGCTTAAAATCCAGTATCGCAGATGCTGTCAGCTGCACAATTTTCACCAGAAATTTAATTCACATAGCAGCTGTAATAGAACTGAACCCAAATTGAATGAAGATCCTGTGTGTCAGCTTGTTGGCAGCTCCAGAGCCTCATTTTAAAATGCAGAACAAAGCGGGAAGTAATGCACAGTAGACTAAAAATGCAACAATGCAAGTCACCTCATGGTGACAGTTATGAGTTATAAGCACTGGCGCTGACCCAGAGCAGCAGGGACAGAGTTGTGTGGTGTGTAAGCTGTCAACGGAGAGAGAGAGAGAAAAGAAGAAGAAGAAGAAAAAGAAGAAGTCATGATTATTCAAACAGTGTCGGCAGCTGCGATGATTCGGTCGTTTACATATTAGATGTGACCGGCACACGGAGCAGACACAGACTGGAGCCGGGCCAAGGTGTTACTCTCGTCGTCGTCGTCGGTGTGACGAGGATATGAGTGTGTGTGTGTGGGGGGGGGGTGTTAAAAAGCGGCTGCCACACTTCCCCCCGTCCGTCCCGTGCGTCACCGCATCAGGAAACCTCGTTTGGAATTTCTGCAGACAAAACGGTTTCCGTCTTTAGAGGGGCGCCCTGTGTTTTCCCGGGCCGCCATCGCCATCACCCAAACTCCCGTGCGGGAGTTGGTCCTGTCGACTCGTTTCGAGGAAACTTCAGACGGACCTGACGCTGGTGCCTGAACTGTCGACGGGTTAAAGGCTCTAGTCAGTCCTCTCAGTTTGACCTTGACTTAACTGACCCCCTTCACTTCGTTCGCCAGTTTTTATTTTATTTTTAGTTCCTGCTTTTCTTTTGCTTTGTGACGGCGCAGCTATGATGGAGCGTTGGTTAGTCCTGTGGACACGGGGGGGTCGGCCTGCGCGGGAGACGGATGAACGGATTCAGAGGGAGAGGGGAGGGCCAAGATGCCGAGGTGCCCGGGCCTCAGGCAGCAGGAGGGTCGGCGGTGAGACAGAGGAAGAGTTGGGGGGGGGCGGTGTTGGAAGTAGAAAGGGGAGGAAGAGAGAACGAAGAGGAAGGGGGGATTAAAGCCTTCTCCCTCGTCAGTATTCTCAGTGTGCGTCCTCTGCCCCCCCAAACACACACACACAAACACACACACACACACACACACACTCTCAAGACTGGGGAGATGGAGGGATGAAGCTGGAGAGAAGCAGCAAGCGGCTAACATGGTTTCAGACAGAGACCCCCCCCACACACACCCTCCTCCTCGCTCCACAGTTTTTCCTTCAGTGATGCTGAAGGATGACTGAGAGCTCTCCCACCGACAGCATTTTTAAACAGACGCATCAATAAATAAAAGGCTTGATGTAGTGCAGAGTGTGTGTGTGAGTGTTTGTGTGTCTGTGAGTGTGTGAGTGTTTGTGTGTCTGTGAGTGTGTGT